>JBBMRE010000205.1:0-97793 GCA_037974335.1 Prionace glauca | reverse complement strand
TCACGTGCTCACTGTGTGCGACTCATGCACAAGGACCCTGAGGTCCCTCTGCACCGTCGCCTGCTGCAGTTTTTCACCACGTAAGTAATAATCCTTCCTACCATTCCTCCTACCAAAGTGGACCACCTCACACTTGCCAACATTAAATTCCATTTGCCATTTCCTGGCCCATTTGCCCAGCCTATCTAGATCCTTCTGCAGACTCTCCACACCCTCCGCACAATTTGCCGTTCCCCCAATCTTGGTGTCATCAGCAAATTTCGACATCCTACACTCAGTTTCCTCCTCCAGATCATCTATATAAATCGTAAAAAGCTGAGGCTGGTTTGAGATATAAATAACTAGCAGAATAACAGGAGTTACAGCTGTGAGCTTTTTACTTTCTCAAGCAGGCAGGGCCCTCAGGTTAACGTCTGCACCCTAGAGAACAGCACCTCTGACAGTGCGGTTCCCCCTCAGCACTGCCCTGGGCCATGAGTGACATTGTGAGCCCAGATCTCCCAGGGTGAGATTTGAACCCACAACGTTCAGAGGTGAGAGTCTGAGAGACACTGAGTCTCGGCTCAGACCGCAGGCACAGAGCTACAAGATTAAACACTGAGATTGAGTTGGATCACTCAGAGAGAGTGCAGCATCAGACAGCCCTGAGTGCGTGTGTCTGTGTGTGAGTGTGTGTATATGTGAGTGTGTGTGTCTGTGTGTGAGTGTGTGTGTATATGTGAGTGTGTGTGTGTGCGCGTGTGTGTGCGCGTGTGTGTGTGAGTGTGTGTGTGTGTGTCTGTGTGTGAGTGTGTGTGTGTGTGTGTGTGTGCATGTGTGTGTGTGTGTATGTGTGTGTGTGTGTGTGCATGTGTGTCTGTGTGTATGTGTGAGTGTGTGTGTGTGTGTGCATGTGTGTATGTGTGAGTGTGTGTGTGTGTGAATGTGTGCATGTGTGTATGTGTGAGTGTGTGTGTGTGTGTGAGTGTGTGTGATGTGAGTAAGTGTGGTGTGTGTGTGTGTGTGTGTGAGTGTGTGTATATGTGAGTGTGTGTGTGTGCGTGTGTGTGTGTGTGTGTGTGTGAGTGTGTGTGTGTGTGTGTGTCTGTGTGTATGTGTGTGTGTGGTGTGTGTCTGTGTGTGTGTGTGTGTGTGAGTGTGTGTGTGTGAGTGAGTGTGTGTGTGAGTGTGTGTGTGTGGTGTGTGTCTGTGTGTGTGTGTGTGTGAGTGTGTGTGTGTGTGTGTGTGTGTGTGTGTGTGTGTGTGGTGTGTGTCTGTGTGTGTGAGTGTGTGTGAGTGTGTGTGTGTGCATGTGTGTGTGAGTGTATGTGTGTGTGTGAGTGTGTGTGTGAGTGAGTGTGTGTGTGTGTGGTGTGTGTCTGTGTGTGTGAGTGTGTGTGAGTGTGTGTGTGTGCATGTGTGTGTGAGTGTGTGTGTCTGTGTGTATGTGTGTGTGTGAGTGTGTGTGTGTGAGTGAGTGTGTGTGTGAGTGTGTGTGTGTGCATGTGTGTGTGAGTGTGTGTGTGTCTGTGTGTATGTGTGTGTGTGTGTCTGTGTGTGTGAGTGTGTGTGTGTCTGTGTGTGTGTGTCTGTGTGTGTGTGTGTGTCTGTGTGTGTGAGTGTGTGTGTGTGCATGTGTGTGTGAGTGTGTGTGTGTCTGTGTGTGTGAGTGTGTGTGTGTCTGTGTGTGTGAGTGTGTGTGTGAGTGTGTGTGTGTGCATGTGTGTGTGAGTGTGTGTGTGTCTGTGTGTATGTGTGTGTGTGTGTCTGTGTGTGTGAGTGTGTGTGTGTCTGTGTGTGTGTGTGTGTCTGTGTGTGTGAGTGTGTGTGTGTGCATGTGTGTGTGAGTGTGTGTGTGTCTGTGTGTGTGAGTGTGTGTGTGTCTGTGTGTGTGAGTGTGTGTGTGTGTGTCTGGGAAATCAGTGCTGCAGTGGCGACCTGTGGCCATCAGATGGAGCCTCTGTTCAGCAACAGGACCCATCGGCTCGGAGTCTGACCCAGTGTGAAGTGTTTTATTGCATAAAATCACAGTGGGACAGTGGGTTAGCACTGCTGCCTCGCAGCGCCAGGGACCTGGGTTCAATTCCTGCCTTGGGTCACGGTGTGGAGTTTGCACATTCTCCCCGTGTCTGCCTCCACAGGATAGAATCCCCACAGTACAAAAGGAGGCCATCAGCCCATCGAGTCTGCACCAACTGCAATCCCACCCAGGGTCCTATCTCCATAACCCCAAATATATACCCTAGCTAGTCCTCCAACACTAAGGGGCAAGTTAGCACGGCCAATCCACCTAACCTGCGCATCTTTCGGACAGTGGAAGGAAACCGGAGCACCCGGAGGAAACCCACGCAGACACGGGGAGAATGTGCGAAGTCCACGCAGACAGTGGCCCGAGCCGGGAATCGAACCTGGGTCCTTGGTGCTGTGGGGCAGCAGTGCTAACCCACTGTGCCACCCTTCAGCTGGTTCTGGAATTCCTCCACCCAAGAGCACTCCTGCCCCTGGGGTGATTCCCCACCGTTGGCCCCCATCGGTCATCCTTACCCTTAAAGGGGCAGTGATACCCTTAAAGGGACAGTCACCACAGCGAGCCAGATGGAGAATTAAAAATATCAGGTGACAGGGAGCTCGGGGTCACGCCTATGGGCTGTATGGGGGGGTGTTACTGGAAAGCATTCTCTGCAGTCTGTCTCTGAGGTGCATCGGTCAGTACAGGCTCGATGGGCCGAATGTCCTCCTTCTGCACTGTAGGGACCCCCCTGCATTTTTTGAAGTTTGTTTACAAGTAAGGCTTACATTAACACTGCAATGAAGTTACTGTGAAAAATCTCCTAGTCGCCACACTCTGGTGCCTGTTCGGGCAACACAGAGGGAGAATTTAGCACGGCCAAATGCACCCTAACCAGCACGTCTCTGGGAGGAAACTGGAGGAAACCCACGCACAGTAAAAAGTCTGACAACACCAGGTTTTAGTCCAACCTATTTATTTGATAATATTCTCACAAGCTTTCGAGGGGACTGCCTCTTCGTCAGGTGAATGGAGAGTTCTGGCCTCAGACAGAGCATATAAAGCACAGACAGTTTAGAGAGAAACCCACGCAGACATGGGGAGAATGTGCAGACTCCGCACAGACAGTGACCCAAGCCAGGAATTGAACCTGGATCCCCTGTACATTAGGCAGCAGCGCTAACCACTGTGCCACCCGGGTCTATGGTACATTAAAGGTGCTATGTAAATGTAAGTTGTTGTTAAGTCACCCTCATTGACTGAATTTGTGGCCATTCCTCTTAAGATCTTCTTCTTTAACTTCACAAACACTCGTCCCGTTTGGGGATGGTTCAGTTGACCGTAGACCCTTGCAGTTCTCCCCTTGGCCAGCGGGTGGTAGCACCGCCTCACAGGAGTTCCAGCCTCCAGCCCCAGGGCCAGCAGTGGACAACCCTCCCTCCCTCCCTACCCCGGCCCCTCAGCCGACACCTCTCCGAGGGCCGTCACCTCGCCCCGCGCGGACAAGGTCATCCCAACAGCCAGCCAACCAGCTCCCGAAAACCCCCAGTACAACGCGACGGCCCATTCCGTGATGCCGTTCGTGGAGCTGGTGGGGTTGTGGAGTGTCACTGGGTTAGTAATCCAGAGATCCAGGGTAATGCTGTAGGGACCCGGGTTCGAATCCCGCCACGGCAGGCGGCGACATTCAAAATCAGCAAAACAATTCTGAAATTAAGGATCTACTGATGACCATGAAACCATTATTGGAAACACCCGTCTGGGTCACTAATGTCCCTTTAGGGAAGGAAATCTGCCGTCCTTACCCGGTCTGGCCTACATGGGACTCCAGAGCTACAGCGATGTCCAAAAGATGTGCTGGTTAGGGCGCAAACAGGCGCCGGAGTGTGGCGACTAGGGAATATTCACAGTAACTTCATTGCAGTGTTAATGCAGGGGCCTGGGTTCGATCCCTGGCTCGGGTCACTGTCTGTGCGGAGTCTGCATGTTCTCCCCGTGTCTGCCTGGGTTTCCTCCGGGTGCTCCGGTTTCCTCCCACAAGAGGCGCTGGTTCGGGTGCGTTGGGCCGTGCTAAATTCTCCCTAGGTGTAACCCGAACAGGAATGTGGCTACTGGGGGATTTTCCCAGTAACTTCACTGCAGTGTTAATGTCAGCCTTGTTTGTGACACTAACAAATAAAGTATTAAAACTATGTGGTTGACTCTTAACTGCCTCCCTGAAGCTCAGTTAGAGGGTAACTGGGGGTGGGGAATAAATATCGATCCAGCCAGAGACATTCCGCTGAATTAATTTGAATTTATTTCTGACGATATTATTGTGAAACATCGACACATCGAGACTGGCCAACTCTGACTAAATGTAACCCTCGAGGTTTTATTACATGATTCACCCCCCCCCCCCGCCCTCCTCCCTCACCCTCCCGTCCTCCTCCCTCACACCCTCCCGCCCTCCTCCCTCACACTCCCGTCCTCCTCCCTCACACCCTCCTGCCCTCCTCCCTCATCCCCCCCCGCCCTCCTCCCTCACACACCCCCGCCCTCCTCCCTCACACACCCCCGCCCTCCTCCCTCACACCCTCCTGCCCTCCTCCCTCACCCCCCCCGCCCTCCTCCCTCACCCTCCTGCCCTCCTCCCTCACCCTCCTGCCCTCCTCCCTCACACACCCTCCTGCCCTCCTCCCTCACCCCCCCCCGCCCTCCTCCCTCACCCTCCTGCCCTCCTCCCTCACCCTCCTGCCCTCCTCCCTCACACACCCCCGCCCTCCTTCCTCACACACCCCCGCCCTCCTCCCTCACACCCTCCTGCCCTCCTCCCTCACCCCCCCCGCCCTCCTCCCTCACCCTCCTGCCCTCCTCCCTCACCCTCCTGCCCTCCTCCCTCACACACCCCCGCCCTCCTTCCTCACACACCCCCGCCCTCCTCCCTCACACACCCCCGCCCTCCTCCCTCACACACCCCCGCCCTACTCCCTCACACACCCCCGCCCTCCTCCCTCACACACCCCCGCCCTCCTCCCTCACACCCTCCTGCCCTCCTCCCTCACCCCCCCCGCCCCTCCTCCCTCACCCTCCCGCCCTCCTCCCTCACACACCCCCGCCCTCCTCCCTCACCCTCCTGCCCTCCTCCCTCACACACCCCCGCCCTACTCCCTCACACACCCCCGCCCTCCTCCCTCACACCCTCCTGCCCTCCTCCCTCACCCCCCCCGCCCTCCTCCCTCACCCTCCTGCCCTCCTCCCTCACACACCCCCGCCCTACTCCCTCACACACCCCCGCCCTCCTCCCTCACACACCCCCGCCCTCCTCCCTCACCCTCCTGCCCTCCTCCCTCACACACCCCCGCCCTACTCCCTCACACACCCCCGCCCTCCTCCCTCACACACCCCCGCCCTCCTCCCTCACACACCCCCGCCCTCCTCCCTCACACACCCCCGCCCTCCTCCCTCACACACCCCCGCCCTCCTCCCTCACACACCCCAGCCCTCCTCCCTCACACACCCCCCGCCCTCCTCCCTCACACACCCCAGCCCTCCTCCCTCACACACCCCCGCCCTCCTCCCTCACACACCCCCGCCCTCCTCCCTCACACACCCCCGCCCTCCTCCCTCACACACCCCAGCCCTCTCCCTCACACACCCCCGCCCTCTTCCCTCACACACCCCCGCCCTCCTCCCTCACCCTCCTGCCCTCCTCCCTCACACACCCCCGCCCTCCTCCCTCACACACCCCCGCCCTCCTCCCTCACCCTCCCGCCCTCCTCCCTCACCCTCCTGCCCTCCTCCCTCACACACCCCCGCCCTACTCCCTCACACACCCCCCGCCCTCCTCCCTCACACACCCCCGCCCTCCTCCCTCACCCCCCCCGCCCTCCTCCCTCACACACCCCCGCCCTCCTCCCTCACACACCCCCCGCCCTCCTCCCTCACATCCCCCGCCCTCCTCCCTCACATCCCCCGCCCTCCTCCCTCACACATCCCCGCCCTCCTCCCTCACACATCCCGCCTTCCTCCCTCACACCTCCTCCTGCCCTCCTCCCTCACTCCCCCCCCACCCTCCTCCCTCATAGAAACCCTACAGCGCTAGAGGCCATTCGGCCATCGAGTCTGCACCGAATACCATCCCACCCAGGCCCTACCCCCATAATAACCCCAAGCATTTACCCCAGCTAGTCTCCCTGACAATTTATCACGGCCAATCCATCTAACCCGCACACCTTTGTGGGAGGAAACCGGAGCATCCGGAGGAAACCCACGCAGACACGGGGAGAATGTGCAGACTCCACACTCACACACACACACACAGTGAGCCAAGCCGCGGATTGGAACCCAGGTCCCTGGCACTTACATTAACGCTGCAACGAAGTTACTGTGAAAATCCCTTAGCTGCCACACCCCTGTTCGGGTCACACTGAGGGAGAATTTAGCACGGCCAATGCACCCTAACCAGCACGCCTTTCAGACTGTGGGAGGAAACCGGAGCACCCGGAGGAAACCCATGCGGACACGAGGAGAATGTGCAAACTCCACACAGACGGTGACCTGAGCTAGGAATCGAACACGGCACTTCCTGGAGTCTCTGGGCTAATCCTGGGGGCATTGGTAACCTTCCTAAGATTAAATGTGACTTCAGTATAAGGAATTTCGACTTGCTCTGATTTACTAACACTGGATTCAATGAGTATCTTTTTTTTGTGAGCGTGTGGATTAGTGACATGTGGGGGTTTAACTCAGCGAGATGGCTTCACAGGAAAAAACTATATCGGGTTACTAAAGGGTTAACGTGTTTTACTAAGCTTCCTGTTGCAACATAAAGCAAGGAGGGAGCGATGTTAATCTGTCCCTGACAGAGTTTAAAAACGTAAAAAGTCTGACAACACCAGGTTTTAGTCCAACCGATTTATTTGATAATATTCTCACAAGCTTTGTCAAGTGAATGGAGAACTCTCCATTCACTTGACAAAGAGGGTAACCTCGAAAGCTTGTGAGAATATTATCAAATAAATCGGTTGGACTAAAACCTGGTGTTGTCAGACTTTTTACGTGTTTACGCCAGTCCAACGCCGGCATACCCACATCAGAGTTTAAAAAGACAGGAATGGAATGTTTGAGCCAGCACCTAGTGGGGTGAGGAATCTTGAGATAGTTGTTACAGGTAATATGAAGAAACATCACGTTAAGATAGGGTGATCAGACAAGAGGTCCCTGACTGGTCAGAGAATCTATCCTCACAGGGGAGGGGAAGGGGGGGTGGGGGTACAATGGATGGGTTAGTCAGATAACAGCCAGGATAAAAGATCAGATTTGTGTAGCAGAGAAAGAGAGAGAGAGAGAGAGAGAGAGAGAGAGTGTTAACCAGAAACTGGGCTGAACCCAGCCACAGAAATACTCTGGCTACCAGACCGCTAATGTGGAGACGCTGGCGCCTTTATCCAGAGGACGACTGACGTTTATCGCAAGGGGAGATAGGACTCTTAAATCGGCCTCGCAGGTGGGGGATGTGGTCGAGAAGGCGTATGGTTTACTGGCCTTCATTAATCGAGGGGTTGAGTTTAGGAGTCGGGAGGTAATGCTGCAACTTTATAAGACCTTTGTCAGACCCCACTTGGAGTACTGTGCGCAGTTCTGGTCGCCTCACTACCCTCAAAACTGCATCCCACCTCCCTACAAAAACTACAAAAGGTCGTGAATGTAGCCCAATCCACCACACAAACCAGCCTCCTATCCATTGACTCTGTCTACACTTCCCGCTCGCCTCATTACAAGAAGGATGTGGAAGCCATTGAGAGGGTGCAGAGGAGATTGACAAGGATGTTGCCTGGATTGGGAGGCATGCCTTATGAGGATAGGTTGAGGGAGCTCGGTCTCTTCTCCCTGGAGAGACGAAGGTTGAGAGGCGAACCTGATAGAGGTTTATAAGATGTTGAGAGGAATAGATAGGGTGGATTCTCGGAGGCTATTTCCCAGGGCTGAGAGGACACGGGTTTAAGGTGATGGGGAGCAGTTACAGAGGAGATGTTAGGGGTAAGTTTTTCACTCAGAGGGTGGTGAGTGGTGGAGGCGAACTCGCTGGGGTCTTTTAAGAGACTTCTGGATGAGTACATGGGATTTAATGGGATTGGGAGTTATAGATAGGCCTGGTAGGTATCGATATGATTGGTGCAACTTGTGGGCCGAAGGGCCTGTTTGTGCTGTAGTGTTCTATGTTCTAATATAAAAGCAGGGAGGTCTTGCTGCAACTGTACAGGGTACTGGTGAGGCCGCAACTGGAGTACTGTGTGCAGTTTTGGTCCCCTTATTTGCGAAAGGATATATTGGCCTTGGAGGGAGTACAGAGAAGGTTCACCAGGCTAATACTGGCGATGAGGGGATTGGCTTATGAAGAGAGAATGAATAGACTGGGCCTGTTCTCGTTAGAGTTTAGAAGGATGAGGGGGGATCTTATAGAGACGTATAAGATAATGAAGGGGATGGATAGGGTAGAGGTAGAGAGATTCTTCCCGCTTAGAAAGGACAGTAGGACTAGAGGGCACAGCCTCAAGATAAGGGGGGGGGGTGCAGTTTAGATCAGAATTGAGGAGGAACTTCTTCACTCAAAGGGTGGTGAATCTCTGGAAGTCTCTACCCATTGAAGTGGTGGAGGCTGCCTCGCTGAATATATTTAAGTCATGGGTAGATAGGTTTCTGATAGACAGGGGATTAAGGGTTATGGGGAGAGGGCGGGAAAGTGGAACTGATCCACTGCAGATCAGCCATGATCTTATTGAATGGCGGGGCAGGCTCGAAGGGCTAGATGGCCGACTCCTGCTCCTATTTCTCATGTGGGCGCAGTAAGAAGTCTCCCAACATCAGGTTAAAGTCCAACAGGTTTATGTGGTAGCAGAAGCCACTAGGTTTCGGAAACGCTGGCCCTTCATCAGGTGAGAGGGAGTTGTGTTCACAAACAGGGCGTATAAAGACACAAACTCAATTTACAAAATAATGGTTGGAATGGGAGTCTTTACAGGTAATCAAGTCTTAAAGGTACAGACACTGTGAGTGGAGAGAGGGTTAAGCACGGGTTAAAGAGATGTGTATTGTCTCCGGACAGGACAGGTAGTGAGATTTTCCTTTAAGATTTGATTAAGATTTTGTTCAGTCGGGTAGTATGTTCAGTGCAGGAGAGCCAAATGGCCTGTTCTGTGCTGTAATTCTCTTTGTTCTAAACTGCTCCCAACAAACATTGGAACTCGGACCATCCAGCGCCCTTAAGACTGCTCCTCCATTGGATAAGATCGTGGCCAATCTACACGTGGCCTCAACTCCACATTCCGTGCCCCCCCCCCCATCGCAATAACCTTTGACCCCCGTGTCAATCAAAGATCCATCCAACGCACGGATGGCCCGGTGATCCGGAGAGACAATCCCCCCGCCCCCCCCCACACACACACACACACACACACTCTACAGGTGAGGTGGGGGGGGAGCGTTAGCAAAGACACACGTGTGGGTGGGAGAAACTGAGTGAGGGGCAAGAAGAAGGATCCAAGATGGGGAATAAATTTACCGCCTTCCAGGCTCATCGCTGACATTAACCCCCTCGCCACTGCTCCCCCGCCCCTCCATTTCATCAGCCATAATGAATAACAGAACGGGCTCAGGGGGCTGAATGGCCCTCCTACTGCTCCGGTGCGCTGGTTAGGGTGGATCGGCCGGGCTAAATTCTCCCTCAGTGTGCCCCGAACAGGCGCCGGAGTGGGGCGTCGAGGGGATTTTTCGCAGTAACTTCATTGCGGCGTTAATGTAAGCCGACTAATAAATCAACTTTATCTCCGATACTGTTCCCTTTAACCTAGACCTAGAACCCTACAGTGCAGAAACAGGCCCTTCGGCCCATCGAGTCTGCACCGAACACAATCCCCACCCAGACCCCTATCCCCATATCCCTACACATTTACCTGCTAATCCCTCTAACCTACACATCCCAGGACACTAAGGGGCAATTTTAGCATAGCCAATGAACCTAACCCGCACATCTTTGGACTGTGGGAGGAAACCGGAGCACCCGGAGGAAACCCACGCAGACACGAGGAGAATGTGCAAACTCCACACAGGCAGTGACCCGAGCCGAGAATCGAACCCAGGACCCTGGAGCTGTGAAGCAGCAGTGCTTCAGGTGACGGTGCAGAGGGACCTCGGGGTCCTTGTGCATGAGTCGCAAAAACCCAGCTTGCAGGTGCAGCAGGTGGTCAGGAAGGCGAATGGGATGCTGGCCTTCATAGCGAGGGGGATTGAATATAAAAGTAGGGAGGTCTTGCTGCAGCTGTATAGGGCATTGGTGAGGCCGCAGCTGGAGTACTGTGTGCAGTTTTGGGCGCCGCACCTGCGCAAGGATGTTTTGGCCCAGGAGGGAATGCAGAGGAGGTTTACTCGGCTGATACCGGAGTTGAGGGGATTGAGCTATGAGGAGAGGCTGAATAAACTAGGCTTGTACTCGTTAGAGTTTAGAAGAATGAGGGGAGATCTCATTGAGACGTATAAGATGATGAATGGGATGGATAGGATAGAGGTGGAGAGACTGTTCCCGCTCAAAAAAGACAGTAGGACTAGGGGGCACAGCCTCAAGATAAAGGGGGGGGCGGTTTAGAACAGAGTTGAGGAGGAACTTCTTCACTCAAAGGTGGTGAATCTCTGGAATTCTCTGCCCGTTGAAGTGGTGGAGGCTGCCTCGCTGAATATATTTAAGAAACGGGTTGATGGGTTTTTGATAAGAGAAGGGATTAAGGGTTATGGGGAGAGGGCGGGAAGGTGGAGCTGAGTCACGACAGATCAGCCATGATCTTATTGAATGGCGGGGCAGGCTCGAAGGGCCAGATGGCCTACTCCTGCTCCTATTTCTTATGTTCTTATGTTCTTATGTTCTAACCCACTGTGCTACCGACTTTGCCCCACTGCTGCCCCCAACTCACTGGCCGTTGCCCCTCGTTCTTCGTCACCCCCCCCACCCCCTCCTCACCACCCTCCCCTCCCTCCTCATCCCATTCCCTCATTTAAAACCATACCGCGCACCAACACCAGGGGCAGCGTTTCCTGCAAATGGGTCAGCACCCCAGTTGTGGCTGCAATTTATCCATTTCAGAGAAGTCAGGTGATCTTTTGATAAAAAGGAAAATGAAACTAATAATATTTGGTTTGTGTGCATCGGGACGCTGGTATTTATGCTTTGTATCAACAGCTTACACCCAGCCTTTCCCCACAAGATCCAAGTACTGATAGCAATATGCCAAATGATCTTTAGTTCAATTTGTCACGTTTATTGATGGTTTCAGAGAATCCCTACAGTGCAGAAAGAGGCCATTCGGCCCATCGAGTCTGCACCGGCCATAGGGGTTATCCCCCTAACTCCATGCACTTACCCTACCTAGTCCCCCATCGCTCAGGGGCAATTTAGCCAATGCACCCCAACCCGCACGTCTTTGGACAGTGGGGAGGAAACCGGAGCACTCGGAGGAAACCTACGCAGACACGGGGAGAACGTGCAGATTCAGCACAGCCGGTGAACCCCAGCTGGGAATCGAACCCGGGTCCCTGGCGCTGGAAAGCAGCAGTGCCAGCGTGCTGCCCCATAATTGTTCCAGACTGCAGGTGGCAGGTTGGTTGGCAGGTGGACTCAAGATTGGCCAGGGCGTTGCCGTGGAGAATGTCATGAAGTAACTATAGGCTCCCCAAGTTTCCAATCAACCAACCAACCAATCAGCACTCCTCTTTTTTCCCTCCTGTGGTTGTTGACGTTTGGTATTAGAACATAGAACATAGAACATTACAGCACAAACAGGCCCTTCGGCCCTCGTGTTGCGCCGATCACATCAACCCCACCAATCTATAGACCTATCTATAACCCCCAATCCCATTAAACCCCATATACTCATCCAGAAGTCTTTTAAAAGACCCCAGCGAGTTCGCCTCCACCACCGATGACGGCAGCCGATTCCATTCACTCACCACCCTCTGAGTGAAAAACTTACCCCTAACATCACCTCTGTACTTCCCTCCCCGCACCTTAAATCTGTGTCCTCTCGTAGCGACCATTTCAACCCAGGGAAATAGCCTCTTATTCTTGCATTTGTCCTGATGAGTATAAGGTGAAAAACTTCCGCTGCTCGTCTCTTTTTCAGCCACGCTCAAGTTCAGTGTACCAAGACACTGGGATCCGTTGGAACAAGTTAATATGTCAGAGCAATCAACAAATCAACAAAGTTTGAACTCTGGCCTGAAGAAAATGGAATAAAACAAATCAGCAGAGGAAAAAAATGAACTAAACTTGCAGGTTCATGACCGATTTGATCGGATGAATAGAGTAAGATTGTTTCCACAGATACCTCATCTGCAATTTCCTGAATCTTCTTCCTTTACATAAACTTAGCTTCTGCAACATTTGATTTATTATTGTCACATGTATTAACATACAGTGAATGGTATTGTTTTTTGCACGCTATACAAAGCATACCGTTCACAGAGAAGGGAAGGAGAGAGTGCAGAATGTAGTGTTACAGTCACAGCGAGGGTGTAGAGAAAGATCAACTTAGTGCGAGGCAGGTCCATTCAAAAGTCTGACAGCAGCAGGGAAGAAGCTGTTCTTGAGTCGGTCAGTACGTGACCCCAGAATTTTGTATCTTTTTCCTGACGGAAGGGATGTACAATAGTTGGCATTGCTGCCTCACAGCGCCAGGAACACAAGTTCGATTCTCGGCTCGGGTCACTCTCTGTGTGGAGTCTGCACATTCTCCCCATGTCTGCATGGGTTTCCTCCCACAGTCTGAAAGACGTGCTGGTTAGAGTGCATTGGCCGTGCTAAATCCTCCCTCAGTCTTACCCGAACAGATGCCGGAGTGTGGCGACTCGGGGATTTTCACAGTAACTTCATTGCAGTGTTAATGTAAGTCTACTTGTGACAATAAATAAACTTTAAGAGAGTGTGTCCGGGGTGTGTGGGGTCCTTAATTATGCTGGCCGCTTTTCTGAGGCAGCGGGAAGTGTAGACAGAGTCAATGGATGGGAGATGGGTTTACGTGATGGATTGGGCTACATTCACAATCGTTTGTAATTCCTTGCGGTCTTGGGCAGAGCAGGATCCCATACCAAGCCGTGATACAACCAGAAAGAATGCTTTCTATGGTACATCTGTAAAAGTTGGTGAGAGTTGGAACGGACATGTCAAATTTCCTTAGCCTCCTGGGAAAGTAGGTGTGTTGGTTTGGGGCTTTCTTATCTATAGTGTCAGTGTGGTGGAACCAGGACAGGGTGTTGATGATCTGGACACCTAAAATCTTGAAGCTCTCGACCCTTTCTCCTTCGCCCCCATTGATGCAGACAGGCGCACGTTCTCCTTTACACTTCCTGAAGTTTAATGACTACCTAGTTTGTTTTGCTGACATTAAGGGAGAGATTATCATCGCACCAGTTCATCAGATTCGCTATCTCTTTGATGGTGTTAATCTCACTGGACCAGTAACCCAGAGATGATGTGGAGGAACAGAGGTTCAAATCTCTCCGCGGCAGCTGGTGGAATTTAATTTCAATTAATAAAAATCTGGAATTATAAACCTTATTCCGAAGCAGAAGGAGGCCATTTGGCCCATCATGTCTGCACCTGCTCTCCAAATGAGCATCATGATTTAGTGCCATTCCCTGGCCTTTTCCCCGTATCCCTGTGCAATAGCGATCATAAAAATATCGTCGGAAAAACCCATCTGGTTCACCAAAGTTAAAGTTTATTTATTAGTGAGGCTTACATTAACGCTGCAATGAAGGGCGGCACGGTAGCACAGTGGTTAGCACTGCTGCTTCACAGCTCCAGGGTCCTGGGTTCAATTCCCGGCTCGGGTCACTGTCTGTGTGGAGTTTGCACATTCTCCCCGTGTCTGCGTGGGTTTCCTCCGGGTGCTCCGGTTTCCTCCCACAGTCCAAAGATGTGCGGGTTAGGTTCATTGGCTATGCTAAAATTGCCCCTTAGTATCCTGGGATGTGTAGGTTAGAGGGATTAGCAGGTAAATGTGTAGGGATATGGGGATAGGGTCTGGGTGGGATTGTGTTCGGTGCAGACTCGATGGGCCGAAGGGCCTGTTTCTGCACTGTAGGGTTTCTATGTTCTATAAGTTACTGTGAAATTCCCCTAATCACCACATTCCAGTGCCTGTTCAGGTCAATGTACCCTAACCAGCACTCTCACGGTCTGTGGGAGGAAACTGGAGGAAACCCACACAGACACGGGGAGAATGTGCAGTCTCTGCGCAGGCTGGGAATCGAACCCGGGTCCTTGGCGCTGTGAGGCAGCTAACCACTGTGCCACTGTACCACCCCCCTCAATGTCCTTTTAGGGAAGGAAATCTGCCATCCTTACCCAGTCTGGCCTACATGTGACTCCAGAGCCAGAGCAATGTGTCTGACTCTTAAACCACCCTCTGGAATGGCCGAGCGAGACACTCAGTTTAAGGGGAATTATTGATGGACACCAAATGGCGATGCTCGCATCCATTCAAAGAATAAATAAGGGAAACATTACGCCGGGTGATTTGGGTTCCGTCACATTCCGGAGGGTAGGAATGGGAAGTGGGACATCGCCAAAGCAGTGAAAGGTTTCCAGAAGGGGCGAAACCAGCCAGAGTTACTCTGCCGATACCAAGTCGGAGGACAGTCAACTCAGCGAAAAACATTCCCCTCGTCCAACTGATGCCAGTTGGGTTTTCCAGGGAAGATCGGTGTTCCTGACTGGGGGCGTTCCAAATATCCGGGACTACGTGGCAGAGGGACACACTGAAGCTTGGGGGGGGGGGGCCACTGCAGAGATGCACAGGGGGAAAGGTCACGGTGCTGGCATCCACTCTACGCCAGGGGGGGTCGGACTGTGTAAAGCCGTGTGAAGTGTAAGTCTAACCCGAGGGTGGGGGGGGCAAGAAAGTGGAGTGACGCCCACAACTAGATCAACAATTGTATTGAGGGGCAGCGAGAGGCTTGATGGGAAGCGAGGCACCTCACACTCTGCACTCAGAAAGACATCAATTGCCTTGTCAGTGTCACATCTGAACCACTGTCACAAATTCTATGGATGAAGTTTCCATTGGAGCAGAGCAGATTGACGGGGCGACCTGATCAAGGTGGACATAAGAAATAGGAGCAGGAGTAAGCCGTCTAGCCCCTCAAGCCTGCCCCGCCATTCAATAAGATCATGGCTGATCTGAAGTGGATCAGTTCCACTTTCCCGCTTTCTCCCCATAACCCTTAATTCCCCTCTCTTATCAAAAACCTATCTACCCGTGACTTAAATATATTTAGCGAGGCAGCCTCCACCACTTCAACGGGCAGAGAATTCCAGAGATTCACCACCCTTTGAGTGAAGAAGTTCCTCCACAACTCCGTTCTAAACCGCCTCCCCTTTATTTTGAGGCTGTGCCCTCTAGTCCTGCTGTCCTTTCTAAGCAGGAAGAATCTCTCTACCTCTACCCTATCCATCCCCTTCATTATCTTATACGTCTCTGTAAGATCCTCCCTCAGCCTTCTAAACTCCAACGAGTACAGACCCAGTCTATTTAGTCTCTCTTCATAGTCCAACCCTCTCAACTCCAGTATCAGCCTAGTAAACCTCCTCTGCACTCCCTCCAAGGCCAATATATCTTTGCATAAGTGCGGCGACCAAAACTGCACACAGTACTCCAGCTGCGGCCTCACCAGTGCCCTGTACAGTTGCAGCAAGACCTCCCTGCTTTTATATTCTATCCCCCTCGCTATAAAGGCCATTTGCCTTCCTGACCACCTGCTGCACCTGCAGACTGGGTTTTTGCGACTCATGCACAAGGACCCCCAGGTCCCTCTGCACCGTAGCGTGCTGCAGCTTTTCGCCCTTTAAACATTAATCCCTCCTACTATTATTTCTGCCAAAGTGGATAACCTCACACTTGCTAACATTGTTCTCCATCTGCCAGGTCCTCGCCCACTCGCTCAGCCTATCTAGATCCCTCTGCAGACTTTCCACACCCTCCGCACAATTTGCTTTTCCACTCAACTTCGTGTCATCAGCAAATTTCGACACCCTGCACTCGGTTCCCTCCTCCAGATCATCTATATAAATGGTAAATAGCTGAGGCCCCAGCACCGACCCCTGGGGCACCCCACTAGTCACCATCCGCCAATCCGAATAGCACCCGTTGACACCAAAGGTATACAAGGTTATGAGGGGGACGGACAGAGCGTATAGGCAGCAGCTGTTCCCCTTTAGTTGTAGGGTCAGTCACGAGGGGACAGAGGTTCAAAGTGAGGTTTAGGGAGGGTGTGAGGAAAACCCAGAGGGTGGTGATGGTCTGGAAGGGTTTGATTTGATTTATTATTGTCTCATGTATTAACATACAATGAAAAAGTATTTGTTTCTTGCATACTATACAAAGCATACCGTTCATAGAGAAGGAGAGAGTGCAGAATGTAGTGTTACAGTCACGGCCAGGGTGTAGAGAAAGATCAACTCAATGCGAGGTAGGTCCATTCAAAAGTCTGACAGCAGCAGGGAAGAAGCTGTTCTTGAGTCGGTCGGTACGGGACCTCAAACTTTTGTATCTTTTTCCCGATGGAAGAGAGAATGTCCGGGGTGCGTGGGTAGAAGGTGGGTTGCCTCATATCCTCTAAAAAGAGCCTGGATGAGCACTTAGCACATCAGAACATTCAGGGCTATGAGCCTAGTGCTGACAAATGGGAGTTCAGGTGTTCCTCATGTGCCAGTACAGAGTTGTTGGCTGATCGGCCTCTTCCGGGCTGTGCGATTCTGAGTGTATTTGTTAAACGACGTTACTGTCAGAACCTAACACCATAAAACCGAGACATTTTCTCACTCTGTAAGCCCGGTGTCTGTTTGCTGCTGGATTGGGCTAACTGGAGGTTAATGAACATACACATGAATCACTGGTTTCACTCACACAGACGAGAGATTGTTGGCGGAATGTAGAGACAGCAATTGGTTTAATCTCACAGGTCAATCTCAGGGTCAGTATTTTATCTTTCTGGGCAGTCGGTTGAATCCATTCGAGTTGCTGAGGGTGTGTCGATTGTTTTAATGGTGCCTGTTCATCGCAACTCACAAAAACAATGGGTGACTGTTCATTCAGGAAAACCCTCCCCTTTCCTCCCCTCCCCTCACCACGTCCCCCTCCCCTTCCCTCCCCACATTCCCCTCCCCTCTCCACGTCCCCCTCCCCTCTCCACGTCCCCCTCCCCTTCCCTCCTCACGTCCCCCTCCCCTTCCCTCCTCACGTCCCCCTCCCCTTCCCTCCCCACGTCCCCCTCCCCTCTCCACGTCCCCCTTCCCTTCCCTCCTCACGTCCCCCTCCCCTTCCCTCCTCACGTCCCCCTCCCCTTCCCTCCCCACGTCCCCCTCCCCTTCCCTCACCACGTCCCCCTCCCCTTGTCCCCCTCCCTCCCCTACCCTGCCCACGCCCCCCCTCCCCTTCCCCCACCTCCTCTTCTCCCTCCCTCCCCTACCTTCTCCCTGCTTCCCTTCCCCCCCTCCACTTCCCCTTACCCCCAACTCCACCACCACCCCCCCCCCCCCTCCCCTCCCCTCACTACAGCTGCTGCTTCACTGCTCCCAGGACCTGGGCCTCAGGTCACTGTCCATGCCGTGTCTGTACATTCTCCCCGTGTCTGCGTGGGTTTCCTCCGGGTGCTCCGGTTTCCTCCCAATCCGAAAGAGTGAAAGTAAAAGTTTGTTTATTGTCACAAGTACATTAACACCGCAATGAAGTTACTGTGAAATTCCCCTAGTCGCCCGATGTGTGGGTTCGGTGGACTGGGCCATGCTAAATTGCCCTTTAGTGACTAGCCAGGGTAAACGTGTGAGGTTATGGGAATAGGGCCTGGGTGGGAATGATGCTGGTGCAGGCCCGATGGGCTGAATGGCCTCCTTCTGCACATGATGCAGAGGTGCTGGCGTTGGACAGGGGTGGGCACAGTAAGAAGTCTCACAATATCATTGTGACGAGCAGCACTCCTGGTTCAACTGCTCCATGTTTCTGTAGGAAACCCGTGTGTCCCGGCAGAAGCTGGGGGTACAATGGGTTTCAGGATAGCCTCGATGTAGCTGGAGAGGTTCTCACACAGGGTCCCATTGCCCGATAGGATGGGATGTCCTTGTGTAAGTTCGGGAGGCAGTAGAGATCTCCATTGTGGGGCGTACGTGGGATAAGAGATGGAGGGTGCTCTAAAGGTCAAGATCAAAGATCTTGATTCATCTTAAGGGCGTGTTCTTTGGTCAGATCTGCGGGTGTCTGTAATGTTCCTCATTTCTTTGCAGTAACCCGTTCTGTTCGATGACAATGTTGTGAGCGCGGATGGTGTGATGTTGTGTTTGGGTGACGTTCGGGGCAGTGAGTACAGCTGATGAATGCTGAGGGTTAGCCTGACCTGGCAAGAATTGAGAGTCCGTTATTAAAGATAAGATCGCAGAGTGCTTGGAAATGCTAAAGCAGGACTGAGTCAGCTCAGCTTTGTTATGGGTAGGTCATGTCTGACAAATCTGTTCTTCGAGGAGATAAGGAGAACCAGTAGATGCGATTTATTTAGATTTCCAGGAGGCCTTTGACAAGATGCCGCGTAGGAGACTGTTAAATAAGTGCCCATTGTGTTAAGGGTAAGATCCTGGCATGGATAGAGGATTGGCTGACTGGCAGGAGGCAGAGAGTGGGGAATAAAGAAATCTTTCTCAGGATGATAGCCGGTGACGAATGGTCTATCTCAGGGGTCAGTGCCAGAAACACAACTCTTCACAATAAACATTAACGATTTGGAAGAAGGAACTGAGGCACTGTTACTAAGCTGGCAGATGATACAAATATGTGTAGATAGTATTGAGGAAGCGGGGGTGTGGGGGGGGAGGAGGGAGGGTGCTGCAGAAGGACTTGGGCAGGTTTGGAGAGAGGGTAAAGAAACGGCAGATGGAATACACTGAGGGAAAGTGTGCGGTTATACACTCTGGAAGGAGGAATGGAGGCATAGACTGCTCTCTAACTGGGGAAATGCTTAGGAAATCTGAAGCGCAAAGGGACTTGGGAGTTCAAGATTCTCTTAAGGTTAATGTGCAGGTTAGGAAGGCAAATGTAATGTTCAGATTGTGGCAAATCCCATCACGGCAACTGGTGGGATTTAACTGAATCAATCTGGAATTATAGTCTGATGAATGATGACTGTGAAACCATCCCAGTGCTGTTCAAAAACCCAGCTAATGCTTCTTTAGGGAAGGAAATCCACTGCCCTGATTTGATTTGGCCTACTCGAGGTTATCCACTTTGGAAGATAGGAAGGCAGGTTATTATCGGAATGGCTGTGAATTGGGAGAGGGGGGGTCTGGCAAAACACAAGCTTTCAGACTGTCTCTCCTCCTTCAGGTGAAGAAACTCGAGAAGGAGGGACACCCAGAAAGCTCGAGCTACCAAATAAACCTGTTGGGACTTTAACCTGGTGGTGTGAGACTCCTTACTGATGTTGCAATGATGGTGAGGCCACATCTCGGTCTCCTTTTCTGAGGAAGGATGTTTACCAAGCTGATCCCGGGGATGTAGGAGGAGAGGTTGACTAGGTTAGGATTGTTTTCGCTGGAGTTCAGACAAATGAGGGGGGAATCTCATAGAGACTGATAAAATTCTAACAGGACGAGACAGGGTAGATGTTCCTGATGGTGGGGGGAGTCCGGAACCAGGGGTTTGAGGGATTCAGGATAAACCATTTAGGACGAGACGAGGAGGCATTTCTTCACCCAGTGAGTCTGTGGAATTCATTCCCACAGGAAGTAGTTGATGCCAAAATATTGAATGTATTCAAGAGGTGGCTGGATCTAGTACTTGGGGGCAAATGGGTCAAAGACTTATGGGGAGAAAGCAGGATTAGGCTATTGAGTTGGACGATCAGCCATGATCGTGATGAATGGGGGAAAACAGGCTTGAAGGGCCAAAAGGCCTCTTCCTCTCTTCTATTTAACCATTGTCGATTGTTGGAAAAACCACCCATCCGGCTCACTAATCCCTTTAGGGAAGGAAATCTGCCGTCCTTACCCGGTCTGGCCTACATGTGACTCCAGAGCCACAGCAATGTGGTTGACTCTCAACTGCCCTCCAAGGGATGTGCAATAAATGTGAGCCCAGTCCCACGTCCCACACACATGAATGAAAAAAATAGAAACAGAATCACATTTCTAGGAGGGTTTCCACTGGATCAGGAGGGAATAATTTGCCAGACATCCTTGTTACACAGTGAGCACGTGATATCGATGTGAAGGTGGCCTAATCGATGCAAATTATTCTGTAACGGTTTTTACCGATTTGAATTTGATCACATTTGCTGTTACTCATTACTACACAACGTTCATCTGGCCACAGAGTCCACTTTGATACAGCATACACGCGACAGGGAAGGTTTTATTGCTAGAATCTCATTCCACGAAGTGTTATTCGATGCTGGCCACAGCTGGAATACGCATGCAGCTGCCGTTGTAAATTTTCTAGCCGGGACATATGTAGAGATGACACACTGCAGACAACGTGTGTGTGTGTGTGTCTGTGTGTAGGAAATTTATTTAAAAGGGTTTTAAAATACTATTGCATTCACACAAAATGTCAGCTCTCAGGCTGAAGCTTTAACCCCCAGCAACTTCTCCAGTTTGTCTCCTTTGCTCTGAGTCCACACCCAGACCTAACCCATCAAGCAGAGCGAGCATCAATAGTATGCACATGGAGTCTACTAACAAGAGTTAACTTTTTAATAAGTTACCGCGGATGCTGGTAAATGCTGGAAAATCTCAGCGGGTCTGGCAGTATCTGTAAGGAGAGAAAAGAGTTGAGGTTTCAGAGTGCAGATGACCTTATGTCAAAGCTAAAAGGCAGAGAAAGTGGGAGACATTTATAGTGTAGGGGGAGGGAATGAAAGGTGAGTCATAGCCACAGAAACCAGGGGAAAGGAAATTAGAAGGTGTGAATGGGGTAAACGGCAGAGAGGCTGAAATCAGAGGGTAAACTGTGAGAGATGGAGATGTGGGGGGGCAGGAGGGTAGATAGTGGGAGAATAGAGAAAAAAAGGGAGGAAAGGGTAAAAAAGGGGGGGATAAAATAAGGGGAAAAGGAGTGGAAGGGGAAGAAAAATAAACACAATAAAGAAATAAAAGGTAGAAACAGTGAAAAATAAAAAATGAAAATAAAGGGATGGATGTGTGGGAGAGCGAATCATCTGGAGTTGCTGAGTTTGGTGTTGAGACGGGAAGGCTGTAAAGTGCCGGGGGAATGGGAGGATGTTCCTCCAGTTAACCTTTGATTGGTAAAGCAGTGAGACGACAGTCAGATGGTGCACGCACGTGTGTGCACGCGTGTCTGCATGTATGTCTGTCTCTGTGTGCGCATGAGAGAGTGTCTGTGTCTTTGAGTGTCTATGCATTGTCTGTGCGTGTGTGTGAGGTTTGGTTTTCTTCGTGGCTAATTTATTTCTTTGGCCACTGAATGGCAATGAATTTGGTTCCGGGGAATATTCACGTGCGAGAGATCCCGGATTCAAATCCCATTGTGCGGTTGAAAAGGTTTTGCAGCGACCCCACCCGAAGTCAGTTGGGGGAGACGAGAATGGGAAAAAGGTTTGGAGTACAGATTGCAATCTATCATTTCAGAATCGGCGGGGGGGCGGGGGGAGGGAGTTAACTCTTTAATAAAAAGTCAATAATTAAAAACTTTACAGAAACTACAAAAACAACTTGATACAAAATATCAGAGGAGGCTATTCGACCGTGGGCCCCAGCACAGCCCTGTGTATCTGAGTTGGCGGGAACACGGGATAGCTGGGGATGGGGAAGAGACAGGGATCCACAGCCACTCATCCCGGACACCAGTTTCAACTAGATCACCACCGGGGCTCACTGACTGATTGGGGAGAGGGTACGGGGAGGGGCCTCAAGCCCAACAAGGGAGGAGGGAGGGGAAGGAGGACGAGGAGGAGGAGGGGGCAGGAAGGGAAGGGAGAGTGAGACTGTCACGGCTTTCTGGTTGGACGGAGGCTGGCTTCTTCTCAGACTCTGGCTTCAGGAAGAAGGGGAAAGAGAGTCCAGCTTTTCCCAAGGGAAAGGGAGGAAACACAAATCCCAGGAGGAGCCACTGGGAAGAATCTCTCGCTGTGGCCCACTCCGAGCTGAGACTGGGCGCTCCGGGGGAGGGGGGGGGCTGACTGATTCCCTCAGGAAGTGCAGGCCTACTGGTGAAGGCCTCTCGACAACCCCCGCACCCTCCACACGACCCACCTCACCACAACCCAACCCAACCCAACCCAACCCAACCCAACCCAAACGCAGTCTCAATAAAAAAAAAACATTAGTTCCACCTCGCGAGGGGTCGGGTCATCCTCTCCCGTTGTGTGAAGCACCGGGAGTGGGTGAAGGAGGCGGGGGGGGAGGGGGGGAAGGCCCCGGGAGGCTGCGATAGGCAGCAGGGTTCCTGCCCTACACGGTGGTGCTATCGCGGGGCGTCGAGGCTCGGGTTGGCTGAAGCATGTGCTGCATCAAGATGTGAGACTTGATGGGGTCCCGTAACTTCAGGTTCTGCCGGCACGGGAAGCAGAGAATTTGACGGAAGGTCTGAAGCATCTCCTCGTCCCGGTAGGAGTAGATGAACGGGTTGATCAAGGAGTTGAGCTCGGCCAGGAGCAGGAAGTACTTCTCCACCTGCAGAATATTGCAGCTCCTACAGTTCACACCGTCCAGGAGCAGCACCACCAGGCCCGGGGTCCAGCACACAATAAACACACCTGTACACAGGACACAGGGCCTACCGTTACACTTCATCCAGCAGTCACAGGTCAGGCTTTCACTAACACGCACAGGCCCGCCCGCCCACAGGCCCGCCCGCCCACAGGCCCGCACGCCCACAGGCCCGCCCGCCCACAGGCCCGCCCGCCCACAGGCCCGCCCACCCACCCCGCCCGCCCGCACACCCACAGGCCCGCACACCCACAGGCCCGCACACCCACAGGCCCGCACACCCACAGGCCCGCACACCCACAGGCCCGCCCACCCACAGGCCCGCACACCCACAGGCCCGCACACCCACAGGCCCGCACACCCACAGGCCCGCACACCCACAGGCCCGCACACCCACAGGCCCGCACACCCACAGGCCCGCACACCCACAGGCCCGCACACCCACAGGCCCGCACACCCACAGGCCCGCACACCCACAGGCCCGCACACCCACAGGCCCGCGCATGCGCGCGGCGTGCACACACGCACACACACACACACCGCCCGCCCACAGGCCCACCCACCCACAGGCCCGTGCATGCTTGCGCGTGCACACACGCACACACACAAACACCCGCCCGCGCACAGACACACAGGCCCCGCCGCCCGCGCACAGACACACAGGCCTGCCCACCCAGCCACACGTGCATACATGCCCACCCACATATGGATGCCCACCCACACACGGGCTAATTAGTGATGGGTAATAAATGCTGGCCCAGTCAGTGACACCCACATCCCATGAGAGAATAAAGCAGCCAGGATGTAAACAATGCCTCAGCAATATTATTCAGAACTGTTACCAATAGCTGTTGAATCTTTATAGTCAGCGGCAAAAATGGTATTTTCATTGGACGAATAATCCAGAAACCCGCGATAATACTCTGGGTCCAAATCCCAATTACAAGTTAAACACCAGTAAAGAGTAAAAGTCTAATGATGACCATAAAACCATTGTCTATTGTCAGAAAAACCCATCTGGTTCACTACTGTCCTTTAGGGAAGGGCACCGGGGTGTAAATGGCCTCTAGGGATGAGGGTGAGCTCGGTGCACCCAGTCTGTTCTGAAAGGTGGCAGGAGGGCAGCTACTGCGAGTGTCAGAGCCTGGCAAACCAAAACACACAGCCAGCAGGAGGGAGCAGCCTGTGCCACAGGCCCGGGGCATTGCCAGAGGGGGTCCAGGAGGGAGGAGCCTGTGGCACAAGCCCGAGGCATTGCCAGAGGGGGCCAGGAGGGAGGAGGCTGTGGCACAGGCCCAGGGCATTGCCAGAGGGGGCCAGGAGGGAGGAGCCTGTGGCACAGGCCCGGGGCATTGCTGGGGCAGGCCAGGAGGGAGGAGCCTGTGGCACAGGCCAGGGACATTGCTGGGGCAGGCCAGGAGGGAGCAGCCTGTGGCACAGGCCCGGGGCATTGCCAGAGGGGGCCAGGAGGGAGGAGCCTGTGGCACAGGCCCGGGGCATTGCCAGAGGGGGCCAGGAGGGAGGAGCCTGTGGCACAGGCCCAGGGCATTGCCAGAGGGGGCCAGGAGGGAGGAGCCTGTGGCACAGGCCCAGGGCATTGCCAGAGGGGGCCAGGAGGGAGGAGCCTGTGGTACAGGCCCGGGGCATTGCCAGAGGGGGCCAGGAGGGAGGAGCCTGTGGCACAGGCCCAGGGCATTGCCAGAGGGGGACAGGAGGGAGGAGCCTGTGGTACAGGCCTGGGGCATTGCCAGAGGGGGCCAGGAGGGAGGAGCCTGTGGTACAGGCCCGGGGCATTGCCAGAGGGGGCCAGGAGGGAGGAGCCTGTGGCACAGGCCCGGGGCATTGCCAGAGGGGGCCAGGAGGGAGGAGCCTGTGGCACAGGCCCGGGGCATTGCCAGAGGGGGACAGGAGGGAGCAGCCTGTGGTACAGGCCTGGGGCATTGCTGGGCTGAGAGCTGTCAGTCAAGCAGACAGTCAAACAGTGCAGAGATTTACAAACACTTGTCAGGAGCGTTGTGCCAGGGGGAGACAGTGCCCACAGGCACTGTGTACTGCAACGTGCCAAAAAAATCATCAAACAGGCTCAAACTCAAAACAGACACTTCTCCCTCAGGGCAGTGGAGATTGTGAGCTGTGTATATTTTCTATAGCAGAGACACACACACACGTGTGCTCACACACACACACACGTGTGCTCTCACACACACACACGTGTGCTCTCACACACACACACACGTGTG
This sequence comes from Prionace glauca, assembly GCA_037974335.1. NCBI lineage: Eukaryota > Metazoa > Chordata > Chondrichthyes > Carcharhiniformes > Carcharhinidae > Prionace > Prionace glauca. Next base: position 72,826 of record JBBMRE010000205.1, on the reverse strand, counting down.
CTCTCACACACACACACACGTGTGCTCTCACACACACACACACGTGTGCTCTCACACACACACACACGTGTGCTCTCACACACACACACGTGTGCTCTCACACACACACGTGTGCTCTCACACACACACGGGACAAATGAAGATTGCACAGTGCACGCCTCCCACAGTTCTCTAAACACATCCCTCTGTTACCCCATCTCTTATCCATTTCCCCATCACCCACCCACCCACCCACCACCTCAACCCCACCCCTCCAGCCTCTCTCCTCAATCTGCATTGCTTTGTCTAACATTCTTCCAAAGCTCTTCCCTCTGGGCAGCTCAGAACCTTCTGGAAGCAGCTTTTTGTCTCATTCCTCCCTCAGAGAAAGGCATCACCTCATAGAAACCTACAGCACAGAAAGAGGCCATTCAGCCCATCGAGTCTGCACCGAACACAATCCCAACCAGGTTCTACCCCAAATCCCTACATATTTTACCCACTAATCCCTCTAACCTACACATCTACAGTCAATTTTTAGCATGGCCAATCAACCTAACCCGCACCTCACTGGACTGAGGGGGGGGGGGAAACCGGAGCACCCGGAGGAAACCCACGCAGACACGAGGAGAATGTGCAAACTCCACATGGGCAGTGACCCCGAGCCGGGAATCGAACCCAGGTCCCTGGAGCTGTGAAGCAGCCGTGCTAACCCACTGTGTCGCTTCAGTTCCTGCTTCCCACCCGACTCCCCCCAAACCCGGAGCTCTTCCTGCAGCAGCTTACGGAGCTCAGGGAAGTCCGCCCTGTAGCTCAGGGGCATCGTGCCTCAGGATGGAGTGTGTGGGAGGGGGGGACTTGGTATGAGGGGGACTCGCTAGGGTAAATGTGTGGGGTCACGGGAATAGGGCCTGGGTGGGATTGTGGCCGGTACCCCACAGGCTCGATGGGCTGAATGGCCTCCTCCTTGTCGGGATTGTATGATTCTACGGACAAAAGATGGAGGAGGCCATTCGGTCCCCCTCGAGCCTGCTATGCCACCCAATGAGATCTAGGATGATCTTCCTCCTCAGCTCCCCATTTCAATTATTCCCTTTCAAACTCACCTCGAACATGCTCAGTGACCGAGTTTTGTCCAACCCCCTCTGGGATCAAGAATTCCAAAGGTTCACAACCTGGTGTGTGAAGAAGTATTTCCTAATCTCTGTCAAAATGGCCGCCTCTCCCTCCCCTTATCCTGCGACAGTGGCCTCTTGTTCTGGACTCTGCTGCCAGGGGGAAATAACAGCGCAGCATCGCCAGGAATTTGAAACGTTTCAGAAACATCATTATCTCATTCTTCTAAACCCCGCGGGGGAAGGCACGAGGTTAACTAACACTTCCCTCATCTGCTGCTGATTAAAAGGCCCTGCTGAGGCCTACGTGTCTGGGCCTCGCGCCACGCTGCCTTCTGCTTCCAGGTCAAAGGGCAAGCACGAGGGTCAGCCAGACAGCCCAAGGCAAGGGGCCCCGCGCCAAATCTCTGATGCCATTGAAGGGTTTCCGCAACGCAGCTGGTGATGAACTTCCTCGCGTTGTGGGGAGCAAGCTTCTCTCTCAGGGATATTCCAACCCCCCCCCCTCAAATCTCTCCAGATCGCGGGCACAGTTGGTGGAGGGGGAATTGGCCACCTCTGACCCTGGTGCGCTGGCCAATATTTACCCCCTTAACCAACCTCATTCTCAAGGGTCACCTGGTCATCTCATACCTGCGGCTTGCGGGATCTTGCAGTGCGGTAAAGGTTTCCCAGACTGATTCGTGGGGGGGGGAGGGGGAGATGGGAAACCATTTGGGACGGAGGTGAGGAGACATTTCTTCACCCAGTGAGCCTGTGGAATTCGCTACCACAAGAAGTAGCCAAAACATCGAATGTATTCCGGAAGAGGTTGGATACAACTCTTGGGGCAAATGGGATACAAAGGATAGGGAGGGGAAGGCGGGCACGGATAACGGAGTTGGACAATCAGACAGGTTCAGAATGAATGGCGGAGCAGGTTTGAAGGGCCGCATATGTTTTTACAGGGGGGGGGGGGGGTTGGCCAGAACAGAGAGGGGGAGGGGCAAGAGTGAGGTGGGGCGAGAGTGAGGAGAAGAGTGTGAGGGGGGGGGTGGGGGGGTGGAAAGAGAGTGGCCAGAGCAGCGAGAGTGGGGTGGGGAGACAGCGAGGAGTGGAGGGGGGGGGGGGTGCCAGAGTGAGATGGGGTGAAAGCGAGGTGGTGAAAACAGTGAGAGGGAGGAGGGGGAGGGGTGGGGGCCAGAGCAGTGAAGGGAGGTCCGGGGGGGGTGGGTGAGGTGGGGTGAGAGAGAGAGAGAGCGCAAGGCGGGGGGGGGGGGGGGGGGGGGGGGGGCCAGAGCAGCGATGGATGCGAGTGAAGTGGGGCGAGAGCGAGGAGGGGAAGGGGCTCAGAGCAGCGAGGGGGGGGGGGCAAGTGTGAGGTGGGGCGCGAGCGAGGAGGAGAGAGCGAGGAGGAGAGAGCGAGGAGGAGAGAGTGAGTGAACAATGGACAGGAATTAAGAAACTCTCAATTTCTTGTCAGCGTCTCTCCCCCCCCCCCAGGCTGGTGCGACGAGCAGGGAGGGGTGTATTTACACTGCAGTCTGTGCTGGGACACAGGCACCCCCCACAGGGAGGGAACAGGAGACCGGCAGAAAGAATTCCACAGCAAATCAGTCCCTCCCTGGGAACACAGCGTACAGACACACTGGCAGTCCCTGCTCGCGCCCAGGGCTGGGCTGTCTGACTCACCAACCGGGGCAGATTCCCATCCACAACAAACCACATTTCTCACAAAGCCCAAAGGGGCATAAAACCAGCACTCGCTGTTCCTTCTTCACCTGCCGTCCCCTTCCCTACCCAACACCGCTCCTTGGTGAAGGTGCTTACCTTCCGAGGGTGGGGCTGCCTTTCTGTAGCACCTTCCCCCTTCCAAAACGGATTGTGGCGTCTCGGGGAACGTCACAGTAACTTCATTGCAGTGTTAACGTAAGCCTTACATAAATAAATTCTTTAAAAAAAAGCTTTAAGCCGGGGGCTTATCAGCCTTTAACACTTTGTTCAGTGTCGCACCCTCCGTCCATCCACCATTTCATCATCATTTGAGATTTAGGCCTCAGTTTTATTGCTCATCGCTAACTGGTGGGGGCCTCCTTGAATCGCTGTAGTCCATGTGCTGTAGGTACACCCACAGTGCTGTTAGGGAGGGAGGGAGGGGTGGTTCCAGGGTTTGGTCCCAGTGACAGTGAAGGAATGGCCAGAGGAGAATCTCCAGGGGGTGGTGTTCCCACTTTTCTTACCCCACCAGATGGGAGCGGTCATGAGTTGGGAAGGTGCTGCCGAAGGAGACTGGGGGGGTGAATGTTTGCGGATCGAGCTTTGCCCTGGAGGGTGTCGAGCTTCGAGTGTTGTTGGGGCTGCACCCATCCAGGCAAGTGGAGATCATTCCATCATTAGACCCTCTTTTGTTAGAGGGTGGCACAGTGGGTTAGCACTGCTGCCTCACAGTGCCAGAGACACGGGTTCGATTCCCGGCTTGGGTCACTGTCTGTGTGGAGATTGTACATTCTCCCAATGCGTGCCTGGGTTTCTTCCACGTTCTCCGGTTTCCTCCCACAGTCTGAAAGATGTGCTGGTTAGGGTGCATTGGCCGTGCTAGATTCTCCCTCAGTGTGACCCGAACAGGCGCCTCAGTGTGGCGACTAGGGGATTTTCACAGTAACTTCATTGCAGTGTTAATGTAAGCCTTACTTGTGACACTAATAGAGAAAGTGTCAAAACAATTATTTAAATGAGTTGCTTAAACTGGAAGTCTGACAGGCATTAAATGGCCATTACAGCGTTAACCAGCTCAGGGTGAGACAATCCTTCCATCCCAGGTAAGGGGTACATGCAACAGTCAAGGTGGCGGGGGGGGTGGACCAAAAACATGGGGGCAGGGAGTGTATGAAGACTGCAATGCCACCTAATTCTACACCCTCAACACCCTCCTGCCCACCAACATCTAAAATCAGGGCACACGCGCTGCCTCAAAATACTAGGGGCCTGGGTTCGATTCCCGGCTTGAGTCACTGTGTGCAGAGTCTACGCATTCTCCCTGTGTCTGCGTGGGTTTCCTCCAGGTGCTCCGGTTTCACACCAACCATCCTAAGAGAGATGCTGATTAGGGTGCATTGACCCAAACAGGTGCTGTCTCATAACGCCAGGGACAAGGGTTCGATTCCCGGCTTGGGTCACTGTCTGTGCGGAGTTTGCATGTTCCCCCCGTGTCTGTGTGGGTTTCCTCCAGATGCTCTGGTTTCACCCCCAACCGTCCTAAAGACAAGCTGGTTAGGGTGCATTGACCCAAACAGGTGCTGTCTCAGTGCCAGGTTCGATTCCCAGCTCGGGTCACTGTGTGTGGAGTTTGCATGTTCTCCCCATGTCTGCGTGGGTTTCCTCAGGGTGCTCCGGATTCCTTCCACAGTCTGAAAGACGTGCTGGTTAGGGTGCATTGCCCTGAACAGGAGTGTGATGACTCAGGGATTTTCAAGGATGTAAACAGGGAGAGATACCTCACACACACCCTCTCCTGGAAACACCCCCAACCCCCTTCACCTTACGCAACACAGGATTTCCCCACACGGGCCGTTTCCACTTCAAGAGCGGCTGCTAATCTACGAGAGATTGGGTGACACCAGTCACAGTGGCAGATGCAGAGATACAGCCAAGAGAAACACTGGGGAAGGGGGCTCTCCTGCATCACCGATAGGTACTGGGTAAACCAGCTGGGACTCTGTAGATGGCACACATCTCCGAGACAGAGGTTGTGGCTTCTAGTCCCACTCCAGGGTTTCAAGCAGGAAAATCCTAGCCTACACTCCCAGGGAAGTGCCGAGCGACTGTCACACCTCAGAAGAGACGTTAAAAGTTTTTTTTTTGGAGTTTATTTATTAGTGTCACAAGTTGGCTGACATCAACACTGCAATGAAATTACTGTGTAAATCCCTGAGTCGCCACACTGTTCGGGTACACCGAGGGAGAATTTAGCACGGCCAATGCACCCTAACCAGCACGCCTTTAGGACTGTGGGAGCAAACCGGAGCACCTGGAGGAAACCCACGCAGACACGGGGAGAACATGCAGACTCTGCACAGACAGTGACCCGAGCCGCGAATCCAACCCGTGTGCCTGGCGCTGTGAGGCAGCAGCGCTAACCACTGTGCTACTGTGCCACTGTGCCACCCAAACTAGTGAAAAGAGAGCTCTCTCCACCGGTCTAGCTAGTACTTATCACTCAATCAATAACCATCCACTCAAGCTGCAATGTGAAACCTCACTCTGCTATCTGAGCTGCCACGTATTACCAGCATTTCCGTGCCAGGCTGATTGCACGGCTCATTAAAGATGTTTTAGCGATAAGCTGGAGGAAATCAGTAGCTGGAGAGAAACGGTTTTGGGGAAATTGATGGGATCAAAGTTGGATACACCCTGATAATCTTCATCCCAGAGCACTTAAGGAATTGGCTCTGGAAATAGTAGATCCATTGGTGACTATTTTCCAAAATTCTTTGGAATTGTTCTGAGTGTAAGCCCGTTATTCAAAAACAGGAGGTAGAGAGAAAACTATAGACTAGTAAGCTTAACGACAGGACTGGGCAAGTTTATTATCAAGGATTTCTCTGTCACGGTTTTAAATCTACTGCCTCCCAACCTATACCTGTAACCTCTTGTTCTAGAGAAAACATATGATCCCTTTGAAAATTTTATCTACCTCGATCAGATCCCCTCCCACCCCTCTCAACTCCGGCGAATACAAGCCCAAACTGTTTAATCTTCCCTCATACGTTAACCTTTTCATCCCCGGAATCAATGTGGTGATCCTCCTCTGAACTGCCTCCAATGCCACCACATCCTCCCTCAGATGAGGAGACCAAAACTGGGCACAATCCTCCAGATGTGGTCTCACCAAATCCTGACACGACTGCAACAACAATTCCCTACTTTTATACTCCAGTCCCTTTGTAATAAAATGCCGTTTGTTTTTGTTATGACGTGCTACACCCTGACTTTCTGCGATTCACAAAGACACCCAGATCCCTCTGCCCACACGCATTTTGAATCTTCTTCTCGCTTTGTAAGAGTTTGCCTTTTTTCTGCCAGAGTGGATAACCTCACACTTACCCACATTAAGCTTCATCTGCCAAATCTTGGCCCATTCTTCTCGCCTATCTACATCTATTTGTAAAATCTTGATCAAGATAATGAAGGGGGATGGATAGGGTAGAGGTAGAAAGATTCTTCCTGCTTAGAAATGATAGCGGGACTAGAGGGCACAGCCTCAAAAATAAGGGGGGGTGGGGGGGGGGTTCAGTTTAGATTGGAGTTGAGGAGGAACTTCTTCACTCAAAGGGTGGTGAATCTCTGGAATTCTCTGCCCGTTGACATGGTGGAGCCTCTGCTTTCTGCCAGTCAGCTAATTTTTAATCTAATCTACCTCCAAACCCCTGCAATCTCACCCTCTGGATCAGTCTTTTACATGGCACCTTGTCAAACACCCACTGAAAGTCTAGATGCACCATTTGCACGGGTTTCCCAGCTATCTATCTTGTGGTTATGCCCTCAAAAGAACTCAAGCAAGTTTGTCAAGCATAACTTGCCCTTCATAAAACCAGGCTGACAACCGCAGATTGAGTTTTGTCATTAAAAACCCACAAAATAATAAAATCTGGAATATAAAGCTAGTCTTAGTAAGAGAGATCATTGTAAAGACCCATCTGGTTCACTTAATGTCCCTTTAGGGAAGGAATCTGCCATCCTTACCCGGTCTGGCCTACACGTGACTCCAGAGCCACAGCAATGTGGTTGACTCTCAACTGAAATGGCCAAGTGACACAGTGAGCACGTGAGGCAACAAGGGATGGGTGCTCATCCCATGAATGAATAAAAAAATTCTTACAACAATGTCCCAAGTCTTCCCCAGTTGTTTAATTATCAATTTGAGGCATATATTCTACTCTAGCTCAATTTCAATATTTATGACATGCTAACTTGATGGGCCGAGCAGCCTCCTTAGAACATAAATAGGAGCAGGAGTCGGCCATCCAGCCCCTCGAGCCTGCCCCCCCATTCGATAAGATCATGGCTGATCTGAAGTGGATCAGTTCCACTTTCCCACTTTCTCCCCATAACCCTTAATTCCCCTATCTATCCTTCTGCACTGTAGGATTCTAACAGAGGCTCAATTTGGGTTTCGCCAGGATCACTCTGCCCCGGCCTCATTACAGCTTTGGTTCAAACAGAGACAAAACAGCCGAGGAGAGAGTGACTACTCTTGGCATCAAGGCTGCATTCGACCAAGTGTGGCATCAAGGAGCCCTGGTCAAACTGGAATCAATGGGAATCAGGCACTAGGAGGCTAACCTCATATCTGGCACAGAGGAAGATGGTCGTGGGTGGTGCTTTTGGACGTCGATCGTCTCAGACTCAGACCATCACAGTTCCTCAGGGTCGTGCCTCCAGCTATTTCATCAATGACCTTCCCTCTATCATAAGGGGGCAGCACGTTGGCACAGGGGGTCAGCATTGCCGTCTCACAGCAAGACTATTATCGCAGAGTTGCTGAACAGAGACTGATAGCCAAGTTCCGCACACAAGGACGGCCTCAACCGGGATCTTGGGTTCATGTCGCACTATCTGTAACCCCCCGTGACTTGCCTGGGTTTGCAAAACCTCACTTACTGTACTGTCTGGAAACAATACACATCTCTTTAACCTGTCCTTAACCCTCTCCACACTCACACTGTCTGTACCTTTTAGAATTGATTAGCTGTAAAGACTCACATTCCAATCAGTCTTTGTGCCCTTTTTACGGTCAGATCTCCCAGCCACCTGACGAAGGGACAGCCTGTCCCAAAAGTTTGTGGCTTTTGCTACAAACAAACCTTTATTTTCTACAAATAAACCTTGGGCTTTAAACTGATGTTGTGGGATTTCTTTCTGCCTCGCAGAGCCAGGAACCCGGGTTCGATTCCCAGCTTGGTCCCTGTCTGCGTGGAGTCTGCACATTCTCCCCATGTCTGCGTGGGTTTCCTCCCACAGTCTGAAAGACATGCTGGTTAGGTTGACTGGCCGTGCCATTCAAATTGACCCTAGTGTCAGGGGATTCGCAGGATAAATATGTGGGGTTATGGGAATAGGGAACTCAGTGGGATTGTGGTCGGTGCAGACTCAATGGGCTGAATGGCCTCCTTCTGCACTGTAGGGATTGAATGATAAAAAGGTCAGAAGTGGGGATGTTCGCTGGTGCTTGGGCAATGTTCAGCACCATTCACGACTCCTCAGATACTAAAGCATTCCATGTCCCATGACATTGCTATCACCGAATCCCCCACTATCAACATCCTTTGGGGGATTATCATTGACCAGAAACTGAACTGGACCCAGCCATATAAATACTGCAGCAACCAGAGCGGGTCAGAGGCTGGGAATACTGAGGTAAGTAACTCACTTCCTGACCCCCCCCCGCAAAGCCCATCCACCATCTACAAGGCACAAGTCAGGAGTGTGATGGATGGGTGCAGCTCCAACACAAGAAGCTCAACACCATCCAGGACAAAGCAGCCCAACTGGGTTGGCACCCCATCCACGAACATTCAGCCCCCGTGTGCCTGGAGACCTGAGGGTCAAGACTCACATCAACAGCCGTGGCAGAAACACACAGCGAGGGACATGAGTCTGCCCGTCTCTCTCTCTTTCTCTATCCATCTTCGCCCAAAGAAAAGACATCTCCCCAGGTCTCTGCCTCACACTCCTTTAGTCAATGCAAAGCTCAGGTAAAACTGGCCACAATACTGACACTCGTCAACCCAACTCTTAACTCTTCAACTAATCCAAAAGAATGCGAGTCCTGGCTTGGGCCACCACCTATGGGGAGTTTGCACATTCTCCTCGTGTCTGTGTGGGTTTTCTCCGGGTGCTCCGGTTTCCTCCCAATGATGTGCAGGTTAGGTGGATTGGCCATGTTGAATTGCCCCTTCATGTCAGGGGGACTAGCTACGGCAAATACATGGGGCCAAGGGGATAGGGCCTGGATGGGATTGTGGTCGGTGCAGACTCGATGGGCCAAATGGCCTCCTTCTGCACTGTAGGGGTTCCATGAAGATCATAGTCTAGCGCTTTGGAGAGGCGCTTAGCTCAATGGTAGGAACAAGTAAGCAGCCCTGGTACACAGCGGTTAGCCCCATCATCTTTAACTACACAGGTTCCGGAATGCTCAGAGTTTATTGGCCACCCAATTCCTGCTTCACTGTTGGTTGGGATTACCAGACAGGGGACCAAACATTGGACATTGCTCAGACTGAAGGCGGCCAGTTCCCCCTCGAGCTGGCCGTCTGTGAGTAAACTACAGGTGGCACAGTGGGTTAGCACTGCCACCTCACAGCGCCAGGGACCCGGGTTCGATTCCTGGGTCACCGTCTGTGTGGAGACTGCACGTTCTCCCCGTGTCTGCGTGGGTTTCCTCCCACAGTCTGAAAGACCAGCGGGTTAAGATTAATCAGCCATCCGAAATTCTCCCGAGTGTCAGGGGGATTAGCACGGTTAATAAGTGGGGTTACGGGAATAGGATCTGGGTGGGATTGCAGCCTCGATGGGCCAAAAGGCCTCCTTCTGCACTGTAGGGATTCTGTTCTATGAATCTCCAGTATTGAGAACCAGATTCAGCAGATTACATGCTGAGGGCTAATAATGTTCCTAATCTCTCGCCAGCTCCGTATCCAAACCCTTGGGCATGTAGGCCTCAGCCCTGGCAGCAAGCCTCAGGCCTGTGGGCTGTCGTGCAACAGTGGAAAAATAACCGTTTAAGCATAAACCACACAGCCACCACATCTCAAAGATCAGTATATGACGAGATTTCTTCAGGCCTCGGAAAACATTGTAGCGGTTGAGAGATTAGAGGGTGGAGATATAAGGCTAAAAGTATCCCTGGGCAGGTCACATTTAGAAGTCTGACAACACCAGGTTAAAGTCCAACCGATTTATTTGATACTAAAATCTCACAAGCTTTTGAGGTTTGTCCCTTCGTCAGGTGAATGGAGAGTTCTGGCCTCAGACAGAGCATAATAACAGCGCACACAGTTTACAGATTACTGATTAGAATGCAAATCTTTACAACTTATCTGCTATTCAAATCTTAAAGCTGCATAGGCCAATGCCTAATGCTCTTTCCACTCACATTGTTGGCATCTTTAAGACTTGAATAGCAGGTTAGTTGTAAAGATTTGCATTCTAGTCAGTAATCTCTAAACTGTCTGTGCTTTATATGCTCTGTCTGAGGCCAGAACTCTCCATTCGCCTGACGAAGAGGGTAACCTCGAAAGTTTGAGAGTTTACTATCAAATAAATTGGTTGGACTTTAACCTGGTGTTGTCAGGCTGCTTACTGTGTTTAGCCCAGTCCAACGCCAGCATCTCCACATCAGGTCACATTTAGTGAGGCACACGCAGGCAGTGTGTCCATCTGGGGAACCTCGCCAGCCTCCTACACCCCAGGGACAAAGCAGTCAACTGAACTGCCCTCCCTCGCCAGCCTTTACCCACTAACACCCAGGCACCCCACTGTCGCACTCTTCCTAGTAACTTCTCCTGCAATTATTCTCCACCACAACTGGTTTCACTCCTTCATTCCCTACCGCCCCCACTTCCATTCTTTTCCTTCCCTCTTTCCCCAAATATTTATTTCCATGCAGCATCTCGGGAGTAGTAAAACATCCGAAAGATACTGCACGAGAGAGGGTTAACAGACAATGTGTGACCCCGCTTCGTATTCAGAATTTGAATTTAAAGAGTGTCTCAAAAGGACAGAGACACAGAAGTGGGGTTAAGAGAAAGTTCCAGGGTTTGGAGCCCAGACAGCTGGGGTCATGGCCACTAATAGTCAGAGGTGTAGGAAGCAAGGAGTATGAACAACAGCACAAGGTTTCGAAAACAGGGATGTTTCTGGGTGGGGTGTCAACCCAACTGGGCAGGCGATGGACTGAAATCCGTGCCTAGCGCGATTTCCACCCAACAGAGAGTCGGGAAGACCAACCCCACCTCCCCAGTCTCCAGCACAGACTCCGGTTCCCGGCACTGGCTCCTGCCCGAGAGACTGACCCAGATCGGGTGTAAAACCTGGGCTCAGATCCGGCTCCGAGACCAGCTCCCAGCCACATTCCTGTTCCATCAGTGACCACCAATCCCTCACAGGATTCTGGGATCGCCCTGTGTAACTGCGCTAATCACTGACTCTTCCAAAGCAGGCTCGCTGTCTCTAGGCTGCACTTGTACAAGAATGGGGAAGTTAGCCAATAATTTTAGAATAAAACTCCTTCCCATTGAAAGGAACAAGAAATAAAATCACACAACCACAATCAGCAAGGTGCTGTAGGCAAACATTAAATATCTATTTTGTAGAATAAGATAAGGATTATGTCTTAAACCTATATCGGGCGGTACAGTGGGTTAGCACTGCTGCCTCTCAGCACCAGGGACCCGTGTTCAATACCTGGCTCGGGTCACCTTCTGTGTGGAGTCTGCACATTCTCCCCGTGTCTGCATGGGTTTCCTCCCACAGTCCAAAGATGTGCGGGTTAGGTGGATTGGCCATTGCTAAATTGCCCCTCAGTGTCAGGGGGACCAGCTGGGGTAAATGAATGGGGTGAGGGCCTGGGTGGGATTGTGGTCAGTGCAGACTTGATGGGCCAAATGGCCTTCTTCTGCACTGCAAGTTTGATAAATATCCAGTAAATCCACTGATCAAGTTTAGTTAGATTACTAAACTGTTTGAACGTGCAGTGACACGAAGAAGTGTATTTGATTTGATTGATTATTGTCCCATGTATTAGTATACAGTGAAAAGTATTGTTTCTTGTGTGCTATACAGTGCATACCGTTCATAGAGAAGGAAAGGTGAGAATGTCTGCAACAGTTGAGAGTTTCAGGAATTCTCCATCACTTGTTGAGCGTATTAAAGATTTCTGACCCTGAGGGAACTTGTCTCCCTGCATTGGGAAGATGCTGGGACTTGCACTGGACTAATAATCAGAGGCCCAGTGAGAGAAATGTGTTCAAAACCCACCCCACCCAGGGCAGCTGGTGGAATTCAAATTCAATGAATTAAATCATAGAATCCCAGTGCAGGAGGCCATTTGACCCACCAAGTCTGTACCATCACCAATCCCATCTAGGCCCTCTCCCCGCCCAGTTCCCCTGCCAATGCCTCTAACCTCCCAGGACATTAAGGGTTACTTTAGAATGGCCATTGCCATTAGATGCACCTAACCCGCACATCTTTGGACTGTGGGAGGAAACCAGAGCACCCGGAGGAAACCCACGCTGACACGGGGAGAACATGCAGCCTCCACACAGACAATGACCCAAGCTGGGAATTGAACCCGGGTCCCTGGCGCTGTGAGGCTGCAGTGCTAACCCACTGGAAGCTCAAAGAGGTGGGTCTGCCTCGAAGGAGGAAAAGTGAGGAAGGGAGATGGAGGTTGGGAATTCTGGAGCTCGGGGCCCAGGTGGCTGAGGAGACACGGAAAACCGGAGCACCTGGAGGAAACCCACGCAGACACGGGAAGAATGTGCAGACTCCACACAAGGTGACCAAGCCAGGTATTGAACCTGGATCCCTGGCACTGAGAGGCAGCACTGCTAACCACTGTACCACCGTGCCACCCAATATAGGTTAAGATATACACGTGATATGCAATTTGGAGGAGCGAGTGGGAGGAGGGAAGGCGTCTCGGGAGGCAGCGAGGCTGAGGGAGATGTTATAGATCGGGAGGAGCGAGGGCAGGGAGGAATCTTAAAAGAAGGATCAGAGTTTTGATAAATGAAGGCCTTGGCAGTGTGTGTCAGTGGGCACAGGGGTGGGGGAGGAACTGCTGCCAGGTAAGGTCTGGGTGACACTGACAGGGGGGGGGGTAGGACATGGCAGAGATATCAGACATGCACCGAAATAGTCAAATCTCTAGGAATCGAGTGCATGGAGCAGACTTTCAGCAAACAAGCCGAGACAGGGGCAAAGGTCAGGCAATGTGATGGGACACGGCGAGGTCCAAAACACATCTTGGGGTCAAATGTGACAGCCAGGATGAGAATAGGCCAGTTTAATCTCAACACAGCCGAGGTGAGAGCGCGCGTTGGACTCGATAAGTGATGGAGTCCACCACCAACGCTCAGTAACAGCAGTGTGTACCATCTACAAGATGCAACTCACCAAAGATCCTTAGATCAAAGCACTTTCCAAACCCACAGCCACTTCCATCTAGAAGGACAAAGGCAGCAGATACCACCACCTGCAAGTTCCCCTCCAAACCACTCACCATCCCGACTTGGAAACATACCGGCCGTTCCTGGGTCAAAATCCTGGAAATCCCTCCCTAACGGCATGGTGGGTCAACCCACACAACGTGGATGCAGCGAATCAGGAAGGGAGCTCACCACCACCTTCTCAAGGGGCAACTAGGGATGGGCAATAAACGCTGGCCCAGCCGGCGATGCCCAAGTCCCACAGGTGATTAGAAAATAGCTCGAGAAGGGAGAGTGGGGTGGAGATCGAGGACAATGGTTTTCAGACACTTTAACCTAGCAACAGTGGGGGAGCTGCTCACCGAGTCCTGACGATACTAAACCCTCCCCAATCCCACGGCAAATAACGATGGGAGATACAGATATTGGTGTGGTGAATGATCTGTATTGTCGAAGACATCGGAAATGCGACTAATGCTTGAGGAAACCTAATTTTCTTTAAACTAATCTATTTAGTGTTTCAATTCTCTAACTCCCTCCCACTGCGAGTGAACTATAGCCCCGCATTATCGGAGATAAAACTCAGCGGTGAGACAAGTTCCCACGGTCAGAACTTGATCCCTGAGACATCTGCCAAGAACGGCTCTCTCACTCTCGTCATTGTTCTCTTTCTCTCACCATTCCCTGCCCTCCACCCACCACCCCCCCCCCCCCACACACACACACACACACACACACACACACAACTCCACTATTTTATTTCCAACCTCCGCTTCCAACGTATCCAATTTCAACAGAGATACCTTAGGGTCAGAGGTACCGAGTTGGCAAAGCTCAGGAGGTGGCCGTTTGGCCCATTTGAGTCCATGTCAGCTCTCTACAGAGTATTCAGCTCATTCCCCTTTCCCCCACGGCCTCCCTGTGGCCCAGGAAGTTTTATTTCCTTCAGGCGCCCCTCCGATTTCTCTCTGAAAAGGATCAAACATCTCCGCTTGGAATGTAGGAATCGGGGGCAGCAGTTGGCAACCTCGGCCCTTTGAGCCTGCTCCGCCATTCGAACAGATCATGGCTGATCTCTCCCTGGTCTCAAATCCTCTTATCCCTTTTTTTTTAAAGAAAGGATCAGGAATATCTATCTCAATGATTCAGACTCTGCCGCGCTATGAGACAGTGAGTTCCACAAACTCACCACCCTCTGTCAGAAGTAAGAACATCAAGAACATAAGAAATAGGAGCAGGAGTAGGCCATCTAGCCCTTCGAGCCTGCCCCGCCATTCAATAAGATCATGGCTGATCTGTCGTGGCTCAGTTCCACATTCCTGCCCTCTCCCCATAACCCTTAATCCCCTCTCTTATCAAAAACCCATCAACCTGCGTCTTAAAAATATTTAGCGAAGTAGCCTCCACCACTTCAATGGGCAGAGAATTCCAGAGATTCACCACCCTTTGAGTGAAGAAGTTCCTCCTCAACTCCGTTCTAAACTGCCCCCCCCCTCTTATCTTGAGGCTGTGCCCCCTAGTCCTACTATCCTTTCTGAGCGGGAAGAGTCTCTCCACCTCTATCCTATCCATCCCATTCATCATCTTATATGTCTCAATGAGATCTCCCCTTATTCTTCTAAACTCTAACGAGTACAAGCCTAGTTTATTCAGCCTCTCCTCATAGCTCAACCCCCTCAATTCTGGTATCAGCCTAGTAAACCTCCTCTGCACTCCCTCCAAGGCCAAAATATCCTTGCGTAAGTACGGCGCCCAAAACTGCACACAGTACTCCAGCTGCGGCCTCACCAATGCCCTATACAGCTGCAGCAAGACCTCCCTACTTTTATATTCAATCCCCCTCGCTATGAAGGCCAGCATCCCATTCGCCTTCCTGACCACCTGCTGTACCTGCAAGCTGGGTTTTTGCGACTCATGCACAAGGACCCCGAGGTCCCTCTGCACCGTCGCCTGCTGCAGTTTTTTGCCCCGTAAGTAATAGTCCTTCCTACCATTCTTCCTACCAAAGTGGACCACCTCACACTTGCCAACATTAAATTCCATTTGCCATTTCCTGGCCCATTCGCCCAGCCTATCTAGATCCTTCTGTAGACTCTCCACACCCTCCGCACAATTTGCCTTTCCTCCAATCTTGGTGTCATCAGCAAATTTCGACACCCTGCACTCGGTTCCCTCCATCAGATCATCTATATAAATGGTAAATAGCTGAGGCCCCAGCACCGACCCCTGGGGCACTCCACTAGTCACCATCCGCCAATCCGAATAGCACCCGTTGACCCCCACTCTCTGCCTCCTATTTGACAACCAATCCTCTACCCACGCTTTCCTCCTCATCCCAGTGCTAATTCGATCGCCTCTCAACCTAAACCTGTGACCTCTTGTTCGAGATTCCCCCACAATTGGTCTACATTTATCTACTTTATCAATCGTTTTTAGTATTTCATATACCTCAATCAGATCCCCTCCCCATCCTTCTAAATTCCAGCCAGCATACACCCAAACTGTTTAATCTCTCCTCATACGTCAAACACTTCACTCCCAGAATCGAACAAGAGGGCTTACATTAACACTGCAATGAAATCACTGTGAAATTCCCCTAGACGCCACACTCCGACGCCTGTTCGAGTGTGAATGGCCGAACGAGGGGAATTTAGCGCGGCCAATGCACCCTAACCAGCACATCTTTCAGAACACGGGAGGAAACCGGAGCAAACCCACGCAGACACAGGGAGAACGTGCAGACTCCGCACAGATCCTAACTGGGAATGGAACCCGGGTCCCAGTGAGGCAGCACTGTGCCACCGGTTACGCGAAGCTGCTTTCAAATCCCAGTTTGGTCATAGCCGGGCTTGTTGTCCACTGTTCTGCTCCGCGTATGTCCAACAACTAAAAAGGATAGGAAGGCCCTGAGGTGCCACAGAACAGGCACTGATACCAAACTGGAGAGATTCTGGCCACTGGGACAGAACAGACTGAAGGCAGAGGGCTGAACTGGCAGAGGTGTGTAAAAAGATGGAAAGATTTGATGAGGAAGAACGTGGAAATGATGTTTCCAGGGGCAGGGACTCCAAAGCTAAAAGGGTGGCAAATATAAAACTGTCATTCATAATAAATCCAGAGCAGCCTTTACAGGCAGGAGAACAGCGAGAAGGTGGAACTCACTGCCACAAAGAGTGGCAGAAGCTGATCACATACAGGAAGATAGGCAAACCCAGAATGGAGACAGGAAAACGGCTCGGTGGATTGACCCAAACAGGCGCCAGAGTGAGTCAATGGGAATTTCATTGCAGCGTTAATGTAAGCCTTACTCGTGACTAATAATTAAAACTTTAAAAATCGGGAAGCTGGGATGGTGGGACTGGTGTAAGTGGGGGGGGGGGGGGGGATTGATTCTGTTTGGATTATGCTGGCTGGAATTTAGAAGCATGCAAGGGGACGATTGTGGGGGGGGGGCACTCATGGAAAGGTCTATAATTCTCACAGGGCGAGGCAGGAAGGGTGTTCCTGACAATGGGGGGAGTCCAGAACCCAGGGGGTCACAGTCTGAGGATTCAGGGTAGACCATTTAAGATGGAGATGGGGGAGACACTTCTTCACCCAGAGAGTGCTGAGCCTGTGGAATTCCCTACCCCAGGAAGCAGCAGAGACCTAAACGCTTGTGCGTTTTTAAGGATATAGCTCTTCATCGGATCCCTACAGTGCAGGAGGAGGCCACTCGGCCCATCGAGCCTGCAACAACCACAATCCCACCTATCCCCATAAATTTACTCATTCCCTTAACACTAAAAGGGGCAAGTTAGAATGGCCAATCTGCCTATGGATGAGAGGGGTGTAGGGGGATACGGTTCAAGTGCAGGTCAGTGGGACTAGGCAAAAAAAAAAATGGTTCGGCACAGACAAGAAGGGCCAAAAGGCCTGTTTCTGAGCTGTAATTTTCTATGGTTCTATACTGACAACAATCCCTACAGGTCCTACTTCCATAGCCCCATGTACTAATCCTGTTAACCCCCTCTGACATTAGTGAGCAATTTGACACGGTCAATCCACCTAACCTGCAAATCTTTGGACTGTGGGAGGAAACCAGAGCGCCCGGAGGAAACCCACGCAGACACAGGGAGAACGTGCAGACTCCACACAGTGACCTGAGCTGGGAATCGAACCCAGGTCCCTGGCGCTGAGGCAGCAGTGCTAACCACTGTCACCGTGCTGCCTTCTTGGACAAAGGGGATCAAAGGATGGTGAGGGGGGGGGGGGGGGGGGGTGGAGACAGGGTGGGGAACTGAGTTGGATAATCAGTCGAGATCATAATGAATAGCGAAGCAGACTCAGAGTGCTGAATGGCCCATTCCTCCTCTGTTTCTGAGGATGATGCAGGATTATAGAACCCTACAGTGCAGAGAGGGGCCCTTCGGCCCATCGACCACAATCCCAGGCCCTGCCCCCCTATCCCTACGTATTATACCCACTAATCCCCTCTAACCTACGTATCCCTGGACACTAAGGGGCAATTTCTTAGCATGGCCAAATCAACCTAACCCGCCACATCTTTGGACTGTGGGAGGAAACCGGAGCACCCGGAGGAAACCCACGCAGACACGAGGAGAACGTGCAAACTCCGCACAGACAGTGACCCCGAGCCGGGAATCGAACCCGGGTCCCTGGAGCTGTGAAGCAGCGGTGCTAACCCACTGCGCTACTGTGCCGCCCCTGGGCTGAATGGACTGTTCCTGTCCCGGGAGTACACTTTAGCAGGAGGAGCACGGAAAAGGACTTACCCAAAACCAAGACCACGGTCTTCATGAGGTTCATCATGGTCTCTTTGTGCCGATTCTGGGCGTGCGTGTGCCGTGACATCCGCTTGGTTTTGCTCTTGACGTACCAGTAAATGTGCAGGTAGTTCAGCAGCATGGCACAGAAGATGAGGAGGTTGGAGACGGCCCAGAAGACCAGGTAGCTCTTGCTGTAGAGGGGCGCCATGCGTGAGCAGCTGTCCAGCTGGCACAGGCAGTTCCAGCCCATGTTCGGGATGAAGCCAATCAGGGTAGACGCGCACCAGATACAGCTGATCAGCACAAACACCCGCTGGTTGCTCATCCTGCTGTGCAGTTGGAACTGGAAGACGGTCTGGTGGCGCTCCACCGCGATGGCCAGCAGGTTGGCGACTGAGGCGGTCAGGCTCATGTCCAGCAGGCTCTGCCGGAGGAACCAGGCACGCACGGTCAGCTTGATGGTGCGGGGGCCCGTGTTGAACATGAGGAACATGTAGGCGATGCCCGAGAAGAGGTCTGCGGCTGCCAAGTTGGCCAGCAGGTAGAAGATGGGGTAGTGGAAGCGGCGGTTAAAGACAATGGCCGCGATGACCAGCAGGTTGACCAGGATGACAATCACGCACACCAAGAGGCCCAGAGAGACCACCAGCTTGTCTTTGGTTCTCCAAATCCTGGTCATCTCCTTGCCCGTGCTATTGTAGAAGAACCAGACGGTTTGGTTGTAGTAACATTCCCCCATCGCGGCTCCCCCTCAGTTTGTACCTGAAAAATCAGAACAGCATCAAACCACGCACAAACTCAAGACAGGAGAATCAGTCCTGATCGTCACGAATGGCGGAACAGACTCAAAGGGCCAAACGGCCTACTCCCCATATTTTCTATGTTCCTAAGTAGGATTCTAAATCTCTCTTCTCTCACCAAATAAGCATTGCTGTCTCAGTGCCAGGGACCCGGGTTCGACTCCCCAGCTCGGGGTCACTGTCTGTGTGGAGTTTGCACATTCTCCCCGTGTCTGCGTGGGTTTCCTCCGGGTGCTCCGGTTTCCTCCCACTTATGTGGGAGACGTGCTGGTTAGGGTGCACTGACCCGAACAGGCGCCCGAGTGTGGCGATCAGAGGATTTTCACAGTAACTTCATTGCAGTGTTAATGTAAGCTTAGTTGGGACTAATAAATAACTTGATCTATTCATGTACCTGTCCAAATGTCACCTCTGCTGGTACTTCCCACACTCCAAAGATGTGCAGGTTAGGGTGGATTGGCCGTGCTAAATTGCCCCTTAGTGTCAGGGGTAAAGCAGGGTAAATAGGCGGTGTTATGGAGATAGGGCCTGGGTGGAATTGTGGTCAGTGCAGACTTGATGGGCCGAACAGTCTCCTTTCTGCACTGTAGATTTCTATGTTTCCAGCCACTAATTTCCTTCCTTCCTCCTTAATACTGAGACCTCACCCAAGTTAAAAATACAAGAGAGAGTTAGGGCAATAGTTTAACAATAAAAGGGGCCTCCCCTTTAATGCAGAAATGAGAGGAAAATGTTTCTCTCAGAGTGTCTTTGTAACTCCCTCCCCCAGAGAGCAGTGGAGGCTGGATCAGTGTGTTTTTAAAGGCAGAGGTAGCGGGCTTGACAACGAACAAGGGAGTCAAAGTTTACCAGAGTAGGCCGATTGTGGAATCGAGGCCAAAACCAAATCAACGTATTGAAGAACAGTACAGCACAGGAAACAGGCCCTTCGGCCCTTCGAGCCTGTGCCGCTCATTGGTTCAACTAGACCATTCTTCTGTATCCCTCCATTCCCAGTCTGCTCATGTGACTCTCCAGATAAGTCTTAAACGATCCCAGCGTGTCTGCCTCCACCACCCTACTTGGCAGTGCGTTCCAGGCCCCCCACCACCCTCTGTGTAAAATATGTCCCTCTGATATCTGAGTTAAACCTCGCCCCTCTCTCACCTTGAGCCTGTGACCCCGCGTGATCGTCACCTTCGAGTGAGTGGGAGAGCAGGCTCAAGGGGCCAAATGTCCTGCCTCTGCTCCACGTTCATACAGACGTTAATCACATCTCTTGTGGGATACCTTTGGACGCAAATCGGCTGCCACATCTAACATCACAACACGAAGTGTGCTTCTTATGAGGAAACAGATAATTTAAGTTATACTTGTTTGTGGACATTAGAAATTTGCTTTTGTGTATTTGAGTACCAAGGGTTAAAGCTTCAGTTTAGCTTCATGTTAAACAAAGGTGCCTGCACGTCTGCAGTTCAGTTTCACTTTAAACTACGCCTGCATTGTTAGTTCATTAACATCGAAACAAAAGCAAAATCTTGTGAATGAAATCCAAAACTAAAGGCAGGAAATGAGGTAATATGACAAAAACAATTACAGGCTTTCGAAAAGAAAATTAAGCTGTTGCTTAGCAACCAGAGGATCCCAACAAAAAACCTTTGGAGTTCAGTATGGAACCAGATAACCCAGAAGCAAGGAGTTTTCTACTGAAAGTAAAGGGAAAGAAAGCAAGTCCCAAGAGCTAAAGAACAGAAAGTTCCAGGAACCAGAGGAGGTAAAATTAAGTCCCAGGACAGCTGAAGAGAAAAGGAGAAAGAGCTGGAATGTGAACAAAGTACTGTTTAATGAAGTTAAAGGGACAGAGAGGGGCTCCCAGATAAAGTCAGAGCTGCAAGGCGTAGTCCTGGGGAAGCTGGCTAGCGAGCAGCTAGATAAATGAAGTAATCATAAGATTGGCGACACATTACTCCAAGCGGGAGTGGAGTTTCATGGAATCTCCAGTGCAGAGGAGGCCATTCGGCCCATCCAGTTTGCATAGAACCCTACAGTGCAGAAACAGGCCCTTCGGCCCATCGAGTCTGCACCGAACACAATCCCACCCAGACCCTATCCCCATATCCCTACACATTTACCTGCTAATCCCTCTAACCTACACATCCCAGGATACTAAGGGGCAATTTTAGCATAGCCAATGAACCTAACCCGCACATCTTTGGACTGTGGGAGGAAACCGGAGCACCCGGAGAAAACCCACGCAGACACGAGGAGAATGTGCAAACTCCACACAGGCAGTGACCCGAGCCGGGAATCGAACCCAGGACCCTGGAGCTGAAAAGGTGTCATATCCAGGCCCTATCTCTATAATCTCACACACACTATCCACCTAACCTACGCATCTTGGGACGCGAAGAGATAATTTAGCACGGCCAATCTACCTGACCTGCCTATTTTTGGACTGTGGGAAGAAACCTGGGCACCCAGAGGAAACCCACGCAGACACAGGGAGAACGTGCAAACTCCACCCGAGGCTGGAGTCGAACGCGGGTTCCGGTGAGGCAGCGGTGCCAACTGGGCCAACCCACCCACCCCCTCCGAGGGTTTAGAAACTCTTCTGTTAAAGTCAGCATTTCAGTGACACCAGTTGTCTCAGAGCAACAAGCACGTGGGGGGCAATTAATGAGAAATCCACAGGGATTGTAGATGGCGCCCATCATCACTTGTCTAGTGTGTGCATGTGTGTGCGCATGGGGTGTCAAACCACATTTCACACCGACTGTAGGCATTCGAATATACGACATGTTTTGTTTTAGCGTGTAATCATCAGAAATTTGCAACGAGCTGCAAAGGCGTTAGATTTGATCTTTTCCTGTTCAATAAATAGTTTATTCTCTGATTAAAAGCTAATCCGCAGTCAGGCTACTCTAAAAATTTACAAATCAACTGAGCCAGAGTTCTGTAGAATCTCACTGGCTGCAACATCCCCCTTCAGGAGCAAGGCTGGAGAAGTCATTCCTTTAATCGGCATCACAAGTAAGACTTACATTAACACTGCAAAGAAGTTACTGTGAAAATCCCCGAGTTGTCATGCTCCAGCACCTGCTCGGGTCAATGCACCCTAACCAGCACGTCTTTCGGATTGTGTGGGGGGGGTGGAAACCGGAGCACCCGGAGGAAACCCATGAAGACACGGGGAGAATGTGCAGTCTCCGCACTGACAGTGACCCGAGCCGGGAATCAAACCCGGGTCCCTGGGGCTGAGAGGCAGCAGCGCTAACCCACTGTGCCGGCCCAGAAGAGGCAAGTACTTTCTACAAGACAGAAACCAGGCTCCAGCCAATTTAGTGCCGATGGAGAGAGCGTGGGAATGGGCCGATGTGGGACAGCGAGGTTCGCAATCCTGGAAACACTAAAGGATTTACATACCAGCACGGAAGAATAGGTCCAATCACCATGACAACTAGCATCGACTGCTGTAAAGAACCCATCTGGTTCACTAATGTCCTT
The DNA here is from genome assembly GCA_037974335.1 of Prionace glauca. Classification (NCBI taxonomy): domain Eukaryota; kingdom Metazoa; phylum Chordata; class Chondrichthyes; order Carcharhiniformes; family Carcharhinidae; genus Prionace; species Prionace glauca. Next base: position 50,489 of record JBBMRE010000205.1, on the reverse strand, counting down.
ACCCTGGTCTGGCCTACAAGCGACTCCAGAGCCACAGCAACATGGTTGACTCTCAACTGCCCTCCGAATGTGGCCCAGCACACTCACTGAAGGGTAACGGGGGTTAAAACAGGCCAACAAATGCTGGCCTTACCCCCTGATGCCCAGCCCATAAACCAAAACACTGAGAACAACCCCAAACCCCATCTTCCTTCGGGAGTGACCATTTCCCAAGGTGGCCACCTCTGGTTGGTCAGGGTCAGGGCATTGGTGAGGCCGCAGCTGGAGTACTGTGTGCAGTTTTGGGCGCCGCACCTGCGCAAGGATATTTTGGCCTTGGAGGGAGTGCAGAGGAGGTTTACTCGGCTGATACCGGAGTTGAGGGGGTTGAGCTATGAGGAGAGGCTGAATAAACTAGGCTTGTACATAAGAACATAAGAACATAAGAAATAGGAGCAGGAGTAGGCCATCTGGCCCTTCGAGCCTGCCCCGCCATTCAATAAGATCATGGCTGATCTGTCGTGACTCAGCTCCACCTTCCCGCCCTCTCCCCATAACCCTTAATCCCTTCTCTTATCAAAAACCCATCAACCCGTTTCTTAAAAATATTTAGCGAGGCAGCCTCCACCACTTCAACGGGCAGAGAATTCCAGAGATTCACCACCCTTTGAGTGAAGAAGTTCCTCCTCAACTCTGTTCTAAACCGCCCCCCCCTTTATCTTGAGGCTGTGCCCCCTAGTCCTACTGTCTTTTTTGAGCGGGAACAGTCTCTCCACCTCTATCCTATCCATCCCATTCATCATCTTATACGTCTCAATGAGATCTCCCCTCATTCTTCTAAACTCTAACGAGTACAAGCCTAGTTTATTCAGCCTCTCCTCATAGCTCAATCCCCTCAACTCCGGTATCAGCCGAGTAAACCTCCTCTGCACTCCCTCCAGGGCCAAAATATCCTTGCGCAGGTGCGGCGCCCAAAACTGCACACAGTACTCCAGCTGCGGCCTCACCAATGCCCTATACAGCTGCAGCAAGACCTCCCTACTTTTATATTCAATAGAATGAGGGGAGATCTCATTGAGACGTATAAGATGATGAATGGGATGGATAGGATAGAGGTGGAGAGACTCTTCCCGCTCAAAAAAGACAGTAGGACTAGGGGGCACAGCCTCAAGATAAAGGAGAGGCGGTTTGGAACAGAGTTGAGGAGGAACTTCTTCACTCAAAGGGTGGTGAATTTCTGGAATTCTCTACCCGTTGAAGTGGTGGAGGCTGCCTCGGTAAATATTTTTAAGACGCGGGTTGATGGGTTTTTGATAAGAGAAGGGATTAAGGGTTATGGGGAGAGGGCGGGAAGGTGGAGCTGAGCCATGACAGATCAGCCATGATCTTATTGAATGGCGGGGCAGGCTCGAAGGGCTAGATGGCCTACTCCTGCTCCTATTTCTTATGTTCTTATGTTCTTATGTCTGTCACATGATCCTCCCTGCATCCACCCATTGGCCGTTCTCGCAATAACCGCTTGCCCTCGCGGCCAATGGGAAAGGAGGTTCTTTGTTAGTCTATTCGCTCGGTAATATTTTATAACAAAAGCGAGTAAGGTAACGAACAAAAATGCACAATTGCAAGGACACCACCGAGAGGGGCCAACTGTCAAGAGCTTCATCTTCAGCTCATGGCCGTTCCCACAGAGCTGGCAACCCAATGGCACCGCAACCCCCCTCTCCATCCTGTCAACACCTTGGCCTCAGCTTCTGAGACAGTGACCCAGACACAGGGCAAGACCGAGGTGTCGACTGGCACTCAGACAGTGTCTAAATCCAGCCGGGCCGCGTGTAAACATCAGCCTGTTTACTGCCGGTGCCTCGTTGCTCCGTCCCCGGGGCACAGAAGGAGCCATTGTGTGAGTCGCACAAATACAGCCAGGAGGAGGAGGAGGAGGAGGAGGAGGAGGAGGAACTGGGCCAAGAGGCCTTTGGGACAGTCACAACAAGGTGAGTCTAAACACCGCTCAGACTTGAGGGGAAGAGTCAAAGCTCTGGCCACATATTAAAAAAAACTGTGCCTTGTTCCAGGCTGGGGTTAGCTGGTAGGCCAGAGACTAGGCCTGCCAACTCCTGAACACTGGGGGCCATTGTCAAGGTGAGCTCCGGCTGCTGGAGATCAGAGATCTGCCCACCTCCCCACAACCAGGGGGGGGGTGCCCGCTCCAAGGGAACATCGTCAACACAACAGAGCAGCGCTGCCAGCTAATCACTCTGCACGGTGCTGCCCCTGAGGGAGGGCCATGATGTGGGTATGCCGGCGTTGGACTGGCGTAAACACAGTAAAAAGTCTGACAACACCAGGTTTTAGTCCAACCGATTTATTTGATAATATTCTCATAAGCTTTCGAGGTTACCCTCTTTGTCAAGTGAATGGAGAGTTCTCCATTCACTTGACAAAGAGGGTAACCTCGAAAGCTTGTGAGAATATTATCAAATAAACCTGAGGGAGGGGACAGACCCTGAGCCTTTCAAGGGATAAGAATCTCACTGGATTCACTCACTCACACCGTTACTCAGCTCTCTTCAGCCCACACAGACACACACAGACACACACAGACACACACAGACACACACAGACACACACAGAGCGCTGGGGAACACAGGTAGTGAGATAGAGGGAGAGTGAGATAAAAATCCAAAGGGCATAAACCAGGAAACATGAAAGAGACTCAATTAGAAAGAGTTGGGGGGGGGGGGGGTGGTAGAGAGAGGGACAGAGATGATAAAAGGAAAGATAAGTTGGAGTGAATGCTTACTGCTCACCGGGGCCAAATTCAGAGACAACAGTGAGTGTCCAGGCTAACTTCACAAAATACCCTGCAGTTCCTGCTCTCATTGGCAGCAGTGGTCAGTGCCGCTACCTCACAGCGAGGGAGGACGAGGCAGACGGACACACCCTCTGCACCATGTGCTTCAGAGACAGTGAGGGGCCTCAGAGCAAGAAGCAAGCGTTAAATACCAACGCAACTCCGGGGAGAGGTATATAAGATACTGAAGGGAATAGACAGAGTCAATAGTGAGAGGCTGCTCCCTAGATTGGTTACAAATACAAGAGGACATGATTTAAGGGTGAGGGGGGGAGAGATATAATTTGGATATGAGAGGAAGGTTCTTTACGCAGAGTTGTGGGGGTCTGGAACGCGCTACCGAGTAGGGTGGTGGAGGCGGGAACGTTGGACTCGTTTAAGGTTCAGTTAGATAGGCACATGAGTGAAACGAGGATGGCGGGTTATGGTAGGGGATATTAAATAGGGTTAAACCTCGGGAGACACCGGAAAGGCAGGCTTGTGATTAACGTTTTTGTCTTTTATTCCACAGGTGGAGGTCCACCTCGTTGTCAAACGAGGGGCATTCAGACGGCGGGTCGTGCGTGGGCTGCTCTTGGAGGTTCCAGGAGTGGCCTAGTACTTCGTGTCGGTGTGTGTGCTTGATCCTGGACCGGTAAACGGGCGCCGCAACAGCTCAGTGACTAGCACTGCTGGCTGTGCAGGCACATGGATTTGGGCCTGTGTCTGTGGGAGTTTGCGCATTCTCCCTGTGTCTGCGTGGGTTTCCTCCGGGTGCTCCGGTTTCCTCCCACACCCCAAAGATGTGCTCTTAGGCTGACTGGTTTTACCAAATTGACACTATTCTCCCCTGAATCTGGCTAAGTCGGGGGTTCTATTCGTAGACAGGCAGGGTAGAATAGGTGTAGGGTGATGCGGCGGCGCGGGCTTGTTGGGCCGAAGGGCCTGTTTCCCGTGCTGGGTTGTTCTTTGGTAAATGAATGAGAAGCCAGCCATGGCCCAGTGGCAGCACACGTGCCTGGCCCCAGAGAGGGTGTGCCCGGCGAGGGGAGAAGAGGCCGTGCCCATTAGGGAGGGTGGCGTGTGCCCAGTGGGTGGGTGGGGGGGGGGTCATGCCCAGCAGGGGGAGGAGGGGGTGAGGACTGCTCTGTATCAGCACTCAGGCCAAGATCGAGACACACACACACACACAGCCTGACCCTGACCTTCACCCCTTGCAAATGAATTAAAAATTCACCAAAACAGGAAAAGCCTTCCACGCAAACCCTGCCAAGCTCCTCACTGAACACAGGCGGCAAACTCACACTCAAAACTTTACTATCAGTGTCACAAGTTAAAAAAAAAACTTACATTAACACTGCAATGAAGTTACAGTGAAATTCTCCTACTTGCCACATGCTGGCGCCAGATCGTGTACACGGAGGGAGAATTTGGCACGGCCAGTGCTTGTGAGTTTACGATCAAATAAATCCGTTGGACTTAAACCTGGCATTGTCAGACTTCTTACTGTGCTGAATGGATGGACAGAGAGGTAACTCCTTCACTCAGGGCCCAGACTGTCAATGGCGGAGTGAAGGAAGCAGAGAACACAGAGTAGGTCAGGTATGGAGGAGAGCAGAGATCTTGGAGAGCTTTCAGAGCTGGAGGAGCTTAGAGAGAGAGAGGGGGGAGGGCGGCGGAGGGGGAGAGAGAAGAGCGAGAGAAACAAATGGAAGGATTTAAAAAGACAAAAAGATGAGGATTGTTAGGTTGAAAGCCAATGTGCGTCTGCGAGCACAGGGGTGATAGGTGATCGAGACTGAAACAGCGAAGGTGGGCAGAGGCAGGGGTGTGGGGCAGCACGGTAGCACAGTGGGTTAGCACTGTTGCTTCACAGCTCCAGGGTCCTGGGTTCGATTCCCGGCTCGGGTCACTGTCTGTGCAGAGTTTGCACATTCTCCTCGTGTCTGCGTGGGTTTCCTCCGGGTGCTCCGGTTTCCTCCCACAGTCTAAAGATGTGCAGGATAGGGTGATTGGCCATGCTAAGAAATTGCCCCTTAGCATCCAGGGATGCGTAGGTTAGAGGAACTAGTGGTATGATATGGGGATAGGGCCTGGGTGGGATTGCAGACTCAATGGGCCGAAGGGCCTCTTTCTGCACTGTAGGGATTCTGAGAGATTAATGAGCTACTATATATGTCAGGTTTTGTTAAATCAGAATGGTGTTAGGGATGGATTTGATCAGAATACAATCACTTCATTGCGCCACCTACTTCTATCTCTGTAACACTGGCTGTCTGCGCCTCCCCACCATCCCGACTAGACTCACCTCCAGACTCAACTCTTCCTCACAATTGTCCAAGGTTCTAGGAGGCCAGCAGAAAGGAATGGGGGAGGAGAGAGAGCGATGAATTTGGGGACAAGGAGGTTTCTTTCTACTTAGTCATTGGACCAGCATTTATTGCCCATCCCTAGTCACCCTTGAACTGAGTGTCTCACTCAGTCATTTAAGAGTCAACCACATTGCTGTGGCTCTGGAGTGACATGTAGGCCAGACTGGGTAAGGACAGCAAATTTCCTTCCCTAAAGGGACATTAGTGAACCAGTTGGGTTTTTCCGACAATGGTTTCATGGTCATCAGCAGATTCTTAATTCCAGATGTTTTTTTCCTTGAATTCAGATCCCACCAGCCGTGATGGGATTCGATCCCAGTTCCCAGCTGAGTTTCTGGATTAATAGTCTAGTGATAATACCACAAGGCCATCACCTCCCCACTCTGCACTGGAACAAGCTAAAAATAGGATTTAAACAAACACCGGTGCAAGACAGAGAGCAGGGTGACCTTCTAATTCCTTCCTCCCAGTGACTCACAAGCATCCTGCAAGAGTCATGCATTCATCCTTGAAGAAACAGAGAGATAAGCATCAGCCTCATCCAGAGTTCCTCCAGTCACCACGGGAATTAAGGCAACTGCAAGATCTTTCTCAGCCCCCGGCTTTGTCCAAACCTGGGGGCAGCAATGGAACGAGTGCACCACTCCATATCCCACTGCCCTTTACCCCACACCTCGCTGGGAATACCTCCAGAACCAGCCTTCCGGCACGCCAGAGGTAAAAAGAGAGAAAACAAGACCAAGGGCTTGTATCAGCAGCTTCCATAAGCTCCCGCCTCCCCAGACATCTCAAAGCAATTAAAAGTTACAGTTTATTAGTCACAAGTAAGGCTTACATTAAACACTGCAACAAAGTTATTGTGAAAATCCCCTAGTTGCCTCACCCCAACGCCTGTGCAGGTCAATGCACCCTAACTAGCACATCCATGGGAGGAAACCGGAGCACCCGGAGGAAACCCAGGCAGACACGGGGAGAACATGCAGACTCCACACAGTGACCCAAGCCGGGAATCGAAGCTGGGTCCCTGGCGCCGTGAGGCAGCAGTGCTAACCCACTGTGCCACCCAAAAGCACTACAGTTTATTTCCAGAGATACAGCATTAAAAAAAAATTACAATAAACCTGCAGAAGAACCCTGGTTACACTGCAGTAAGTGTACTGTGCGCAGTGCTGTTCTCCATAGCTGATCTTTCTCTACACTCCAGCTGTGACTGTAACACTACATTCTGCATTCGCTCATTTCCTTCTCTTTGAATGGTATGTTATCTGCGTAGCGCGCAAGAAGCAATACTTTTCACCGTATGCTAATACATGCAAGAATAGAGACTGAGAGATTTGGGGTTGTTTTCGCTGGAAAGAAGGCGGCTAAGAGGGGACCTTATTGAAACATATAAGATGATTAGAGGTTTAGACAGGGTAGATAGTGATAGCCTTTTTCCTAGGATGGAGAAAGCTAGCACGAGGGGGCACGACTTTAAATTAAGGGGGGGTAGTTATAGGGGTAGGGGTAGGTTCTTTACCCAGAGGGTGGTGAGGGACTGGAATGCCCTGCCAGCTGCAGTTGTAAATGCGCCTAGTTTGGGGGCGTTTAAGAGATCTGTGGATAGGTTTATGGACGAAATGGGATTGGTTTAGGTTAGTGGGTCATTGTTTTGTAACTGGTTGGCGCAACATCGTGGGCCGAAGGGCCTGTTCTGCGCTGTAATGTTCTATGTTCTATAAAGGACAAAAACACTGGGGAAAGAAAGGATGATTCCTGAAGGAGTATAGCTGGCAGGAAAGATTGAATATACTGGGGTGTTTTACTTCCGTAAAAAAGACTCACAAATTGAGATCTTCAAAAGTATGAACAGTTTGGTAAAGGTAGATGTAGAAACTACGTTTCCATTTAGCATCATAACTATATAGGAGGCCATTCGGTCTATCAACTCCATGCCAGCTCTCCGTTTAGCAATTCCCTGCGCTATCCTGACAGGCCTGACCCTCAGTCCAATCGTTAACCATCCCCGGCTTCCAGCAACCTCTTGAGTAGCAAGTGCCAGGTCTTTACCACTCACTGCGTTTTTAAAAAAATTCATTCACGGGACATGGGCATCGCTGGCTGGGTCAGCATTTATTGCCCATCCCTAGTTGCCCCTTGAGAAGGTGGTGGTGAGCTGCCTTCTTGAATCGCTGCAGTCCATGTTCTGTGCGTTGACCCACAGTGCCATTAGGGAGGGAATTCCAGGATTTTGACCCAGCGACTGCGAAGGAACGGCCGATATATTTCCAAGTCAGGATGGTGAGTGCTTTGGAGGGGAACTTGCAGGTGGTGGTGTTCCCCTGTATCTGCTGCCCTTGCCCCTCTAGATGGAAGTGATTGTGGGTTTGGAAGGTGCTGTTACTTTGGTGAATTGCATTTTGTAGATGGTACACATTGCTGTTACTGAGCGTTGGTGGCGGAGGGAGTGAATTATAAACTAAGTGCTTCCCCTCATTCCCCCAGCATCTCATATCTGTACGTCCCTTGCCACTTATTCCACTGACTAACTAGAACAGCCTCGGTTCACTTTCTTTGAACCCGTCATCGTCAAACAAACCTCATCTCCATCTCCTTGGCTCCGAGGAGATAAATCCTATTTTCCCCAATCCAAAACATAGCCTAAACCAGAGCTCAACTTCAGTGTAACTTCCCTGGCTTTGACACTCTATTTATGAGGCCTCAGGGCACACACGTTTTGTTAAGTACTCTTCCAACATGCCCACCACCTTTGGAGATAATTGCAGCCAAACAGCAAGGATTCCTCCACATTGGCACAGTGGCACTGCTGCCTCACAGCAACAGGGACCCAGGTTCGATTCCTGGCTTGGGTCACTGTCTGTGTGGAGCTTGCACATTCACCCCATGTCTGCATGGGTTTCCTCAGGGTGCTGCAGTTTCCTTCTGAAAGACGTGCTGAATTAACCCTAACGTCAGGGGAATAACTAGGGTAAGAACATAAGAACATAAGAAATAGGAGCAGGAGTAGGCCATCTGGCCCTTCGAGCCTGCCCCGCCATTCAATAAGATCATGGCTGATCTGTCGTGGCTCAGCATGGGGTTATGGGGATAGGGCCTGGGTGGGACTGTGGTCAGTGCATACTCAATGGGCCAAATGGCTTCCTTCTGCCCTGTAGGGATTCTATAGAACTCAATCATTTAGTCTATATTGTCTCCCTTATTTTGTGTCAAAATTCATCAGCTCATACATCTCCAATTAAATTTCTCTGCCGTTTGTTCTGCTGGCCTATGATTTTTTTGAATGGATGTGGGCATCACTGACTAGTCCAGCATTTACTGCTCATTCCTAGTTGTCCTTGAGAAGGTGGTGGCAAGTGGCCTTCTTGAACCCGCTGCAGTCCATGTGATGTAGCCCATGTTCTGAGGGTTGACCCACAATGCCGTTAGGGAGGGATTTTGACCCAGTGGCTGCGAAGGAATGGCCGATATATTTCCAAGTCAGGATGGTGAGTGGTTTGGAGGGGAACCTGTGGTGTTCCCATGTATCTGCTGTCGTTTTCCTTCTAGATGGTAACGCCTGTGGGTTTGGAAGGTGCTGTCTAAGGAGTCTCAGCGAGTTTCATCAGTGAATCTTAGAGATGGTCCACATTAGATGGTGGAAGGAGGGAATGTTTGTGGAAGGGTTAGCAATCAAGCTTTGTCCTGGATGGTGTCGAGCTTCTTGGGTGTTGTTGGGAGCTGCTCCCATCTGGGCAAGTGGGGAGTATCCCATCACACTCCTGATTTGTGCCTTGTAGATGGTGGACAGGCTTTGGGAAAATCAGGGGCTGAGTTACTCCCCGCAGGATTCCTAACCTCTGATCTGCTCTGGTAGCCACTGTGTTTATACAACTGGGTCCATTTCAGCTTCTGGTCAACGGTGACCCTCCCAAGGATGTAGGGGATTCAGTGATGACAATGTCCTAAAAATTTCCGGACCAAAAGCTAGTCGGGGTAGACATGAGGGAGAGGAGAGGGAGGGGGAATTCTAGAGATTGACACTCGAGCAGCTGAAGCACAGCGATTAAAATCAGGGCTGCATGAGAGGAGGGAATCGGAGGAGCACACGTACCTCAGAGGGTCGAAGGGCTGGAAGCCACAGGGATTGGGAGGGATGGGAATGGAATTAAGAATTTTAAAATTGAGGATGTGCCAGATGTGGAGTCAGCGTGAGGTGTCCAAAGCAAGCCAGATAACACACTGAAGTTAATCTCTCTGCCAGGCTAATATTCCTGTGTCTGAACACAGGCCAGTTTGTTTGGGCAAACTTCCATTTTTATTAAACACTTGTTAAGGCTTTACCGAGTGTTCCCCACCATCCCTCCCCTCAATCTCCCAAAATTATCCCAAGGCTTTCCCTGGCTCAGACATTTAACTCCAACATTCCTGCACAAGCTATAAAACCCACAGAGTCTTGATAGTTAGTTGTTTGTGTCCCTAACCACATCCTTCCTTATTTTTTTTTCTTTCGCACTGCAAGTTTTGGCAAGTTCCCGGCAATTTTAATCAGTTCTCTCCATCAGGATTTTACATTTTAGATGTTTGTTAGATGTTTGACTCGAGAGAGAGAGAGAGAGAGAGAAGAAAAGACACCAGGGCATCCTGTCACTTTCCCTGTCTCTGCCCCGAGTATCTCATTGTCCCACACCACCCCAGTGGCTGCAACTCACTCAGTCCCTGTTTCCAGTTGGAAAATCTACAGGAGCTCCCCAAAAAAAAAACACAGCAGCTTCCAGAGCCTCCTGACCAGCCCTGGCATTCCGGACCTGTGCTCTCCCTCGCCCCCCCCAGACAACCTTCCTTCTTATTACCCCATCTGCCCCTTCCGTTACTACAAAGATCTCCCCTCCCTCTACCCAATCTTACCCACTGCCATTCCCGCAACCCCTCCCCCTCTAATTATCCCATCTGCCCCTCCCCCCAAATTCCCCTCCCTTTCATTCCCCATTTCTCCCCTAACCATCGCTCTGGCTCCAAAAGTAAAAACAGCTCTCTCTCTCTGTCAAACCGGCCCCAGGGGAAGGTGATAACCCAGTGATGTTGTCACTGGACTACGAATCCCAGAAGCTCAGCTAACGTTCTGGGGATCCGGGTTCATAGAATTCCTACAGGCGGCCATTCGGCCCATCGAGTCTGCACCAACAACAATCCCACCCAGGCCCTATCCCCATAACCCCACCCTAGCTAGTTCCCCCCCGACACTAAGGGGCAATTTAGCACAGCCAATCTACCTAACCTGGACATCAAATCCCACTATGGCAGACGGTGGAATTTGAATTCAATAAGAAATATCTGGAATTAAGAATCTACTAGTGACTGTGAAACCATTGTCGGAAAAACCCATCTGGGTCACTAATGTTAGGAAAGAAAATCTGCCGTCCTTACCCACTCTGGCCTACATGTGACTCCAGAGCTATAGCAATGTGACTCTCAACTGCCCTCCAAGGGCAACTAGGGATGGGCAATAAATGCTGGCCCAGCCAGCGATGCTCACATCTCATGAATGAATAATTTTTTAAAACTCACCCTGGCCAATCACAGGGCCACTTCCTTCCTCCAGAGCCCCATCAATCAGGGAGGCCCTCCCCTGCCAATCACAGAGCCTCCTCATCCACACACAACCAATCACTAGCCTTGACCAGTCACTGAACTCTAGATAGCTCCCCGGGGCAGTGCAGCACTCCCTCAGCACTGCACTGGGAGTGTCAAATCCGTAGACCAAACCCATAACGTAGAACATAGAACAGTACAGGCCCTTCAGCCCTCAATGTTGTTCCGAGCTATGTCCGAACCCAAAATAAAGCTATCCCACTCCCTATAATTCTGGAGTGCTCCATGTGCCTATCCAATAACCGGTTGAAAGTTCCTAAAGTATCTGACTCCACTATCACAGCAGGTAGTGCATTCCACACCCCAACCACTCTCAGTAAAGGATCTACCTCGGACACCCCTCCCATATCTCCCACCATGAACCTTATAGTTATGCCCCCTAGTAACAGCTACATCCACTCGAGGAAATAGTCTCTGCACGCCCACTCTATCAATCCCCCTCATCATCTTATAAACTTCCATTAAATCGCCTCTCATCCTCCTCCGCTCCAAAGAGAAAAGCCCCAGCTCCCTCAATCTTTCCCCATAAGACCTACCCTCCAAACCAGGCAGCATCCTGGTAAATCTCCTCTGCACTCTCTCCAATGCTTCCACATCCTTCTTGTACTGAGGTGACCAGAACTGCACACAATATTCCAATATTACAACGTTGAGTCAAGAAGGAGACAAAGATAAGAAAAAATAAGAAATAGGAGCAGCAGTAGGCCATCTAGCCCTTCGAGCCTGCCCCGCCATTCAATAAGATCATGGCTTTCCCGCTTTCTCCCCATAACCCTTAATTCCCCTGTCTATCAGAAACCTATCTACCCGTGACTTAAATATATTTAGCGAGGCAGCCTCCATCACTTCAACGGGCAGAGAATTCCGGAGATTCACCACCCTATGAATGAAGAAATTCCTCCTCAACTCTGATCTAAACCTGCCCCCCCCCCCTATCTTGAGGCTGTGTCCTCTAGTCCTGCTATTCTTTCTAAGCGGGAAGAATCTCTCTACCTCAGGAAGAGTTTGCACCTTCTCAAGCACATTCAAAGGTGTGTGGGTTGACCATGCTAAGAAATTGCCCTTAGTGTCCAAGGATGTGTAGGTTAGAACATAGAACATTACAGCACAAACAGGCCCTTCGGCCCTCGAGTTGCGCCGATCACATCAACCCCACCAATCTATAGACCTATCTCTAACCCCCAATCCCATTAAACCCCATATAGGTTAGAGGGATTAGTGGGTATAATATGTAGGGATATGGGGGGTAGGATTGTGTTCGGTGCAGACTCGATGGGCTGAATGGCCTCTTTCTGCACTGTAGGGTTTCTATGATTCTAAGCAGTAGGGAAGGAAGAAGAACAGGTTAAAAAAAAAAGGTGATGCAAGAATGGCCAACTTCCCCTCTCTGAGCACAGGGTAAACTGTCTGCATGGCAAGACTCACCACCTTCCCCTCACAAATCAAACTGAAAGGTGGCCTGGAGGTTTCTGGCACAAAAGCAAAACCGCCAGGCTGAAAAGGGCAGAACAAAAGCCACAGATTTATACAGCCACTCTGAGCAGCAGGGGTCTGCTATAAATACTCCGGTCTGGAAGGTCCAGCACACCAATGTCCTCATTAAAGTTATAAGTAGCATTCTACGTCCAACCAATTCTCACTCTCAGTCAGCAGCGCACTCTGCCCAGTTCCTCTCCACTGATTAGGAGTCTTGTTCAGTGCTGACCCCTCAATCTCGGGGGCTCTCGAGAGTTGGACTCATTTCTCACCCCTACCCAAAGGCTATGGAGAGCTTCTACAAACTGGGGGGGGCGGCTGTTGCCCCAATTAATGGGGGAGGGCTGAACTAGAGTGAAAGTAAAGTTTAATAATTAGTCAGGAGTGGGGCGGCACGGTAGCACAGCGGGTTAGCACCACTGCTTCACAGCTCCAGGGTCCTGGGTTCGATACTCGACTCGGGTCACTGTCTGTGTGTGGAGTTTGCACGTTCTCCTCGTGTCTGTGTGGGTTCCTCCAGTTTCCTCCCACAGTCCAAAGATATGCAGGTTAGATTGGTTGATAATGCTAAGAAATTGCCCCTTAGTGTCTCAGGACGGTGGAGGTTAGAGGGAATTAGTGGGTATAATATGTAGAGATATGGGCATAGGGCCTGGGTGGGATTGTGTGCAGTGCAGACTTGATGGGCCGAAGGGCATCTTTCTGCACTGTAGGGCTCTATGATCTAATTAAGGCTTACATTAACACTGCAATGCAGTTAATATGAAAATCCCCTAGACGCCAAGCTCCAGCACCTGTTCGGGTACACAGAGAGAATTTAGCGTGGCCAATCCACCTAACCAGTGCATCTTTCGGACTACGGCAGAACACCCAGAGAAAACCCATGCAGATACAGGGAGAACGTGCAGACTCCGCACAGACCTAAGCCAGGAATCGAACACTGGCACCGTGAGGCAGCAGCGTTAACCACTGTGCCAGGCCGTGCTGAGGGAAAGCTGTTCCCCTTGTAACGCCCAATGAATCACAAAAGTCAGAATCCCTACAATGTAGGAGGAGGCCATTCGGCCCATCGAGTCTGCACCGACCGCAATCCCACCCAGACCCTATCCCTGTAACCCCACGTATTTATCCTGCTAATCCCCCGACACTAAAGGGGCAATTTATCATGGCCAATCCACCTCACCCGCACATCTCAGGTGGCTCGGTTACCGAGTGTGATGGGCCCACAGCGTACAGAAGGTGCAAGGCAACCCAGTCAGATTCTCAACATGTCTCACATCGGTAGCAGTTCAGAGAAGGTTCGCTTGGCCGATTCCCGGGAATCTTTCACGAGGAAAGGCTCAGCAGGTTGGGCCAATGCCCACTGGGGGTTGAACAGCAAGAGTTGATCTCATTGAAATGTAAGATTTGGCGAGGGGGATTGGGGTACACGTCGAGAGGACATTGGGAAAATGTAGCATGAGATTTCTTCTTATTCATTGTGGGGCATGGGACATGCTGGGACTTGAGAAGCTGAGTTACAGAGAGAGATTGAATAGGTTAGGACTTTATTCCCTGGAGAATGAGGGGGGATTTGATAGAGGTGTATAAGATTTTGATGGGTATAGATAGAGTGAATGCAAGCAGGCTTTTTCCACTGAGGCTAGGGGAGAAAAAAAACCAGAGGGCATGGGTTAAGGGTGAAAGGAGTAAAGTTTAAAGGGAATATTATAGGGGATTCTTCACGCAGAGAGTGGTGGGAGAGTGGAATGAGCTGCCGGATAAATACAGGGCCATTAACATTTAAGAAAAACTTGGATGGGTTGATGGATGAGAGGGGTGTGGAGGGATATGGTCCAGGTGCAAGTCAGTGGGAATAGACAGAAAAATGGTTCGGCACAGACAAGAAGGGCCAAAAGGCCTGTTCCTGAGCTGTAATTTTCTATGGTTTTATGGGTGTCGCTGGCTAACCAGCATTTATTGCCCATTCCTTGTTGAACAGTTGAGAGTCAACCACATTGCTGTGGCTCTGGAGTCACATGTAGGCCAGACCGGGTAAGGACGGCAGATTTCCTTCCCTAAAGGGACATTAGTGACCCAGATGGGTTTTTCCAACAATGGTTTCATGGTCATCAGCAGATTCTTAATTCCAGATTTTTTTTATTGAATTCCAATTCCACCACCTGCTGTGATGGGATTTGAACCCGGGTCCCCAGAACATCAGCTGAGTTTCTGGATTAATAGTCTACCACTGAAGAATAAAGGCATCACCTCTTTTAAGTTGCAGACTATGCATATGTCTCAAAAAGCCTGCAGTTCTGCTCACAGATTGTACTGAAGAGGGTGCGGCGAAGGGGGAGATTCACCAGGATGCTGCTTGGGCAGAGGGTCTGAGCTAGGAGAGGTTGGAAGGCTGAGGCTACCTTCCTTGAGGCAGCAAAGGTAGAGAGAGGATCTGATAGAGGTGTGTAAGTATGTAGAAGATAGGGTGGATAGGAAGACAGGTTTTGCACTACTGGAAGGGTCAATAACCAGGGGGCTTAGACTTAAGATAAGAGGTAGAGAGCTTAGATGGGAGTTGAGGGGGAACCAGAGGGGATCTGGAGCTCACTGGCTGAAAGAGAGGGCAGGAACTCGCATAACATTTAAAAAATATTTAGATATTCGCTTGCCCTGTCAGACGATAGGCCACACGCTGCAAAATTTGATTGGTGTAGTCAGATCTTTGTGGCCACAATGGGCCGAATGGCCTCCTCCTGTGAAGGAAATGTGTGAAAATGAATTTAAAATCATTGCAAGCACCAGAATTCTCTTCCTCAGCAAGCCAGGGTGACTGGGTATGTTCAAGGCTGTTTCTTATTGCATGAGTCACTCTAAGGATGCAGGAGTCACTGACAGGATTGGCAGTCATTGCCTAGCCCCCCCCCCACCCCCCTGCAAACTCCGTTTGGGAAGGTGGTGGAAAGCTGCCTTCCTGAGTCCTTGTGGTCCATGCGGTATTCCTTCCTGAATACTTGATGCAACCGAGTCACTCAGTTCAATAAAGGATTCTCTGTACGGATGTGGGATGGAGGCCAGGAGGCTAACAGTACAACCCACCCCCCCACCCCACAGGCCAGGAGGCCTCCATCCCCCTCCCCACAGACCAGGAGGCTAACAGCACCCCTCCCCACAGACCAGGAGGCCTCCATCCCCCTCCCCACAGACCAGGAGGCTAACAGTACAACCCACCCCCCCCACCCCACAGGCCAGGAGGCTAACAGCACCCCTCCCCACAGACCAGGAGGCTAACAGTACAATCCATCCCCCTCCCCACAGACCAGGAGGCTAACAGTACAACCCACCCCCCTCCCCACAGACCAGGAGGCTAACAGTACAACCCACCCCCCTCCCCACAGGCCAGGAGGCCTCCATCCCCCTCCCCTCAGACCAGGAGGCTAACAGTACAACCCACCCCCCTCCCCACAGACCAGGAGGCTAACAGTACAACCCACCCCCCCCACCCCACAGGCCAGGAGGCCTCCATCCCCCTCCCCACAGACCAGGAGGCTAACAGCACCCCTCCCCACAGACCAGGAGGCTAACAGCACCCTCCCCACAGACCAGGAGGCTAACAGTACAACCCACCCCCCTCCCCACAGACCAGGAGGCTAACAGTACAACCCACCCCCCTCCCCACAGACCAGGAGGCCGACAGCACCCCTCCCCACAGACCAGGAGGCTAACAGTACAACCCACCCCCCTCCCCACAGGCCAGGAGGCCTCCATCCCCCTCCCCACAGACCAGGAGGCTAACAGTACAACCCACCCCCCTCCCCACAGGCCAGGAGGCCTCCATCCCCCTCCCCACAGACCAGGAGGCTAACAGTACAACCCATCCCCCACCCCACAGGCCAGGAGGCCGACAGTACAACCCACCCCCCCCCAACCCACAGGCCAACAGCAACCACCCCCCGCTGCTGCCCACCCACTCTTACCCCCAAATACAGGCCAGGAGTCCAAAAGCGACCCAAGAATTTCTTAAATTTTCTTTTTTAAATTTTTCTTTTTGAAAACCAGGATGTGTGTTTCGCTGGCTGGGCCCAGTATTTACTGCTGATCTCTAACTGGCCTTCATTTCAGAGGGCGGTTGAGAGTCAAACACATTGCTGTGGCTCTGGAGTCACATGTAGGCCAGACCGGGCGAGGACGGCAGATTTCCTTCTCTAAAGGGAACCAGATGGGTTTTTCCTGACAATCGACAACGGTCATCGCTGGACTTCTAATTCTAGATTTTTATCGGATTCAAATATCACCGTCTGCCGCGGTGGGATTCGAATCCGGGTCCCCGGAACGTTACTCTGGGTCTCCGGATTATTAGGCCAGTGGCAAGACCACTGGAGCTCCACAAGGTGGGGCTGAGACATCTGAAGATTGTCCTGCTAAAAAGGTGTGGAAGGACTTGGGGAGAAGGCAGCAAAGTAACTCTGATCAGGTAGGAACCAGGGAATTGCTCAGCCTACGTGACTCCATGGCTGGCAATGATTTACCTGAGCGCCCGAGGGTAGACAGGATGAGAAACAGCGCAGAAATCATAATGGGCGTTTTACCGCAATGTTGCCCTGGTCACTGTGACCCCAGAGCAAACCAGAGGACAATAACAACCACTCGCTGACTGAGGCCTGTAACAAGGTGAACAAAAGATCCCCCTCCCTCCCTCCCCCTGTGGGAGAACACAACAAGAGTTATCTAATAAGAACTTATGAAATAGGAGTAGGAGTCGGCCATCTAGCCCTTCGAGCCTGCCCCGCCATTCAATAAGATCATGGCTGATCTGAAGTGGATCAGTTCCACTTTCCCGCTTTCTCCCCATAACCCTTAATCCCTCTGTCTATCAAAAACCTATCTACCCGTGACTTAAATATATTTAGCAAGGTAGCCTCCACCACTTCAACGGGCAGAGAATTCCAGAGACTCACCACCCTTTGAGTGAAGAAGTTCCTCCTCAACTCTGATCTAAGCTGTCCCCCTCTTATCTTGAGGCTGTGCCCTCTAGTTCTGCTGTCCTTTCTAAGCGGGAAGAATCACCTCTCTACCTCTATACTATCCATCCTCTTCATTATCTTATACGTCTCTATAAGATCCCCCCTCATTCTCCTAAACTCCAACAAGTACAGACCCAGTCTATTCAGTCTCCCTTCGTAGTCCAATCCCCTCATCTCCGTTATCAGCCTAGTGAACCTCCTCTGCATTCCCTCCAAGGCCAATATATCCTTGCCCAAGTGCGGCGTCCAAAACTGTGCACAGTACTCCAGCTGCGGCCTCACCAGTGCCCTGGATCGCCAGAGGGGGCACGATGCACTTTAGTGTACCTCCTGGCAGCACGCCTGCCACACTTCCCAAAAGCTGTCTGTGATCGTCTTAGAGAAAAAAGATATCAAAAAAAAAAAAATCGGTAGAAAAGGTGACCCACACACCCAAACTGGGAGGGCAGAGGGAAGAAAAAAAAACATCAACACGTGATTGAGAGCTAGACAGGATACAAGGAATCCGCCAAGGACAATGTCTGCTCGTAAACAGCCCCTTCCTGCTGTGTGTGTGTGTGTGAAGGACACAGAGAAACAACAGCCTTACAATTACGTCACTGGCCAATTCATCCTAATGTTCCTCAGGCACGAGATTAAACCCAACCACAAGGGCTTTGAAGGAACTTAAACTCAAATGAATGAGCAAATCCGAGAATTAAAAAAAAACCACCAATTGTGGTTAAGAAAACGCTTCAGTCACTAACACCCTTCAGGGAGGGGGGTTCTGGCATTGACTCCAAACTGCTCTCAACAATTCGCACCCCACTGCCTCCGGGCTTCAGTAACTCAAGAACTGCTCCACCACCTTCCCAAGGGCAATTAGGGATGGGCAACAAATGCTCCCTCAAACAGATGACCTTAGAACAATTGCCATTTAACATCGATACAGTTTACTTATTTACTAGTGTCGCAAGTAGACTTAGCTTAACACCGCAATGAAGTGACTGTGTAGGTCGCCACATTCCGGCGCCTGTTCGGGTACACTGAAGGAGAATTTAGCACATTAACTTTCACGTCTTTTGGACTACAGGAGGAAACCCACACAGACACGGGGAGAACGTGCAGACTCCACACAGACAGTGACCCAAGCCGGGAATCGAACCCAGGGTCCCTGACACTGAGGCAGCAGTGCTAACCACCGTGCAGGCTGTATGGCCCTGGGGGGGGGGGGGGGGGGGGGGGGGGTGCCATAAACACAGTTACAAACATGGTATGTTTAAAGTTATCACCGGGTGAATGTTACAACCAGGTCTCCTTTCCAGTTATGGTAATAATTGTTGGGGCTTTTCCCCTCTGGTAAATCAAACACAGGGACAAAGCGAGGAGGGCAGCCCTCAGAAAGAAGGGAACCACCCGAAATAATTTTTAAAAAAACACACACACACACACAATGCAGAAAGGAAACTTAAAACAAGCGAAACGTGATTAAAGGGTCAATAACTCATTTCAACCCCTGCGGTGCCCATCGGGCACGGAAGGCCAGCGGTGCCCTCTCCAGGGTTATTACCGTAACTGGAAAGGAGACCTGGGTCTAACATTCACCCTCAGACACCGCATGTTCCCTCTCCAGGGTTATTACCGTAACTGGAAAGGAGACCTGGGTCTAACATTCACCCTCAGACACCGCATGTTCCCTCTCCAGGGTTATTACCGTAACTGGAAAGGAGACCTGGGTCTAACATTCACCCTCAGACACCGCATGTTCCCTCTCCAGGGTTATTACCGTAACTGGAAAGGAGACCTGGGTCTAACATTCACCCTCAGACACCGCATGTTCCCTCTCCAGGGACACCCGGCTGTGAAGGTAACTGTGGTAGAGGGGTAGGCAGCTGGGCTGGACGTTCTCCACTGCGTGTTTGGCCTGGACCAGGGGCAGGTTCATGGTGGGGTCCTCTGCCTCAATAAGACTGCATTGTCACCCACGGTTTCGACTTAAAGCCCAAGCACTGGACGAATGGACCGAGGCAGCGGAACTCCGGTTTACAAGACACGAGCTTAAACCAGCCAAGCCACAGCACCAAGCGAGGTATAGGCCTCTGATTAGAGATCCTTTGGCCCATTAATCTGCACCCACACTTACAGCAACAAGTGCGATTTAAATCACAGCCCATACACACCACACTGACCGAGCGCTCGGTAACCCAACACAACGAACAGGAAACAGGGCCATCCTGACCTACGATGAAGCGAGCCCTCGCTACCTGCTCCGGGATCGGCACGGCGACACAGTGGGTTAGCACTGCTACCTCACAGCGCCAGGGACAAGGGTTCGATTCCCGGCAGCATGGCGACACAGTGGGTTAGCACTGCTACCTCACAGCGCCAGGGACAGGGGTTCGATTCCCCGGCAGCACGGCGACACAGTGGGTTAGCACTGCTACCTCAACAGTGCCAGGGACACGGGTTCGATTCCCCGGCAGCACGGCGACACAGTGGGTTAGCACTGCTACCTCAACAGTGCCAGGGACACGGGTTCGATTCCCTGGCAGCACGGCGACACAGTGGGTTAGCACTGCTACCTCACAGCGCCAGGGACAGGGGTTCGATTCCCCGGCAGCACGGCGACACAGTGGGTTAGCACTGCTACCTCACAGCGCCAGGGACACGGGTTCGATTCCCGGCAGCACGGCGACACAGTGGGTTAGCACTGCTACCTCAACAGTGCCAGGGACACGGGTTCGATTCCCCGGCAGCACGGCGACACAGTGGGTTAGCACTGCTACCTCACAGCGCCAGGGACAGGGGTTCGATTCCCCGGCAGCACGGCGACACAGTGGGTTAGCACTGCTACCTCACAGCGCCAGGGACACGGGTTCGATTCCCGGCAGCACGGCGACACAGTGGGTTAGCACTGCTACCTCACAGCGCCAGGGACAAGGGTTCGATTCCCGGCAGCATGGCGACACAGTGGGTTAGCACTGCTACCTCACAGCGCCAGGGACAAGGGTTCGATTCCCGGCAGCACGGCGACACAGTGGGTTAGCACTGCTACCTCACAGCGCCAGGGACACGGGTTCGATTCCCGGCAGCACGGCGACACAGTGGGTTAGCACTGCTACCTCAACAATGTCAGGGACAAGGGTTCGATTCCCCGGCAGCACGGCGACACAGTGGGTTAGCACTGCTACCTCACAGCGCCAGGGACAGGGGTTCGATTCCCCGGCAGCACGGCGACACAGTGGGTTAGCACTGCTACCTCAACAGTGCCAGGGACACGGGTTCGATTCCCCGGCAGCACGGCGACACAGTGGGTTAGCACTGCTACCTCAACAGTGCCAGGGACACGGGTTCGATTCCCCGGCAGCACGGCGACACAGTGGGTTAGCACTGCTACCTCACAGCGCCAGGGACAGGGGTTCGATTCCCCGGCAGCACGGCGACACAGTGGGTTAGCACTGCTACCTCAACAGTGCCAGGGACACGGGTTCGATTCCCCGGCAGCACGGCGACACAGTGGGTTAGCACTGCTACCTCAACAGTGCCAGGGACACGGGTTCGATTCCCCGGCAGCACGGCGACACAGTGGGTTAGCACTGCTACCTCACAGCGCCAGGGACAAGGGTTCGATTCCCCGGCAGCACGGCGACACAGTGGGTTAGCACTGCTACCTCACAGCGCCAGGGACAAGGGTTCGATTCCCCGGCAGCACGGCGACACAGTGGGTTAGCACTGCTACCTCACAGTGCCAGGGACAGGGGTTCGATTCCCCGGCAGCACGGCGACACAGTGGGTTAGCACTGCTACCTCACAGCGCCAGGGACGAGGGTTCGATTCCCGGCAGCACGGCGACACAGTGGGTTAGTACTGCTACCTCAACAGTGCCAGGGACACGGGTTCGATTCCCCGGCAGCACGGCGACACAGTGGGTTAGCACTGCTACCTCACAGCGCCAGGGACACGGGTTCGATTCCCGGCAGCACGGCGACACAGTGGGTTAGCACTGCTACCTCACAGCGCCGGGGACACGGGTTCGATTCCCGGCAGCACGGCGACACAGTGGGTTAGCACTGCTACCTCAGCGCCAGGGACACGGATTCGATTCCCGGCAGCACGGCGACACAGTGGGTTAGCACTGCTACCTCACAGCATCAGGGACACGGGTTCGATTCCCCGGCAGCATGGCGACACAGTGGGTTAGCACTGCTACCTCACAGCGCCAGGGACACGGATTCGATTCCCGGCAGCATGGCGACACAGTGGGTTAGCACTGCTACCTCACAGCGCCAGGGACACGGGTTCGATTCCCGGCAGCATGGCGACACAGTGGGTTAGCACTGCTACCTCACAGTGCCAGGGACACGGGTTCGATTCCCCGGCAGCACGGTGACACAGTGGGTTAGCACTGCTACCTCACAGCGCCAGGGACACGGGTTCGATTCCCGGCAGCACGGCGACACAGTGGGTTAGCACTGCTACCTCAACAGTGCCAGGGACACGGGTTCGATTCCCGGCAGCACGGCGACACAGTGGGTTAGCACTGCTACCTCAACAGTGCCAGGGACACAGGTTCGATTCCCCGGCAGCACGGCGACACAGTGGGTTAGCACTGCTACCTCAACAGTGCCAGGGACACGGGTTCGATTCCCGGCAGCACGGCGACACAGTGGGTTAGCACTGCTCCCTCAACAATGCCAGGGACACGGGTTCGATTCCCCGGCAGCACGGCGACACAGTGGGTTAGCACTGCTACCTCACAGCGCCAGGGACACGGGTTCGATTCCCGGCAGCATGGCGACACAGTGGGTTAGCACTGCTACCTCACAGCGCCAGGGACACGGGTTCGATTCCCGGCAGCATGGCGACACAGTGGGTTAGCACTGCTACCTCACAGCGCCAGGGACAAGAGTTCGATTCCCAGCTTGGGTCACTGTCTGCGCGGAGTCCGTACGTTCTCCCTGTGTCTGCTCCGGGTGCTCCAGTTTCCTCCCACAGTCTGGGAGATGTGCTGGTTAGGGTGCGTTGGCTGTCTAAATTGACCCTCGTGTCAGGGGGATTAGCAGGATAAAGGCACGGGATTGTGGGAATACAGCCTGGGTGGGATTGTGGTCAGTGCAGACTTGAGGGGCTGAATGGCCTTCTTATGCACATCGCAATCTATGATTGGGGCCAACATGTTCCCCTGGAATTGTGGGAGGAGTACACAATCTCCCTCCAAACTCAACAGCATTCCCTGTGGATCGAGACTGCAACAACCAGGAACCTCAGGAAGCAGTAAACTTTTTATTGTTGCTTAGTTTCTATCAGCTTTGAGACCAGAATTCCTTCATGTGGAATCATCTTACGGAGCTGCTTTTGGAATGTTGTCTGCTGGTCGGACCATTCGCCTCCCCAGGGCGAGCCTGGATACTCCTGGAGGATGGGGAGGGGGGTACAGTGTGAATCCTTATCCATTGGGGTCCCATCACATACACTCAGTAGCGGAATATTTCACTTGCAGATCAGCTCATACACTAATAAAATTTAACTACGGATTCTGGAATCTGGAACCAAAAGAGAAGACACTGGAAAATCTCAGCGGGTCTGGCAGCATCGGTAAGGAGAGGAAGGAGCTGACGTTGCGAGTCCAGATGACCCTTTGTTAAAGTGGTCATCTCTCCCCGCTTCTGTCTCTCCCCCCAGAGTTGGTACCTGACTGAATGATACCGCGTGTATCATGATTGGAACACTACACAACACCACGTCTTTGGCTCCCCCTGCCCTGTTGAGTTTTACTCCTCCGCATATCCAGCAGCTTGTAACAATCCACAAAATGATAGGAACGGTTTACAATGCTCGTCCTTCCCCCACCCCCCCCAGGTCCCATCCCTTCCTGCCGGTGGAATTACCCCACCCAAGGTATATTTTCTATCTAGAAAAACTCTCTCACACTGGACTCCGATGCAAATTCTACGCAGACAAACAAATGGGAATCGTTGGACACGACAAGTCTCTGGTCTCAAACCCAGCCCAATAGTTGCCCGCTTTCAAGCTTCCAAAGGAAGAGTGGGATCAGGTTCAGGACTGAGCACAGCCTCTGCTTGGCCAATCCCCATGGCCGTCACTCTCTAGCTGCCTGTGGGCGAGAGCAAACTGGGCTTCGCGTCACTAGCATGTGTCCAATACACAGACTCAGCGGAGGCCTATCCACACTCAACACAGCAGAACTGGTAAACACTGCACAGCCTAGGGACTTAGACAGAGAGAGAGAGAGAGAGAAGGAATGCAGATGGAGATGGAGCTGGTGCAGATGAAGGAGGAGAAAGTGGGGTCCCGGACACGCGTCCTTTGTTTGAACAGAGAGGAGTACGGTAGGATGAGAGAAGAATTGGCGAATGTTGACTGGGGGAGCGCGTTGGAAGGTAGGTCTGCTGAGGAGCAGTGGAGGATCTTTAAGGAGATCTTTCTTGGTGCTCAGCAGAAATTTATTCCGATAGTTAAAAAGGACCGTAGGAGGAGAGGTAATAAGCCGTGGATAACGAAGGAGGTGAAGGAAAGTGTTAAATTAAAAGCGGAGGCGTTTAGAGTAGCTAAGAGCAGTGGGCGAGAAGAGGATTGGGAAAGGTTTAAATGTCAACAAAGATTGACAAAGAAGTTGATAAAGAAGGGTAGGATAAACTATGAAGCTGGGCTAGCACTTAATATAAAAAAGGATAGCAAGAGTTTTTATAAAAAGGAAGAGGCTGGCTAGGGTGAACGTTGGACCCTTAGAGGATGAGAGGGGGGACCTAGTGGTAGGGGTTAGGGATATGGCTGAGGTCTTGAATAACTTTTTTGTTTTGGTCTTCACGGAGGAGGACGTGAATAATTTGCCGGGTGTTAGCGATGGAAAGGTGGTAGGACTGGAGGGTCTTAATGACATTACTGTTACTAGAGAGGTGGTGCTCGAGAGACTGGAGGGGCTGATTGTGGACAAGTCCCCAGGACCGGATGGAATGCATCCGAGGGTTCTGAAAGAAATGGCTGAGGTGATAGTGGATGCCTTGGTGGTTATTTTCCAGACGTCGCTGGATTCCGGGGAAGTGCCGGAAGATTGGAAAACGGCTAATGTTACGCCATTGTTTAAGAAGGGTGCCAGGCAAAAGGCAGGGAATTATAGGCCGGTTAGTTTGACATCTGTTGCAAGTAAAATGTTAGAATCCGCCATCAAGGAGGAAATAGCGAGGCATCTTGAGGAGAATTGCTTGATAGAGCAGACGCAGCACGGTTTCATTAAGGGGAAGTCGTGTCTGACAAATTTACTGGAGTTCTATGAGGATGTGTCTAGGGCGGTGGATAGAGGAGAGCCGGTGGATGTGGTCTTTCTTGATTTTCAGAAGGCGATGACAAAGTACCTCACAAGAGGTTATTGCAGAAGGTCGAGGGACATGGAGTTGGGGGTAGGGTGTTAGCATGGATAGAGGATTGGTTGTCAAATAGGAGGCAGAGAGTGAGGGTTAGTGGGTGCTATTCGGATTGGCGGATGGTGACTAGTGCAGTGCCCCAGGGGTCGGTGCTGGGGCCTCAGCTATTTACCATTTATATAGATGATCTGGAGGAGGGAACCGAGTGTATGGTGTCGAAATTTATTGATGACACCAAGATTGGTGGAATGGCAAATTGCATGGAGGATGTGGAGAGTCTGCAGAAGGATCTAGATAGGCTGGGTGAATGGGCCAGGAACTGGCAAATGGAATTTAATGTTGGCAAGTGCGAGGTGGTCCACTTTGGTAGGAAGGACTATTACTTACGTGGCAAAAAATCTGCAGCAGGCGACGGTGCAGAGGGACCTCGGGGTCCTTATGCACGAGTCGCAAAAACCCAGTCTGCAGGTGCAGCAGGTGGTCAGGAAGGCGAATGGGATGCTGGCCTTCATAGCGAGGGGGATTGAATATAAAAGTAGGGAGGTCTTGCTGCAGCTGTATAGGGTATTGGTGAGGCCGCAGCTGGAGTACTGTGTGCAGTGTTGGTCGCCACACCTGCGCAAAGATATCTTGGCCTTGGAGGGAGTGCAGAGGAGGTTTACTAGGCTGATACTGGAGTTGCGGGGGTTGAGCTATGAGGAGAGGCTGAATAAACTAGGCTTGTACTCGTTAGAATTTAGAAGAATGAGGGAAGATCTCATTGAGACGTATAAGATGATGAATGGGATGGATAGGATAGAGGTGGAGAGACTCTTCCCACTCAGAAAGGACAGTAGGACTAGGGGGCACAGCCTCAAGATAAAGGGGGGGGGGGCGGTTTAGAACGGAGTTGAGGAGGAACTCCTTCACTCAAAGGGTGGTGAATCTCTGGAATTCTCTGCCCGTTGAAGTGGTGGAGGCTGCCTCGCTAAATATTTTTAAGACGCGGGTTGATGGGTTTTTGATAAGAGAGGGGATTAAGGGTTATGGGGAGAGGGCCGGAAAGTGGAACTGAGCCACGACAGATCAGCCATGATCTTACTGAATGGCGGGGAAGGCTCGAAGGGCTAGATGGCCTACTCCTGCTCCTATTTCTTATGTTCTTATGAAAAAGAGAAAGGGAAGGGAAGGAGAAAGAGAAAGTCGCTTCATTAGGAGACCAGGTGGAACTAATGGCAATGTTTAGCTGAACATCCATTATAAACACACCAAGCTGACAAGGCCAAAGTCCTGTAGCTGCCATTAAAACAAAACTCCAGCATTAATACCCAGTGTTGCAAATCATTCTCTTACAAAATCTTACAGCACAGGAGGCCACTTGGCCCTTCATGTCTATCCTAGTTCTTTGAAAGCTCAATCATAAAAGCTCAAGCATAAAACACTCGCTGTGTAAAAAGAAAAATAAACACTTGCTCTCGCTAATCACTGTAAATCTCTGCCTTCTGATAAGGTGCAGAAAGAGGCCCTTCGGCCCATCGAGTCTGCACCAACACAATCCCACCCAGGCCCTACCCCCATATCCCTACATATTTTACCCACTAATCCCTCTAACCTACGCATCCTGGGACACTAAGGGGCATGGCCAATCAACCTAGCCCGCATATCTTTGGACTGTGGGAGGAAACCCACGGGGAGAATGTGCAACCTCCACACAGATAGTGGCCCAAGCCAGGAATTCGCTGTGAGCCAGCAGGCAAGCCTGCTGCCTCACAGCGCCAGGAAGCCGGGTCCCTGGCGCTGTGAGGCAGCAGCACTAACCACTATGCTGCCCTGATATGGAGATTGAACATAGTTGAAAAGATAGACATGTTGTCAAAGCTTTTTGTCCTGCACTCATCAGGACAAACACAAGAACACCAAATTTCAAACAGTCACAATTTATACTACACCAGAAAGGGTGCCGATTGGTTGGCAAGTCAAATTTAATTGGGCAAGGCGCTGCTATGGAGAAATGGGCAGTACAGTGGTTAGCTCTGCTGCCTCACAGCACCAGGGACCCGGGTTCAATTCCTGGCTTGGATCACTGTCTGTGTGGAATTTGCACATTCTCACCGTGTCTGTGTGGGTTTCCTCCGGGTGCTCCGGTTTCCTCCCAAAGGTGCGTGGGTTAGGGAAATTGGCCGTGCTAAATTGCTCCTTGTGTGTTCAAAGATGCATCAGTTAGGTGGGTACAATGCTCTTTCGGAGAATTGGTCTCAATTGGGTCATTTTGCAGTGTCAGAAGTCTATGGTTCTAGTCCTTTTGTTTGGAGAGGACAGGTGCCCGGGGTCAAATGTGTTGCTTCGAGGAAGTGTAAGGGAGGCACGTTATGAGCCCGACTGAAGCTACTGGCACACTCAGGGTTGTTTGACAAGTGCTGCCCAATCTCAGAATCACATCTAACCAGTGGACTGGTTGGTAAGTCAACCCCGATTGGTCAAAGCAATGCCATAGAGAAAGCAATGGGGAAAACAACAAACACATTTTAGGTTTTTCCAGTATGGGTTTCTTGAGCAAGACCCGCGCTCAGCCGATCCACCCAACTGAACGGACACGTTGAAGCCTTTCATGCCCCGTAACTTTCCCCAGGCCCCAACCTCAGCCAATCCGCACTCTTGCCTCCTACAGTATAAATGAGTGTTTGAAATTTGATATTATTGGATTTGTCCTGATGAGTGCGAGGTGAAAAACTTTGACAACAGCTCCCTTTAAGCCGTATTCTGAGGAGCAGGATGGCGGCACAGGAGGAAGGTCAGAGTTTGGGTTAAGGCAGCTGAAGGTAGATCCACTCAGTGACGAGAAGAGAGACCGACAGAATGCGGATACTGTGGATGCCGCAGAGGTTTGTGGAGGAGATTCCAGAGAGAGGATGGGAAAGGCCAATGAGAGTTTTGGAAATGAGAATAGTCTGAACACCTCTCGATTCACCCTGTCCCACCACTGGTCATTGAAACTCAGGAGCGTACGTGGAATAATCCTGGCAGGTCGCATAATAAGAGCTGGATTCAGGCCAGACATATTGAGTGTGCAAGATGGAGGATGCATTGTGGTGGGGAAAGGACAGCTTAGCAACAAAAAGTATTTATTAGTCACAAGTAAGACGTACATTAACACTGCAACGAAGTTACTGTGAAATTCCTCTAGTCGCCACACTCCGGCACCTGTTTGGGCCAATGCACCCTAACCAGCACGTCTTTTGGACTGTGGGAGGAAACTGGAGCACCCGGAGGAACCCACGCAGTCACGGGGAGAACGTGCAGACTCCGCACAGACAGTGACAGAGCCGGGAATCGAACCCGTGTCCCTGGTGCTGTGAGGTAGCAGTGCTAACCCACTGTGCCACCAGGCAAAGGAAGAGGCCCTTCGGCCCTACAAGCCTGTGCCAATTACGATGCCCTAACTAAACTAATAAAAAACCTTCTGTCCTTACTCAGTCCGTATCCCTCTATTCAGGTACCCATCCAGATGCCTCTTAAATGTTGCTACCATGCCTGCTTCCACCACCTCCTCTGGCAGCGCGTTCTAGGCACCCACTACTCCCTGCGTGAAAAACTTCTCCCTCACACGTCCCTTCAATATTTCCCCTCTCACCTTGAACCTGTGCTCTCTTGTAACTGACACTTGCACATTGCGGAACAAGCCTCTGACTATCCACTCTGTCTGTGCCTCTCGTCATTTTGTAGACCTCTATCTGGTCTCCCCTTAGCCTCTATCTTTCCAGTGAAAACAATTCCAGTTTATCCAACCCCTCCTCAAAGCCAACACACCCAAGAGACCAGGCAACATCCTGGTGAACTTTCTCTGCTCTCTCTCTCTCTCTCGCTCCAAATGAGAGAATCGTTTAAAATGCCAAGCTCCCTAATGTGAATTTACAGTCGGGTATTCCCATTACTGGTGTAATGTTGAGAGGGAGATAGGGAATTAAAAAGGGAGAGGAGGAAATATGCAAAAAAAAACAGGCTGAGAGAGAGAGAAAGCACAAAAAAAAGATCATAACAACATTCGGAGTGAACACTACGCGATTAATTCTGAGGAACACTACGCAAGGAGTGGGGAATGGGATTTGCCACACGCTGCAGTGAATGATAATTTATCCATTAGCACTCGATCCCATACAGACACACCCCCTCAGGATAATCACAGAATAGAATCCCTATAGTACAGGAGGCCATTCAGCCCATCAAGTCTGCACTCCCCATCCAGGCTCTATCTCAGTAACCCCACGCATTCACTGATACTAAAGGATGCCAATGCACCCTAACCAGCACATCTTTCGGACTGCGGGAGGAAAGCCAGCAGGGAGAACGTGCAGACTCCGCACAAACAGTGATGCGAGCAGGGAATCGAACCCAGGTCCCTGGCACTGCGAGGCAGCAGTGCTAACTCAATGTGTCACCCAAGCCAGCAGGGTACAAATCAGAGGCAGTGGTGCCACTGAACATGGTTCAGAGCACAGCCACACACGCTACAGGCAAGACGCGCAACCCACACACGCTACAGGCATCCGTCCACTGACACTACGCACTCCATTCAGCTCTGAATGGACACTGGTTCACATTACCCTGGAGGGAGAAGTGGAGGATCTCTCTCAACCTCCATCACTGGACCAAGGCACGTGATCAGGGTCTCGATCAGCTTGTGGGATCATGCTGTGCGGACTCTGTTTTCTGAGTGCCTAAAATTAAAAAGGGTCGGAAACACTTCACTGCCTTTATCGAGCATTTCGCAATCGTTGACTAAATTCACAATAAACAACCTGAAGAGGTTAGAGTGAGGTGGTGTGGGGAAATTAGCAAATGTAAGCAGTTAGAATCATAGAATCCTTCCAGAGCAGAAGGAGGCCATTCGGCCCATCGAGCCTACACTGACAACAATCCCACCCAGGCCCTATCCCCATAACCCCACATAATTACCCTGCTAACCACTCTAGCCTCTATAGGTGGCACAGTGGTTAGCACTGCTGTTTCACAGCTCCAGGATCCTGGGTTCGATTCTTGGCTCGAGCCACTGTGTGGAGTTTGCACATTCTCCTCATGTCTGCGTGGGTTTCCTCCGGTTTCCTCCCACAGTCCAAAGATGTGTGGGTTAGGTTGATTGGTCACGCTAAAAAAATTAAACAATCCAGCAGCTAAATGTGAATCAGAGGGGGGGCAAGAAAAGCCCCCCACCCCCATTCCCGCAGATGTTAGGATTCAGTTTCATCGTTCCCCAAACGCGGGCACCTCCAGCCAACACAGCACTCCCACAGTGCCACCCCGGTCCTGCTCAAACCTGTGCAGCGGGACTGGAACCCGCCACCATCAGAACCAAGAGGGGAGGAGGCAGTTACCCTCAGGGGCACGGTGGCACAGCGGTTGGGCAGCACGGTGGCACAGTGGGTTAGCACTGCTGCTTCACAGCTCTAAGGTCCTGGGTTCGATTCCCAGCTCAGGGTCACTGTCTGTGTGGAGTTTGCACATTCTCCTTGTGTCTGCGTGGGTTTCCTCCCACTGTCCAAAGATGTGCGGGTTACGTTGATTGGGCATGCTAAAAACAAAAAATTGCCCCTTAGTGTCCAGGGTAGCTGAGGTTAGAGGGATTAGTGGGTAAATATGTAGTGACAAGGGTCCTGGGTGGGATTGTGGTCAGTGCAGACTCGATGGGCTGAAGGGCCTCATTCTGCACTGTAGGGTTCTATGGTTCTACCCCAGGACACTGACAATTTAGCATGATAAAATGCATGTACGTCTTTGGACTGTGGGAGCACCCGGAGTAAACCCACGCAGACATGGGGAGAAGTCCACACAGACAGTGACCCAAGCCGGGAATCGAACCCAGGTCCCTGGCACTGTGAGTGCGAGCAGCACTAACCACTGTGCCACCTCGAAAAAGTTACCAGTAACAGCTGGAGCGAGGGGAATATTACAAATAAACTTGGGATGATATCGCCGACAACTTGTGCAGAACCCGTGATCACTTCTCCCACCCCGAGTGCATTAACTAACCTGCAATCGGACAGCAATTCACACCAAGGGCAGAGTGTTCTGGGGAAAAATGAAGTCACCTCTCATCAGGTTAACCACATGAAGGTGTTAAAAGGAAAAACGAGTCAGTGAGACATTTCAAAATGGTACTTGTCAAATTCCCATTCCTCTGATCATGGACTGGATGTCCAATTAAACAATCCAGCAGCTAAATGTGAATCAGAGGGGGGGCAAGAAAAGCCCCCCACCCCCATTCCCGCAGATGTTAGGATTCAGTTTCATCGTTCCCCAAACGCGGGCACCTCCAGCCAGCACAGCACTCCCTCAGTGCCACCCCGGTCCTGCTCAAACCTGTGCAGCGGGACTGGAACCCGCCACCATCAGAACCAAGAGGGGAGGAGGCAGTTACCCTCAGGGGCACGGTGGCACAGTGGGTTAGCACCGCTGCTTCACTGGAGCACCCGGGGGAAACCCATGCAGACACGAGGAGAATGTGCAAACTCTACACAGACAGTGACCCCGAGCCGGGTTCGATTCCCGGCTCGGGGTCACTGTCTGTGTAGAGTTTGCACATTCTCCTCGTGTCTGCATGGGTTTCCCCCGGGTGCTCCCGTTTCCTCCCACAGTCCAAAGAACATAGAACATTACAGCGCAGTACAGGCCCTTTGGCCCTCGATGTTGCGCCAACCAGTGGAACGAATCTAATAACCCTCTAACCTAAACTATTCCAATGTTATCCATATGCCTATCCACTGACCATTTGAACGCCTTTAAAGTTGATGAGTCCACAACTGCTGCAGGCAGGGCATTCCACGCCCTTACTACCCTCTGAGTAAAGAACCTACCTCTGACGTCCGTCCTATAATTACCACCCCTCAATTTAAAGCTACGTCCCCTCGTGTTAGCCACTACCATTCGAGGAAAAAGGCTCTCACTGTCCACCCTATCTAGTCCTCTGATCATCTCATATGCCTCAATTAGGTCACCTCTTAACCTTCTTCTCTCTAACGAAAAGAGCCTCAAGTCCCTCAGCCTTTCCTCATAAGACCTTCCCACCATGCCAGACAACATCCTAGTAAACCTCCTCTGCACCCTTTCCAATGCCTCCACGTCTTTCTTATAATGCGGTGACCAGAACTGTACGCAATACTCCAAGTGCGGCCGCACCAGAGTTTTGTACAGTTGCAACATGACCTCACGGCATCGAAATTCAATCCCTCTACCAATAAAAGCCAACACACCGTACGCCTTCTTAACAACCTTATCAAAGATGTGCGGGTTAGGTTGATTGGCCATGTTAAGAAATTGCCCCTTAGTGTCCAGGGATGCGTACGTTAGAGGGATTAATGGGGATAATATGGAGGGATGTGGGGATGGGGCCTGGGTGGGATTGTGTTCGGTGCAGACTCGATGGGCCGAAGGGCCTCTTTCTGCACTGTAGGGTTCTATGAGGGGCAAGTGAGAGACAGGACAATAAAGTAACATTCCACCTCAGATTCTCGTCCCGCACCCAGTGGCACTAAGGCAGACTTCTGTCTGCTTCCGTAGCTAGTAATTCCCGGAGCAGGTCACTAGTCTATCACCAGGGGGCTTTTGGACTGAGGGGCACCACTCCACATCAAACATGGCTGACCAGGAGTCTCTCCCGCTCTTACCGCCAGCCGTTGGCACGTTTGGAAGGATTTTACTGGCTGACACTCAACCTGTTTGGCTGCGTTATAAACACATCTTCCTTGGCTGCCAAGTCCTGGGGTGGGATTCGAAACCCCTGGAGCTCCTGGCTCAGAGACAGAATGCTAACCCGCTGCGCCACAAGATGAAAACTATATATATATAATCCAGGCCAACACACAGTGCAGTACTGAGGGAGTACTGCACTGTCAGAGATGATGTGGAGATGCCGGCGTTGGACTGGGGTAAACATAGTAAGAAATCTCACAACACCAGGTTAAACTTCACGTCTGTGCCGTCTGCTACCAAATAAACCTGTTGGACTTTTCACCTGGTGTCGTGAGACTGTCAGAGGTGCACAGAGGAGTTTTACCCCAGCACCTCATCGATCCCTCTCCTAACAAGTCCACAGTACAGTCTTGCTGTGCAGAGAGACTGGCGGCCATTCCTACATTGCGAGATGCCTTGCAGTGTGTTTTGGGCTAGTCATGTAAAGGTGCCGTTTAAATGCAAATTTGTCTATCCGCTTTGCACCGCTTGCTGTTGCAGGTACAGGGACCCGGGTCAGATCTCCGACTTGGGTCAGTGTCTGTGTGGAGTTTGCACATTCTCCCCGTGCTTGCATGGGTTTTCTCTGGGTTCCTCCCACACCCCAAAAATGTGCTTTTAGGCTGATTGGTGTTAACAAATTGTCCCTAAATTAGACCTCCCTCAATCTGGCACAGATATAATTCTCTAAATTTGCACCCCCTTTATTGTGGAGTCCACTAGAGGTGGACAAAAGTCAAAGGTAGAAGAGGGATTGGAATGAGGCACAGTGTTAAAATGGGCGGCACGGGCTCGTTGGGCCGAAGGGCCTGTTTCCCGTGCTGTGTTGTTCTTTGCAGAACGGATATCTGAAAGCCCTTTGCGTAAGGGGGAGAGTCCCAGCTGAGCGATGGAGACAGAAAGCAATAGATTCATTTAAAGAAGCAGAAGTGGAGTAAATGGCCCCCCTCAAATCTACCTCAACAACTTCCTTGATAATAGATTATCGCACAGGAATAAACAAGGCAGAGGAGGCGGCGGGGGTGCAGTAAGAGATAGTTAGTGAGACACAGCCAGATGAAACCAAGAACATAACCTTCAACAGATAACAGACAGGTAGTGGGCTATAGTAGTAGACTGTTACATCCGGTTCCAGAAGGTTTTCAATCTTACACAGCAAATCTGACTAGTCGCACTGTGACAAAGGGCGAGAGCACAGGAGGAAGAGAGAACAAGCAAGAGGCAATAAAAGTGAGCGAGAGTCGGCACTAGCAAGAGAGCCAGCCAGTGCAAGAGAGAGAGGGTTCCCTGAAGCAGACTTCACTTATCTAGTGATTTGAACCTCTAAAGTATTGGTGATGATTGAGGAATAATTATTGGCCATCGCACCAGGGTTGAGCACAAGCCTTTCCTTGCACTCAGTTACAATGGGATCCTTTACTTCCCCTCAGTTTCATCTCTCCTCAGAAAGATGGCACCTCTGACAGAGCGGCACTCCCTCAGGT
This sequence comes from Prionace glauca, assembly GCA_037974335.1. Lineage (NCBI taxonomy): Eukaryota > Metazoa > Chordata > Chondrichthyes > Carcharhiniformes > Carcharhinidae > Prionace > Prionace glauca. The sequence continues at coordinate 16,655 of JBBMRE010000205.1, read as the reverse complement.
ACTGCACCGAGAGGCATCTCTGACAGAGCGGCACTCCCTCACTACTGCACTGGGAGGCATCTCTGACAGAGCAGCACTCCCTCAGGTACTGCAAGTCTGGAGTGGAGAGACTAAAACCCGCAACCTTCTGACTCCGAGCTGAGTGTCAAACCCACCACCAACAGCAAAAGCCGTTGGCTACGGGATCTACACCCCGTTGAGGGCATCTCTGCTGGGACAGCATTATGGCACAGTGGTTAGCACTGCTGCTTCACAGCACCAGGGACCCAGGTTCGATTCCCACCTTGGGTCACTGTCTGCGTGGAGTCTACACATTCTCCTCGTGTCTGCGTGGGTTTTCCTCCGGATGCTCTGGTTTCCTCCCACAGTCCGAAAGACGTGATGGTTAGGATGCATTGGCCACGCTAAATTCACCCTCAGTGTACCCAAACAGATGCTGGAGTGTGGCGACTAGGTGATTTTCACAGTAACTTCATTGCAGTGTTAATGTAAGCTGACTTGAGACACCAACAAATAAACTTTAAGAAGCCACTCTGCAAAAAATTAAGGTTCACTAGTGTTATAGATCACAGAATCTACAGTCCAGAAAGAGGCCTTTCGGTCCATCGAGTCTGCACTGACAACAATCCCACCCAGGCACCGTCTTTGTAACCCCACGTTTACCCTCCTGATCCCCCAACAATAAGGGGCAATTTATCATGGTAAAAAGTCTGACAACACCAGGTTTTAGTCCAACCTATTTATTTGATAATATACTCACAAGCTATAAAGCACAGACAGTTTAGAGATTACTGATTAGAATGCGAATCCTTACACCTAACCTGCTGTTTAAGACCTGAAGTGGCTGATAATGTGAGTGGAAGGAGCACTGATTTCAGGTTAAAGAGATGTGTATTGTCTCCAGACAGCACAGTGAGTGAGGTTTTGCAAACCCAGGCAAGTCACGGGGGTTACAGATAGTGTGACATGAACCCAAGATCCCTGTTGAGACCGTCCTCATGTGTGCGGAACTTGGCTATCAGTCTCTGCTCAGCGACTCTGTGCTGTTGTGTGTCGTGAAGGCCGCCTTGGAGAATGCTTACCCGAAGGTCAGAGGCTGAATGCCCGTGACCGCTGAAGTGTTCGCCAACAGGAAGGGAACAATCTTGCCTGGTGACACACTATCTGTCACACTATCTGTAACCCCCGTGACTTGCAAAACCTCACTTACTGTACTGTCTGGAGACAATACACATCTCTTTAAACTGTGATCAGTGCTCCTTCCACTCACATTATCGGCCACTTTAAGACTTGAACAACAGGTTAGGTGTAAAGATTCGCATTCTAATCAGTAATCTCTAAACTGTCTGTGCTTTATATGCTCTGTCTGAGGCCAGAACTCTCCATTCACCTGACGAAGAGGGAAATCTCGAAAGCTTGTGCGTTTACTATCAAATAAATTGGTTAGACTAAAACCTGGTGTTTGTCAGACTTTTTACTGTGTTTACCCCAGTCCAACACCGGCACATCCCCAACAGGAGATAACAGCTCTCGAGTGGACTTCTGAATTCCAAGGTTATAAAAAGCCCCAAGGACATACAGACCCTTGATAAAGCTTGGATTTCCATTCCTCACATGGACAGCTTTGTGTAGCTTTCCCCAAAGGGAGACGCTAGCTTCCATTCTATCAAATCCTTCGTTGGCCAGAGTAATTAGACATCCTGCATTTCAGGAAGAATTTTCGCAATAAAGATACCAATTAGATTACTAAAGCCCTATTGCGAAATTACTTACCCTGTCCTTGCGCCAGAGCTCCGTCACTTGGAACGCCGAGTTCAGTTCCAGTCGCGACACGTGGCCGTGGAGACTTTGGAAAGGGAGTTGGCAAGGCTTGCAAGGGGAATTAGAATAGAATCCTTACACTGCAGAAGGAGAACATTCGAGCATCTTACCCAGGCCCATCCTATCCCCATAACCCCGCACATTTACCACGGCCAATCTACCTAATGTGCACGCGTTCAGACTGTGGGAGGAAACCAGAACACCCACACAGACTCCACACTGACATAATTGACACTCTACAGAAGTCTAGACTTATAGTCAGAGAGAAGGTGACGGCCCATTGATACTATTAATCCAGCTAATATTCTGAAGACCTGGGTTCGAATCCCACCACGGCAGATGGTGGAATTTGAATTCAATAGAAGCAAAAATCTGGAATTAAGAATCTGCTGATGACCGTGAAACCATTGTCAGAAAAAACCCATCTGGTTCACTAATGTCCCTTCAGGGAAGGAAATCTGCCCTCCTTACCCAGTCTGGCCTACATGTGTTTCCAGAGCCACAGCAATGTGGTTGACTCTCATCTGCCCTCAGGCAACTAGGGATGGGCAATAAACACTGGCCCAGCCAGTGACCATATCCCGTTGCTGATTAAAAGTTGAGGATTGCGAAACGACACAGGGCGTGGATTTGTGTTGGAGTTGATTCCGGTGAGGTAGGTAAGCGAGGAGCACCATTTTAAGGTTAGCTGTCAGGCCGTGGTTTCTCTCCCAGAGAGAGAGAGACAAGGCCCCAGGTCTCTGGCCCGTGAGGGGTTGACGCTGATTTGTTTCGGAGGAGAGCTGCTCCCGTTTCTGGCTGGGGCGTTGTACGAGATGTAGAAAGGGTGAAGGGTTGTCAGCAGGCGGGTGAGCTGCTGAACTCGTTCCCATCTCCTCAGGAGGGGGGAGGATTCAGCCAGACAGGAACTTCTCAGATTAATTTTCAACCACCTCCCCCCCCCTCCCTGCGTCTGTCATCCCCCCCCTCCCTCTCTCTCTTCTCCTCTTCCCCCCCCCCCCCGCCAATGCAGACAGGGTGGGTTTGTTGTGATCCATAGAGGCCTCTTTACCCATTGTCTGCGGTGAGATTTTTCCCATAAAACTCAGGGGGGACGTTTCGTCCGTGAGGAGGGAGGTAGGGGGAGAGTGAGAGGGTAGAGGAGGGGGAGCAGAGGGAGAGTGAGGAGGAGGGCAAGGGGGAGAGGGGGAAAGAAGGGAAGGCGAGGGGAGAGGCGGAGGTAAGGGACCAGGCAAGGGAGAAGGGGAGAGAGAGGGGCTGGGCATGGGGAGGGGGAGGTCAAGTGAGGGGGGAAGCGAGGAGGGGGGAGGGGGGGGGGGGGAAGGGAGGGGGGGGGGGTTGGGCGGACATGAATTAAAAAAGGGGAGATTTAACCCCACAATACCCTTGTGTGGCAAAATATTTTTGATTCTCTCACAGGACTTGCCCACCTCTCACCATACTGTCCTCAGGAGCGGGTACCCTGCAAACACATTGTGCCCAAACTCTCAGCCTGGAGTCACCCACTGGCAGCTGCTGTGTGAGCTGCTGTGTAACAGCTTTCGGAACATAAGAAATAGGAGCAGGAGTCGGCCATCTAGCCCTTCGAGCCTGCCCCGTCATTCAATAAGATCATGGCTGATCTGTCGTGGCTCAGTTCCACATTCCCGCCCTCTCCCCATAACCCTTAATCCCCGCGCTTATCAAAAACCCATCAACCCGCGTCTTAAAAATATTTAGCGAGGCAGCCTCCACCACTTCAACGGGCAGAGAATTCTAGAGATTCACCACCCTTTGAGTGAAGAAGTTCCTTCTCAACTCCGTTCTAAACCGCCCCCCCCCCTTTATCTTGAGGCTGTGCCTCCTAGTCCTACTGTCTTTTTTGAGCGGGAAGAGTCTCTCCACCTCTATCCTATCCATCCCATTCATCATCTTATATGTCTCAATGAGATCTCCCCTCATTCTTCTAAACTCCAACGAGTACAAGCCTAGTTTATTCAGCCTCTCCTCATAGCTCAACCCCCTCAACTCCGGTGTCAGCCTAGTAAACCTCCTCTGCACTCCCTCCAAGGCCAAAATAAAAACTATCTAATCCTCCTGAACACTGCTCCTTCGTCAGGTAAGTGGGAGTTCACAGGGCATGTAAAGGCACACACTCAGTTTACAGAATACTGATTAGAATGAGAGAATTACAGCTAATCAAGTCTTAAAGGTACAGACAATGTGAGTGGAGAGAGGGTTAAGCACAGGTTAAAGAGATGTGTATTGTCTCCAGACAGGACAGTTAGTGAGATATTGCAAGCCCGAGCAAGTCATGGAGGTTACAGATAGTGCGACATGAACCCAAGATCTCGGTTGAGGCCGTTCTCCCGTGTGCGAAACTTGGCTATCAGCCTCTGCTCAGCGACTCTGCGCCGTCAAGTGCTGTGAAGGCCACTGCTTACCCAAAGATCAGAAGCCAATCACAGCCAGGGAATGGTGGCCAGCTGGGAGAGCCCCTTGCTTGCCCACTACTGGCCACCACTGGAAATGCAGTGGAGCGAGGCTGAGGGAAAAAGATAATCCTTTCCTTATCTAAGAGGCTGGGTTAGCATCACTCCAGACCCTGATGCTGCCCTAAAGTCTGGACCACTATCCCTTAGACCAACAGTGTTAGGGTGAAGCAATCTCAAAAGTTCAAATTTATTTAATAGCGTCACAAGTAAGGCTCACATTTACACGGCAATGAAGTTACTGTGAAAATCCCCTAGTCGCCACACTCCTGCGCCTGTTCGGTTACACAGTGAGAATTTAGTACAGCCAATGCAACCTAGCCCGCGCATGTTTGGAGTGTGGGAGGAAACCGGAGCACCCGGAGGAAACCCATGCAGACATGGGGGGAGAACGTGCAGTCTCCACACAGACAGTGGCCCAAGCCGGGAATTGAACCCAGGTCCCTGGCGCTGTGAGGCAGCAGTGCTAACCCACTGTGCTATCCTCAACGGCAGAACGGTGACATTGGAAGCACAGTGATTAGCACTGCTGCCTCACAGCACCATCACACGCAGGCAGGTGAGCACAATCCAGGGAGATAAGAGACATTAAAAACCAGTCTATAAACACAGCAGACTGGGTTGAGAGCCACAGCCCAGCCTGACTTCTGGGCTGTTTGTACTGACTACCCCACAAAAACTTCAGCACCATTCACAACCTCAGGACGACCCATAGTGCTTTATATCCAACACAGCGGAGTCTCTGCTGTAACATAGGAAAAGCAGCAGCCAATTTCACACACAGCAAGCTGCCACAAAACAGCAACATGAGAATGACAAGTAGCCTGCTCTGGTATTGTCAGGCGAGAGACTGATATGAGCCAGGACACTGGGGAGAGCTCCCCCCTCATCTTGAGATAGCAGCAATGGACCAGAGAGGGCAATCAGGGTCTCGGGATGGCACCCCCAACACCGTGGCACTCCCTCAGCACTGAGGGCTGCCAAACATTTCCCGTCATCGTTTTGGGAAAATAAAATATAAACAATCACCGCTGAATCCCTACAATGCAGGAGGCCACTCAGCCCATCAATTCTGCACTGACTATCTGACAGAGCACTTCACCCAGGCACGATCCCCATAACTCCATACATTTACCCCGCTAATCCCTCTAACCGACACATCTTTTGACACTAAAAGGGGTAATTTAGCACAGTCGAGCCACCTAACTTGCACATCTTTGGAGCGTGGGAGGAAACCGGAGCACCCGGAGGAAACCAGCACAGACACGGGAAGAATGCACAAACCCCCTACAAACAGTGACCCCCAAGGGTGGAATCGAACCCAGGTCCCTACCGCTGTGTGGAAGCAGGTTAACACCACACTTTCTAAAACAATACTTTTAATGCAAAAATGCCAGCCACTATGGAACTGGCTCAATGATATAATTTCATGCCAGCTAACCGGTGAGGTTATACCTGGGGCTGGGGGTGGGAAGAACAGTGGAACTGGGGGTGAGTTGAATGTAGAAAGTGGGGGTAATCTTTTGTCTCTCTGGCTGACAGTCCTCTCTCTCTAAGTGAGTAGGGTTGTGTGTGTGTGGAGTTGTTTAGTGCGTTAACACGGGCCGTAAAGGGGCAGGAACTCCCTAGCATACAAAGAGAGAGTCTCTGCCCCAGCCTTCACCCCCACCCCCTCCCTTCAGGGGAGCCTAGGGATGGGCTATCTGTTCTACATTGGGCTGTTGGTTCTTGCCCTAGGGCAAGAGGAGGGGTCCAAATCCATTTGCCTGGACACAGGATACCAGCCCTGAGGGTTATTCCACTCCAATCCACCCCTCCCCCCCCCCTTTACAATACTTTCTTAAAGGCGCCACTCCAGTCAGATTCAAAATGAAACAGGGACTCTCCCAGGTAGCTGCAGACGCCGCTTTAAGTGAGCCAGCCGGGCTTTGCAAAAATTGTAATCTCACTTTTGCTCCAACTGAAAGCTGAAGTCGAAACACTTGATTTGTTAGGAGAACAATTCCAGACACACAAAGAGAAACAAAGGGTTCACATAAAACTTGAGCAGTTCAAACAGAAAAGAGTCCCGAATGAAACTGAGCTTCACTTGGTTACCTGAAACTGCAGACAGAACTCTCCAGCCGGTCTGTGCCTGCCAGCCAACAAATCCCAACCCCTCAGAACACAAGTGCAATCATCTTCAGGGAGGTAGAAAGCTTTCCTGCCTCCTCTCAGCTTAAACAAAAGTTTCAAACTTTGGGAAAAGTTACTCACAGCAGTTACAGCCTCTTCCAGACACTCGCTGTTGTCTGTACGGGGAGAGGGGGGGAGTTGCGACCTTTTGCCTGCCCCATGTCAATCACATCAACAGCAACCAATCAAGGGGACCCCCCCCTTCATTAGCATGGCAGGGCCCTCCCCTCCCTTGGGAAACAACCTTGAGTTTATCACATTCCAGATCATTTGATTTATTATTGTCACAGGGATGGCACACTGGTTAGCACTGCTGCCTCATAGCGCCCAGGGACCCGGGTGCCATTCCTGGCTGGGTTACTGTCTGTGTGGAGTTTGTGTGTTCTCCCCGTGTCTGCGTGGAGTTTGCACGTTCTCCCCGTGTCTGCGTGGAGTTTGTGCGTTCTCCCCGTGTCTGCGTGGAGTTTGCACGTTCTCCCCGTGTCTGCGTGGAGTTTGTGCGTTCTCCCCGTGTCTGCGTGGAGTTTGCACGTTCTCCCCATGTCTGCGTGGAGTTTGTGCGTTCTCCCCGTGTCTGCGTGGGTTTCCTCCCACAGTAAAAACACACGCTGGTCGGGGTGTATTGATGGGGAGATGCCGGTGTTGGACTGGGGTAAACACAGGAAGAAGTCTTCTTAGGGCTGTGAGATCTTCTTAAGGCACATTGGCCATGCTAAATTCTCCCTCAGTGTACCCGAACAGGCACCGGACTGTGGCAACTAGGGAATTTTCACAGTAACTTAGTTGCAGTGTTACCTTAAGACTACTTGTGACTAATAAATAAACTTTTTAAAACTTTATTGGTATACAGTGAAAAGTATTGTTTCTTGCACACTATATTTGATTTGATTTATTTTTGAAACGTTATTAGCTTACAATGAAAAGTGCTATTTCTTGCATGCTATACAGATAGAGAACACCATTCATAGAGAAGGGGAAGGTGCAGAATTTGGTTTGATTTGTTATTGTCACACATATTAACACACAGTGAAAAGTATTATTTCTTGCGCACTATATGGACAAAGCATACCATTCATAGAGAAGGAAATGAGACAGTGCAGAATGTACGGTGTAGAGAAAGATCAACTTACTGCAAGGTAGGTCCATTCAAAAGTCTGACAACAGCAGGGAAGAAGCTGTTCTTGAGTCAGTCGGTACGTGACCTCAGACTTTTGTATCTTTTTACCGACGGAAGAAGGTGGAAGAGAGAATGTCCGGGGCGTGTGGGGTCCTTAATTATGCTGGCTGTTTTTCCAAGACAGCGGGAAGCGTAGACAGAGTCAATGGATGGGTGTGGCTGGTTTTAGTAGGCTAGGGTGGCTGGGTCATTTATAGAATCCCTACAGTGCAGAAGAAGGCCATTCAGCCCATCGAGTCAGCACCGACCCCCTCTGAAACAACATCTTACCCTCTGCCTGTAACCTGGGGTATTTTGAAAGCTGAGATGGATTTTTATGACATTGACAATGGTTTCATTGTCATCATTAGGTTTTTCATTCCAGATATTTATCAAATTCACCTAGCTTGTCCCTGGAGGAGGTGGGTGACTTGTGGGGGGTGCTGGAGGTTAAGCCCCCTTCAGGACCTGCCGCAGCCTGTATGGTGAAGGCTGTGTTCCCATCAGGAATGAGAATCCGGGCGACCATGCTTTAGGCAGTTCATAGAATCCCTACGGAGCGGAAGGAGGCCATTTGGCCCATTGAGTCTGCACTGACCACAAACCCACCCAGGTCCTATCCCCATAACCCCATGCATTTACCCTAGCTGGTTCCCCTGACACCAAAAGGAATTTAACATGGCCAATCCATCCAACCAGCACATCTTTCAGTCTGTGGGAGGAAACCCATGCAGACATGGGGAGAATGTGCATGCTCTGCACACTGACCCAAGCTGGGAATCGAACCCGGGTCCCTGGTGCTGTGAGCCAAGTTGAGTTGGGCTTGGTCCTGCAAAGACGCATTGGACCGTCACTGGATCCCAAGGAGAGATTTCCTGGAATATCGAAGGTTTAGGAGGGATTTGATTGAGGGTTTTGTTTTAGGGAGTTTAAAAGAATTGATGGGTTAGAGATGGAGACAGTGGTCGCTGATCCGGGAGAAGTCTAGGAGAAATGGGCTAACGAAGGGGAGTATAGCTGGAAAAACAGAGGCATTCCGTATAGGAGAAAAGTTGGAAAAATTGCTGTACAAGGACTGATAGAGAGGGGGAACGCTCGCCCACAAAGTGTGCTGAATGCTCATTAAGTTAATGGCGTATCATTTTATGGAGTCAAAGTACGTGGTGAAAGATACAGATGACCCATGATCTAATGGAATGGTTTAACAAGCTCTGGAGGCTGCCTGCTCTCCACCCATCAACCAGTGTGGTTTTAAACCGGACAACAACTAAAACAAAGAAATATAGAAGATAGGAGCAGGAGGAGGCCATTTGGCCCTTCGAGCCTGCTCTGTCCCATTCATCATGATCATGGCTGATCATCCAACTCAATAGCCTCATCCTGCTTTCTCCCCATAATCTATAATCCCATTTGTCCCAAGTGCTGTATTCAGCCGCCTCTTGAATACATTCAATGTTTTGGCATCAACTAGTTCCTGCGGTAATGAATTCCGCAGGCTCAGCACTCTCTGGGTGAAGAAATGTCTTCTCATCTCCGTCCTAAATGATCTACCCCGAATCCTCAGACTGTGACCCCTGGTTCTGAACTCCCCCCTCCATCAGGAACATCCTCCTTGCATCTACCCTGTCTAGTCCTGTTAGAATTTTATCAGTCTCTATGAGATTCCTCCCCTCACTCGCCTGAACTCCAGTGAAAACAATCCTAACCTAGTCAACCTCTCCTCATACATGAGTCCCGCCATTCCCGGAATCAGCCTGGTAAACTTTCCCTCGAAAGCAAGAACATCCTTCCTCGGAAAAGGGGACCAAAACTGCACACAATACTCTAGGTGTGGCCTCACCAAGGCTCTGTATAATTGCAATAACACATCCCTGCTCCTGTACTCGTAACCTCTCGCAATGAAGGCCAACATGCCATCTGCCTTCTTTACCACCTGCTGCACCTGCGTGCTTACCTTCAGCGACTGGTGCACAAGGACACCCAGGTCCCTCTGCACACTCCCCTCTCCCAATTTACAGCCATTCAGGCAGTAATCTGCCATCTTGTTTTTGCTTCCAAAGTGAATAACCTCACATTTATCCAAATTATACTGCATTTGCCATTGATTTTCCCACACACCCAGCCTGAAGGACCATAGATCACAGATCGTAGAACCCTACAGTGCAGAAAGAGGCCCTTCGGCCTATTGAGTCTGCACCGAACACAATCCCACCCAGGCCCTACCCCCACATCCCTACATATTATACCCACTAATCCCTCTAACCTACACATCCCGGGACACTAAGGGTCAATTTCTTAGCATGGCCAATCAACCTAACCCGCACATCTTTGGATCTCTGTATCCTCGTCACAGTTCACTCTCCCATTCAACTTGGTGTCATCTGCAAACTTTGAGATGTTACATTTTGTTCCCTCATCCAAATAATTAATATATATTGTGAATAGCTGGAGTCCCAGCACCGATCCCTGTGGCACCCCACTAGACACTGCCTGCCAATTTGTAAAGCACCCATTAATTTATACTCTTTATTTCCTCTCTGCCAACCAGTTTTCTATCCATCTCAATGCACTCTCCCCAATCCCATGCACTTCCACGATAATCTCTTATACGGGGACTTTATCAAATGCTTTCTGAAAGTCCAAATATACCACATTGACTGGCTCCCCCTTCTCAACTCTACTCGTTACATCTTCAAAGAATTCCAATAGATTTGTCAAGCATGATTTCCCCTTCGCTGCTTCTGTCTGATCCTGCCACTGCTTTCTAAATGGTCCACTATACAGTCCTTAATCATGGATTATCAAGGATGAGAGAAGAATTGGCGAATGTGGACTGGGGGAGCGCGTTGGAGGGAGGGTCTGTTGAGGAGCAGTGGAGGATCTTTAAGGAGATCTTTCTTGGTGCTCAGCAGAAATTTATTCCGATGGTCAAAAAGGATAGTAGGAGGAGAGGTAATAAGCCATGGATAACAAAGGAGGTGAAGGAAAGTGTTAAAGTAAAAGCAGAGGAATTTAGAGTAGCTAAGAGTAGTGGGCGAGAAGAGGATTGGGAGACGTTTAAATGTCAACAAAGATTGACAAAGAAGTTGATAAAGAAGGGTAGGAGAAACTATGAAGCTGGGCTAGCGCTTAATATAAAAAAGGATAGCAAGAGTTTTTATAAATATATAAAAAGGAAGAGGCTGGCTAGGGTGAATGTTGGTCCTTTAGAGGATGAGAAAGGGGACCTAGTGGTAGGGGATGGGGATATGGCTAAGGTCTTGAATAACTTTTTTGTTTCTGTCTTCACGGAGGAGGACATGAATAATTTGCCAGGTGTTAGCGATGGAAAGGTGGTAGGACTGGAGGGTCTTAATGACATTACTGTTACTAGAGAGGTGGTGCTCAACAGACTGGAGGGGCTGATTGTGGACAAGTCCCCAGGACCAGATGGAATGCATCCGAGGGTGCTGAAAGAAATGGCGGAGGTGATAGTGGATGCCTTGGTGGTTATTTTCCAGACGTCACTGGATTCCGGGGAAGTGCCGGATGATTGGAAAACAGCTAATGTTACGCCATTGTTTAAGAAGGGTGCCAGGCAAAAGGCGGGGAATTTTAGGCCAGTTAGTTTAACGTCTGTGGTAGGTAAAATGTTAGAATCTGTCATTAAGGAGGAAATTGCGAGGCATCTTGAAGGGAATTGCTTGATAGAGCAGACGCAGCACGGTTTCATTAAAGGGAAGTCGTGTCTGACAAATTTACTGGAGTTCTATGAGGATGTGTCTAGGGCAGTGGATGGAGGAAAGCCAGTGGATGTGGTCTTTCTGGATTTTCAGAAGGCGTTTGACAAAGTACCTCACAAGAGGTTATTGCAGAAGGTCGAGGGACATGGAGTTGGGGGTAGGGTGTTAGCGTGGATAGAGGATTGGTTGTCAAATAGGAGGCAGAGAGTGGGGATCAACGGGTGCTATTCGGATTGGCGGATGGTGACTAGTGGAGTGCCCCAGGGATCGGTGCTGGGGCCTCAGCTTTTTACCATTTATATAGATGATCTGGAGGAGGGAACCGAGTGTCGGGTGTCGAAATTTGCTGATGACACCAAGATTGGGGGAACGGCAAATTGTGCGGAGGGTATGGAGAGTCTGCAGAGGGATCTAGATAGGCTGGGCGAATGGGCCAGGAAATGGCAAATGGAATTTAATGTTGGCAAGTGTGAGGTGGTCCACTTTGGTAGGAAGAATGGTAGGAAGGACTATTACTTACGGGGCAAAAAACTGCAGCAGGCGACGGTGCAGAGGGACCTTGGGGTCCTTGTGTATGAGTCGCAAAAACCCAGCTTGCAGGTGCAGCAGGTGGTCAGGAAGGAGAATGGGATGTTGGCCTTCATAGCGAGGGGGATTGAATATAAAAGTAGGGAGGTCTTGCTGCAGCTGGAAAGGGCATTGGTGAGGCCGCAGCTGGAGTACTGTGTGCAGTTTTGGGCGCCGCACCTGCGCAAAGATATTTTGACCTTGGAGGGAGTGCAGAGGAGGTTTACTAGGCTGATACCGGAGTTGAGGAGGTTGAGCTATGAGGAGAGGCTGAATAAACTGGGCTTGTACTCGTTAGAGTTTAGAAGAATGAGGGGAGATCTCATTGAGACATATAAGATGATGAATGGGATGGATAGGATAGAGATGGAGAGACTCTTCCCGCTCAAAAAAGACAGTAGGACTAGGGGGCACAGCCTCAAGATAAAGGGGGGTGGTTTAGAACAGAGTTGAGGAGGAACTTCTTCACTCAAAGGGTGGTGAATCTCTGGAATTCTCTGCCCGTTGAAGTGGTGGAGGCTGCCTCGCTAAATATTTTTAAGAAACGGGTTGATGGGTTTTTGATAAGAGAGGGGATTAAGGGTTATGGGGAGAGGGCGGGAAAGTGGAACTGAGCCACGACAGATCAGCCATGATCTTATTGAATGGTGGGGCAGGCTCAAAGGGCTAGATGGCCTACTCCTGCTCCTATTTCTTATGTAAGGTGTCAGTGACTTCACGCCCTCCACGTATCTCCGGGGACAGAATTCTCACAGTCATTAGCTCTGTGCCAGAGATTAGCGCACAGCTAATTTAAATACTGAAGTTCCCATTTCACTCCTATTCAAGGGCCCAAGACTGAAGTCTCCTGCCTCGTGAGCCTTTCCCCGCTGCTGCAGGAGTATTTCACTCCAGCGGGGTTTACACTGCCCCACTAACGGGGAGCTGGAGGCCCAACTCTGCTGGAGGGAATAAAGCCCATGGAGGCCCCCACCCCCCCAAGGAGGTGAGGGATAAAGGGAATGCACCCTGGGCATTTCCAGCCTGGCGCTGCCAACCTGGTCGTCTGGCACTGCCCACAGAACAAACTGGTTAACACCCAAAGGGGCACCTTGGTACTTTACCTTGGGCATCTGGCAGTGCCAAGGAGGGTGGAGCCAAAAGGAGGTGGGGCCCATTGGAGGCAGGGCCTGAGGGTGGGGGATGGGTGTCTCTGCTTTTGGGATTGGTGGCTCGTGGGCAGAGGGAGAGAAGTGGGTAGTCGGGGGCTGGCATCTGGGTGGAAGGAGGTGATATTGAGGGGGGGGAGGGGTGGGGAGCAGTGGGGTGATTGGAGATGGTGGGAGGTGGGGGGGAGACATCAGAGCTGGCCCGGATAGATCTGGGAGGGATCAGCAAGGATAGCAATATGGGGTCATGGAGGGGGCTGGCCAATGATTGGGAGGCCAATAGTGCAGGGCTACTGCACATACATCGATCTCCGTGCTGATAGAACACTATCTTGCCGCCCTGTCCAGCGGGAATAGGCCCTGTCCATTGACTCTCTCTGAGGCACTCTGCTGTGCTCAGAATACGGGAGATTAATTTTGAAAAATCCCAGCTCAAGTTAGTCCCGATTTTTACGCGAATTTGGCACTTTGTATTTTTCTTTTGGGAGAATCGCTCTTAACCTTCCCAACCCAAGAACAAATCAGGTGGACCTTCGCCATAGGACGAGCCATCCTGGACAAGCCCAGGGATTGGGCAGCACGGTAGCACAGTGGTTAGCACTGCTGCTTCACAGCTCCAGGGTACAGGGTTCGATTCCCGGCTCCGGTCACTGTCTGTGTGGAGTTTGCATATTCTCCTCGTGTCTGCGTGGGTTTCCTCCGGGTGCTCCCGTTTCCTCCCGCAGTCCGAAAGATGTGTGTGTTAGGTTGATTGGCCATGCTAAAATAAAATTGCCCCTTAAGAGTCCTGAGATGCTTAGGTTAGAGGGGTTGGCAGGTAAATATGTAGGGATATGGGGGCAGGGCCTGGGTGGGATTGTGGTCGGTGCAGACTCGATGGGCCAAGTGGGTTCCTCCTGCACTGTTGGGTTTCTATTTCTATGATAAAAAGCCAGTATCACCAGCTGCTGCCACTCTTTGAGAGGGAGAGCCGGCTGTGGTGATCTAACCTGAGGATCACCGCATCTCAGGCGAGGGGCAAGGCTGAGTAACCTCAGCCGGTACAGGAACTGAATGTGCGCTGTTGCCATCGCTCTGCATCGCAAACTAACCGTAAAGCCAACTAAGCTAAACCAACTCACCGTGCCACCTCCAAGGCAATCCTTCCTTAGGAATGTGGATCAAAACCAGAGACAGTGCTCCAGGTAGGGTCTCACCAAACTCAGCTTCAGTTGTAACCAAAGGCCATTCCTCCTGCACCCAGTCCCATCCCCCCCTGAAATCACAGCCAATGTGCCATCTGCCTTCCTAACTGCTTGCTGCGTCTAGATGCCACAACTCTCTGAGTATCTCGTAGCAGGAAACCCGAACCTCTCTCAGCACCAACATTTACATGTTCTAGAATGTAGGGAACTTTGAAAGATCACAATCAGTCCACCCACTTCCTCTGCAGCCACCTACCATAGAACCCCAGGGTGGAAGCCAGCAGGGCAAGGGATGTCATCAAGGAGCAGGAGTAGGCCATTCAGCCCCTCAAGTCCGCTCTGCCACTTAATATGATCATGGCTGATCTGAGAATAACCTCAAAACTGCATCCCACCTCCCTACAAAAACTACAAAAGGTCGTGAATGTAGCCCAATCCACCACACAAACCAGCCTCCCATCCATTGACTCTGTCTACACTTCCCGCTCGCCTCATTACAAGAAGGATGTGGAAGCTATTGAAAGGGTGCAGAGGAGATTGACAAGGATGTTGCCTGGATTGGGAAGCATGCCTTATGAAGTTAGGTTGAGGGAGCTCGGTCTCTTCTCCCTGGAGAGACGAAGGTTGAGAGGCGACCTGATAGAGGTTTATAAGATGTTGAGATATAGATAGGGTGGATTCTCGGAGGCTATTTCCCAGGGCTGAAATGGTCGCTACAAGAGGACACAGGTTTAAGGTGCTGGGGAGCAGGTACACAGGAGATGTTAGGGGTAAGTTTTTCACTCAGAGGGTGGTGGGTGAGTGGAACCGGCTGCCGTCGGTGGTGGTGGAGGCGAACTCGCTGGGGTCTTTTAAGAGACTTCTGGATGAGTACATGGGATTTAATGGGATTGAGGGTTATAGGTAGGCCTGGTAGGTAGGGATACGATCAGCACAACTTATGGGTCGAAAGGCCTTTTGTACTGTAGCTTTCTATGTTCTATGTAATGTCAGATCTCTTTGTCAGACCAGGAAACCAGGAGCGAGGCTGGAATGATCCTCCTCAGTTTTCAGGTGGTTTGCAGACACAAGCGTAGACTGGAACCAGGAAACATTTTCTCACTAAGAGGTTACCACTACCTCAGCTGGACAAACCAAAAGCTTGTAGACCAGCTGGAATCCCTCCTGCAGGTTCTTCAGGAGCCTCTGTGAAGATGCCACCACCTCCAAAGCAATCTGGCCTGTCCAGCATTTATAAACCAGCGCAAAGTGCAGCAGTTACATCTGATTGTGAAGTAAATGTGGAAGATGTTTTAACTCCATTGAATGGGCGGCATGGTAGCACAGTGGGTTAGCACTGCTGCCTCATAGCTCCAGGGACCCGGGTTTGATTCCCGGCTCCGGTCACTGTCTGTGGAGTTTGCACATTCTCCCCGTGTCTGTGTGGGTTTTCTCCGGGTGCTCCGGTTTCCTCCCACAGTCCAAAGATGTGCAGGTTAGGTTGGTTGGCTGTGCTAAAATTGCCCCTGAGTGTCCTGAGATGCGTAGGTTAGAGGGGTTAGCGGGTAAAATATGTAGGGATGTGGGGGTAGGGCCTGGGTGGGATTGTGGTCAGTGCAGACTCGATGGGCCGAAGGGCCTCTTTCTGCGCCGACCACAATCCCACCCAGGCCCTACCCCCATATCCCTACATATTATACCCGCTAACCCCTCTAACCTAAGCACCCAGGAAAAGGTTTGTGATGACACTGGCAGAAGGCTGTGGCAGGAAAACTATCCATATCACTAGGAATGGAGCACTGCAACTGGGATTCTGCTGATGAAATCCACAGATCTTTGATGGTGGACCATGTGAATGAAGTGGGGCAGTGGATGGTCGGAGTGAAACGCCTCATTGCTGAATCCAAAAATCTACCATCTGGCCTTACTTGAGTGTTGTTGGAGCTGCACTCATCCAGGCAAGTGGGGAGTATTCCATCACACTCCTGACTTTGTGCCTTGTAGACAGGCTTTGGGGAGTCAGGATTACCACAGGATTCCCAGTCTCTGACCTACTCTGGTAGCCACAGTATTAGTATGGCTATTTACTTACTTTTGTCACAAATAGGCTTACATTAACACTGCAATGAAGTTAATGTGAAAATCCCCCAGTCACCACAATCTGGCCCCTGTTGGGGTAAACCAAGGGAGAACTTAGAATGGCTCATGCATCTAACCAGCATGTCTTTCGGACTGTGGGAGGAAACCGGAACACCCGGAGGAAACCCATGCAGACACAGGGAGAACATGCAAACACCCCACAGACAGTGACCCAAGCCAGGAATCAAACTCGGGTCCCTAGTGCTGTGAAAATCATAAAATCTATAGAATCCTGCAGTGCAGAAGGAGCCTACTCGGCCCACTGAGTCTGCACCAACCACAATCCCACACAA
>JBBMRE010000162.1:172500-304326 GCA_037974335.1 Prionace glauca | reverse complement strand
CCGAGTGAGACACAGGGACCGAGAGAGACAGACAGGGTCCGAGAGAGAGAGACACAAAGGGACCGAGTGAGACACAGGGACCGAGAGAGTGACAGGGACCGAGTGAGACACAGGGACCCAGAGAGAGACACAGGGACTGAGAGAGAGACAGCGACCGAGAGAGACACAGGGACTGAGTTAGACACAGGGACCGAGAGAGAGACAGAAGGACCGAGAGAGACATAGGGACCGAGAGAGACACAGGGACCGAGATAGAGACAGTGACCGAGAGAGACACAGGGACTGAGAGAGACACAGGGACCGAGAGAGAGAGACACAGGGACCGAGAGAAACACAGAGACCAAAGGAGAGAGACACAGGGACCGAGAGAGAGACACAGGGACCGAGAGAGAGACACAGGGACCGAGAGAGACACAGGGACTGAGAGAGTCACAGGGACCGAGAGAGAGACACAGGCACCGAGAGAGAGAGACAGGGACCGAGTGAGACACAGGGACCGAGAGAGACAGACAGGGTCCGAGAGAGAGAGACACAAAAGGACCGAGTGAGACACAGGGACCGAGAGAGTGACAGGGACCGAGTGAGACACAGGGACCCAGAGAGAGACACAGGGACTGAGAGAGACACAAGGACCTAGAGAGAGACACAGGGACCGAGTGAGACACAGGGACGGAGAGAGACACAGATACCGAGAGAGACACAGGGACCGAGAGAGAGACACAGGGACTGAGAGACACACATGGGCCGAGAGAGAGACACAAGGACCGAGTGAGACACAAGGACGGAGAGAGACCCAGGGACCGAGAGAGACACAGGGACCGAGAGAGAGACAGTGACCGAGAGAGACACAGGGACTGAGAGAGACACAGGGACCGAGAGAGAGACACAAGGACCGAGAGAGACATAGGGACCGAGAGAGACACAGGGACCGAGACAGAGACAGTGACCGAGTGAGACACAGGGACTGAGAGAGACACAGGGACCGAGAGAGAGAGACAAGGACCGAGACAGACACAGGGACCGACTGAGACACACGGACCGAGGGAGACACAGGGACCGAGAGAGAGACACAGGGACCAAGAGAGACACAGGGACCAAGAGAGTGACACAGGGACTGAAAGAGAGACACAGGGACTGAGAGAGAGAGACAGGACCGGGAGAGACACAGGGACCAAGAAAGACACAGGGAGCAAGAGAGAGACACAGGGACCGAGACAGAGACACAGGGACCGAGTGAGACAGATGGACCGAGAGAGAGATACAGGCACCGAGAGAGAGACACAGGGACCGAGAGACACACAGGGACCGAGAGAGACACAGCGACCGAGAGAGAGAGACACAGGGACCGAGAGAGAGACACAGGGACCGAGTGAGAGACACAGGGACTGAGCGAGTCACAGGGACCGAGAGAGACACAGGGACCGAGAGAGAGACACATGGACCGAGAGAGACACAGGGACTGAGAGAGACACAGGGACCGAGAAAGACACAGGAGCAAGAGAGAGACACAGGGACCGAGAGAGAGACACAGGGACAAAGAGAGACACCAGGACCGAGAGAGACACGGGGTGAGAGATAGTTACAGGGACCGAGAGAGACACAGGGACCAAGAGAGACACAGGGATCGAGAGAGAGACACAGTGATCGAGAGAGAGACACCGGGACAGAGAGAGAGAGACACAGGGACTGAGAGAGAGAGACAGGGACCGAGAAAAACACAGGGAGCAAGAGAGAGAGAGACACCGGGACAGAGAGAGAGAGACACAGGGACTGAGAGAGACATAGGGACCGAGTGAGACACAGGGACCGAGTGAGAGACACAGGGACCGAGTGAGACATAGGGACCGAGAGAGAGACACAATCGTCCGTGAGAGAAAGACAGGGAGCGAGAGAGAGACACAGGGACCGAGAGAGACAGAGTGACCGAGTGAGACACAGAGACCGAGTGAGACACAGGGACCGAGTGAGACACAGCGACCGAGAGAGACACAGGGGTGAGGGAGACACCAGGACCGAGAGAGACACAGGGACCAAGAGAGACACCGGGACCGAGAGAGACACAGGGACTGAGAGAGAGACACAGGGACTGAGAGAGAGACAGGGACCGAGAGAGAGACACAGGGACCGAGAGAGAGACTGGGACCGAGAGAGAGACAGAGGGACCGAGAGAGACACATGGACCGAGAGAGAGACAGTGACTGAGAGAGTCACAGGGACTGAGAGAGAGAGACACAGGGACCGAGAGAGAGACACAAGGACTGAGAGAGACACAGGGACCGCGTGAGACACAGGGACCGAGAGAGACACAGGGAGCGAGAGAGTCACAGGGACCGAGAGAGTGACAGGGACCGAGTGAGACAAAGCGACCGAGAGAGACACAGGGACCGAGAGAGAGAGACACAGGGACCTAGTGAGAGAGACACAGGGACCGAGAGAGACACAGGGACCGAGAGAGAGACACAGGGACCGAGAGAGAGACACAGGAACCGAGAGAGAGACAGGGACCGAGAGAGAGACAGAGGGACCGAGAGAGACACATGGACCGAGAGAGAGACAGTGACTGAGAGAGTCACAGGGACTGAGAGAGAGAGACACAGGGACCGAGAGAGAGACACAAGGACTGAGAGAGACACAGGGACCGCGTGAGACACAGGGACCGAGAGAGACACAGGGACCGAGAGAGTCACAGGGACCGAGAGAGTGACAGGGACCGAGTGAGACAAAGCGACCGAGAGAGACACAGGGACCGAGAGAGAGAGACACAGGGACCTAGTGAGAGAGACACAGGGACCGAGTGAGACACAGCGACCGAGAGAGACACAGGGACCGAGAGAGAGAGACAAAGGGACCGAGAGAGAGACACAGGGACCGAGAGAGAGACACAGGGACCGAGTGAGACACAGCGACCGAGAGAGACACAGGGACTGAGAGAGACAGAAGGACCGAGAGAGAAACATGGACCGAGAGAGAGACAGTGACTGAGAGAGTCACAGGGACTGAGAGAGAGAGACACAGGGACCGAGAGTGCGACACAAGGACTGAGAGAGACACAGGGACCGCGTGAGACACAGGGACCGAGAGAGACACAGGGACCGAGAGAGTCACAGGGACCGAGAGAGAGACAGGGACCGAGTGAGACACAGCGACCGAGAGAGACACAGGGACCGAGAGAGAGAGACACAGGGACCTAGTGAGAGAGACACAGGGACCGAGTGAGACACAGAGACCGAGAGAGACACAGGGACCGAGAGAGAGAGACAAAGGGACCGAGAGAGAGACACAGGGACCGAGAGAGAGACACAGGGACCGAGTGAGACACAGCGACCGAGAGAGACACAGGGACCGAGAGAGAGAGACACAGGGACCGAGAGAGAGAGACACAGGGACCGAGAGAAACACAGAGATCAAGGGAGAGAGACACACGGACCGAGAGAGAGACACAGGGACCGAGAGAGAGACACAGGGACCGAGAGAGACACAGGTACTGAGAGAGTCACAGGGACCGAGAGAGAGAGACACAGGCACCGAGAGAGAGACACAGGGACCGAGTGAGACACAGGGACCGAGAGAGACAGACAGGGTCCGAGAGAGAGAGACAGAAAGGGACCGAGTGAGACACAGGGACCGAGAGAGTGACAGGGACCGAGTGAGACACAGGGACCCAGAGAGAGACACAGGGACTGAGAGAGAGACAGCGACCGAGAGAGACACAGGGACTGAGTTAGACACAGGGACCGAGAGAGAGACAGAAGGACCGAGAGAGACATAGGGACCGAGAGAGACACAGGGACTGAGAGAGAGATACAGGGACCGAGAGAGACACAGGGACCGAGTGAGAGACAGTGACCGAGAGAGACACAGGGACCGAGGGAGAGAGACACAGGGACCGAGAGAGAGAGACAGTGACCGAGAGAGACACAGGGACTGAGAGAGAGAGACACAGGGACCGAGAGAGACACAGGGACCGAGAGAGACAGAGTGACCGAGTGAGACACAGAGACCGACAGAGACACAGGGACCGAGAGAGAGACAGTGACCGAGAGAGACACAGGGACTGGGAGAGAGAGACAGAGGGACTGAGAGAGAGACACAGGCACCGAGAGAGAGACACAGGGACTGAAAGAGAGATACAGGGACCGAGAGAGACACAGGGGCCGAGTGAGATACACGGACCGAGGGAGACACAGGGACCGAGAGAGACACCGGACCGAGAGAGACACAGGGACCGAGGGAGAGAGACACAGGGACCGAGTGAGACACAGGGACCGAGGGAGAGAGACAGGGTCCGAGAGAGAGACACTGGGACCGAATGAGACACAGGGACCGAGAGAGAGACACAGGAACAAGAGAGACACAGGTACTGAGTGAGAGACACAGGACCGAGAGAGACACAGGGACCGAGAGAGACACAGAGACCGAGAGAGAGACACAGTGACCGAGAGAGAGACACCGGGACAGAGAGAGAGACACAGGGACCAAGAGAGAGACATAGGGACTGAGATAGAGAGACAGGGACCGGGAGAGACACAGGGACCGAGAAAGACACAGGGAGCAAGAGAGAGACACAGGGACCGAGAGATACACCGGGACAGAGAGAGACACAGGGACCGAGACAGAGACAGGTACCGAGTGAGAGACACAGGGACTGAGTGAGAGACACAGGGACCGTGAGAGAGACACAGGGACCGAGACAAACACAGTAACCGAGAGAGAGAGAGAGACAGGGGTTGAGAGAGAGAGACAGGGACCGAGAGAGTGACACAGGGACCGAGTGAGACACAGGGACCGAGAAAGACACAGGGAGCAAGAGAGAGACACAGGGACCGAGAGGGAAACAGGGACCGAGAGAGAGACACAGGGACCGAGAGAAACACAGTGACCGAGAGAGAGAGACAGGGACCGAGAGAGTGACACAGGGACCGAGTGAGACACAGGGACCGAGTGAGACACAGGGACCGAGAGGGACAAAGGGACTGAGAGAGAGACACAGGGGCGGAGAGAAACACAGGGACAGAGGGAGAGAGACACAGGGACCGAGATAGAGACACAGGGACCGAGAGAGACACAGGGACCGAGTGAGACACAGGGTGAGAGGGAGACACAGGGACCGAGCGAGACACAGGGACCGAGTGAGACACAGCGTCCGAGAGAGACACAGGGACAGAGAGAGGGAGACACAGGGACCGAGAGAGAAACTGGGACCGGGGGAGAGAGACACAGGGACCGAGAGAAAGGCACAGGGACCGAGTGAGAGACACAGGGACCGAGTGAGAGACACAGGTACTGAGCGAGTCACAGGGACCGAGAGAGACACAGGGACCGAAAGAGAGACACAGGGACCGAGAGAGAGACACAGGGACCGAGAGAGACACAGGGACTGAGAGAGACACAGGGACCGAGAGAGAGACACAGGCACCGAGAGAGAGATAGGGACCGAGAGAGAGACACCGGGACAGAGAGAAAGACAGGGACCGACAGAGACACTGAATCTGAGAGAGAGAGACAGGGACCGAGTGAGACACAGGGACCGAGAGAGAGACTCAGGGACCAAGAGAGACACAGGGACCGAGAGAGACACAGGGACCGAGAGAGAGACAGTGATCGAGAGAGACACAGGGACTGAAAGATAGAGACACACAGACCGAGAGAGTGACACAAGGACCGAGAGAGACACAGGGACCGAGTGAGACACAGGGACCGAGAGAGACACAGGGATCGAGAGAGACAGAGGGACGGAGAGAGAGACAGTGACCGAGAGAGACACAGGGACTGAGAGAGAGAGACACATGGACCGAGAGAGAGACACAAGGACCGAGAGAGACACAGGGACCGAGTGAGACACAGGGGTGAGAGGGAGACACTGGGACCGAGCGAGACACAGGGACCGAGTGAAACACAGCGTCCGAGAGAGACACAGGGACTGGAGAGACACAGGGACCGAGAGAGGGAGACACAGGGACCGAGAGAGAAACAGGGACCGGGGGAGAGAGACAGGGACCGAGTGAGAGACACAGGGACCAAGTGAGAGACACAGGGACTGAGCGAGTCACAGGGACCGAGAGAGACACAGGGACCGAGAGAGAGACACAGGGACCGAGAGAGACACAGGGACCGAGAGAGACACAGGGACCGAGAAAGACACAGGAGCAAGAGAGAGACACAGGGACCGAGAGAGAGACACAGGGACAAAGAGAGACACCAGGACCGAGAGAGACACGGGGTGAGAGATAGTTACAGGGACCGAGAGAGACACAGGGACCAAGAGAGACACAGGGATCGAGAGAGAGACACAGTGACCGAGAGAGAGAGACACCGGGACAGAGAGAGAGAGACACAGGGACTGAGAGAGAGACAGTGGCCGGGAGAGTTACAGGGACCGAGTGAGACACAGGGACCGAGAAGACACATGGGGCAAGAGAGAGAGACAGAGGGACCGAGAGAGAGACACAGGGACTGAGAGAGAGAGACATAGGGACCGAGTGAGACACAGGGACCGAGAGAGACACAGGGACCGAGATAGAGACACAGGGACCGAGTGAGAGACAGGGACCGAGTGAGAGACACAGGGACCGAGAGAGACACAGGGACCGAGATAGAGACACAGGGACCGAGAGAAAGACAGGGAGCGAGAGAGAGACACAGGGACTGGGAGAGAGAGACAGAGGGACCGAGAGAGAGACACAGGCACCGAGAGAGAGACACAGGGACTGAGAGAGAGATACAGGGACCGAGTGAGACACAGGGACCGAGAGAGACACAGGGACCGAGGGAGAGAGATACAAGGACCGAGTGAGACACAGGGACCGAGGGAGAGAGACAGGGTCCGAGAGAGAGAGAGACACAGGGACGGAATGAGACACAGGGACCGAGAGAGAGACACAGGGAACAAGAGAGACACAGGTACTGAGTGAGAGACACAAGGACCGAGGAGAGACACAGGGAAAGAGAGAGACACAGGGACCGAGAGAGAGACAGTGACCGAGAGAGACACAGGGACCGAGAGGGAGACACAAGGACCGAGAGAGACACAGGGGTGAGAGGGAGACACAGGGACCGATCGAGACACAGGGTCCGAGTGAGACATAGCATCCGAGAGAGACACAGGGACCGAGAGAGAGAGACACAGGGACCGAGAGAGAAACTGGGACATGGGAAGAGAGACACAGGGACCGAGAGAGAAACTGGGACATGGGAAGAGAGACACAGGGACCGAGAGAGAGACACAGTGACCGAGTGAGAGACACAGGGACCGAGAGTGAGACACAGGGACCGAGAGAGACACAGGGACCGAGAAAGAGAGACACAGGGACCGAGAGAGAGACACAGGGACCGAGAGAGACACCAGGACCGAGAGAGACACAGGGGTGAGAGAGACACCAGGACCGAGAGAGACACAGGGATGAGAGAGAGATACAGGGACCGAGAGAGACACAGGGACCGAGTGAGACACAGGGACCGAGAGAGACACCGGGACCGAGAGAGACACAGGGACCGAGGGAGAAAGACACAGGCACCGAGTGAGACACAGGGACCGAGAGAGTGACAGGGACCGTGTGAGACACAGCGACCGAGAGAGAGACACAGGGACCCAGAGAGCGACACAGGGACTGAGAGAGAGACACAGGCACTGAGAGAGAGACACAGGGACTGAGAGAGAGACACAGGGACTGAGAGAGAGACACAGGGACCAAGAGAGACACCAGGACCGAGAGAGACATAGGGACCAAGGGAGAGAGACACAGGGACGGAGTGAGACACAGGGACCGAGAGAGACACAGGGACCGAGAGAGAGACAGTGATCGAGAGAGACACAGGGACTGAAATTGAGAGACTCACAGACCGAGAGAGAGACACAAGGACCGTGAGAGACACAGGGACCGAGTGAGACACAGGGGTGAGAGGGAGACACAGGGACCGAGCGAGACACAGGGACCGAGTGAGACACAGCGTCCGAGAGAGACACAGGGACCGAGAGAGGGAGACACAGGGACCGAGAGAGAAACAGGGACCGGGGGAGAGAGACACAGGGACCGAGAGAGAGACACAGGGACCGAGTGAGAGACACAGGGACTGAGCGAGTCACAGGAACCGAGAGAGACACAGGGACCGAGAGAGAGACACAGGGACCGAGAGTGAGACACAGGGACCGAGAGAGACACAGGGACTGAGAGAGACACAGGGACCGAGAGAGAGACACAGGCACCGAGAGAGAGACACAGGGACTGAGAGAGAGACACAGTGACCGAGAGAGAGACACCGGGACAGAGAGAGAGACACAGGGACCGAGAGAGACACCGGGACCGAGAGAGACACAGGGACCGAAGGAGAGAGACACAGGGACCGAGAGAGACACAGGGACCGAGAGAGAGACACAGGGACCGAGAGAGACACAGGGACCGAAGGAGAGAGTCACAGGGACCGAGAGAATGACAGGGACCGAGTGAGACACAGGGACCCAGAGAGAGTCACAGGGACCGAGAGAGAGATAGGGACGGAGAGAGAGACACCGGGACAGAGAGAGAGACACAGGGACCGAGAGAGACACCGGGACCGAGAGAGACACAGGGACCGAAGGAGAGAGACACAGGGACCGAGAGAGACACAGGGACCGAGAGAGAGACACAGGGACCGAGTGAGAGACACAGGGACTGAGCGAGTCACAGGGACCGAGAGAGACACAGGGACCGAGAGAGAGACACAGGGACCGAGAGAGAGACACAGGGACCGAGAGAGACACAGCCACTGAGAGAGATACAGGGACCGAGAGAGAGACACAGGCACCGAGAGAGAGACACAGGGACTGAGAGAGAGTCACAGTGACCGAGAGAGAGACACCGGGACAGAGAGAGAGATAGGGACCGAGAGAGAGACACCGGGACAGAGAGAGAGACACAGGGACCGAGAGAGACACCGGGACCGAGAGAGACACAGGGACCGAAGGAGAGAGACACAGGGACCGAGTGAGACACAGCGACCGAGAGAGAGACACAGGGACCCAGAGAGCGACACAGGGACTGAGAGAGAGACACAGGCACTGAGAGAGAGACACAGGGACTGAGAGAGAGACACAGGGACTGAGAGAGAGACACAGGGACCAAGAGAGACACCAGGACCGAGAGAGACATAGGGACCAAGGGAGAGAGACACAGGGACGGAGTGAGACACAGGGACCGAGAGAGACACATGGACCGAGTGAGAGACACAGGGGCCGAGAGAGAGACACAGGGACCGAGAAAGAGACACAGGGACCGAGTGAGACACAGGGACCGAGAGAGTGACAGGGACCGAGTGAGACACAGGGACCCAGAGAGAGTCACAGGGACCGACAGAGACACTGAAACAGAGAGAGAGAGACAGGGACCGAGTGAGACAGAGGGACCGAGAGAGAGGCAGGGACCGAGTGTGAGACACACAGACCGAGTGAGACACAGGGACCGAGAGAGAGACTCAGGGACCGAGAGAGACACAGAGACCGAGAGAGATACAGGGACCGAGAGAGAGACAGTGATCGAGAGAGACACAGGGACTGAAAGAGAGAGACACACAGACCGAGAGAGAGACACAAGGACCGAGAGAGACACAGGGACCGAGAGAGATACAGGGACCGAGAGAGAGACAGTGATCGAGAGAGACACAGGGACTGAAAGAGAGAGACACACAGACCGAGAGAGAGACACAAGGACCGAGAGAGACACAGGGACCGAGTGAGACACAGGGACCGAGAGAGACACAGGGACCGAGAGAGACACAGGGACCGAGACAGAGACAGGTACCGAGTGAGAGACACAGGGACCAAGTGAGAGACACAGGGACCGAGAGAGAGAGACAGGGACCGAGAGAGAGAGACACAGGGACCGAGAGAGAGAGACACAGGGACCGAGAGAGAAACAAGGACCTAGAGAGAGACACAGGGACCGAGAGAGAGACACAGGGACCGAGAGAGGCACAGGGACTGAGAGAGACATAGGGACCGAGAGAGAGACACAGGGACCAAGAGAAACACCAGGACTGAGAGAGACACAGGGGTGAGAGAGAGATACAGGGACCGAGAGAGACACAGGGACCGAGTGAGACACAGGGACCGAGAGAGACACCGGGACCGAGAGAGACACAGGGACCGAGGGAGAGAGACACAGGGACCGAGTGAGACACAGGGACCGAGAGAGTGACAGGGACCGTGTTAGACACAGCGACCGAGAGAGAGACACAGGGACCCGGAGAGCGACACTGGGACTGAGAGAGAGACACAGGGACTGAGAGAGAGACACAGGGAGCAAGAGACACACCAGGACCGAGAGAGACACAGGGGTGAGAGAGACACCGGGACCGAGAGAGACACAGGGACCAAGGGAGAGAGACACAGGGACCGAGTGAGACACAGGGACCGAGAGAGAGACACCGGGACAGAGAGAGAGATACAGGGACTGAGAGAGTGAGAGACAGGCACCGGGGGAGACACAGGGACCGAGTGAGACACAGGGACCGAGAAAGACACAGGGAGCAAGAGACAAACACAGGGACCGAGACAGAGACAGGTACCGAGTGAGAGACACATGGACCGAGTGAGAGACACAGGGACCGAGAGAGAGACACAGGGACCGAGTGAGAGACACAGGGACTGAGCGAGTCACAGGGACCGAGAGAGACACAGGGACCGAGAGAGAGACACAGGGACCGAGAGAGAGACACAGGGACCGAGAGAGACACAGCCACTGAGAGAGATACAGGGACCGAGAGAGAGACACAGGCACCGAGAGAGAGACACAGGGACTGAGAGAGAGACACAGTGACCGAGAGAGAGACACCGGGACAGAGAGAGAGATAGGGACCGAGAGAGAGACACCGGGACAGAGAGAGAGACACAGGGACCGAGAGAGACACCGGGACCGAGAGAGACACAGGGACCGAAGGAGAGAGACACAGGGACCGAGTGAGACACAGCGACCGAGAGAGAGACACAGGGACCCAGAGAGCGACACAGGGACTGAGAGAGAGACACAGGCACTGAGAGAGAGACACAGGGACTGAGAGAGAGACACAGGGACTGAGAGAGAGACACAGGGACCAAGAGAGACACCAGGACCGAGAGAGACATAGGGACCAAGGGAGAGAGACACAGGGACGGAGTGAGACACAGGGACCGAGAGAGACACATGGACCGAGTGAGAGACACAGGGGCCGAGAGAGAGACACAGGGACCGAGAAAGAGACACAGGGACCGAGTGAGACACAGGGACCGAGAGAGTGACAGGGACCGAGTGAGACACAGGGACCCAGAGAGAGTCACAGGGACCGACAGAGACACTGAAACAGAGAGAGAGAGACAGGGACCGAGTGAGACAGAGGGACCGAGAGAGAGGCAGGGACCGAGTGTGAGACACACAGACCGAGTGAGACACAGGGACCGAGAGAGAGACTCAGGGACCGAGAGAGACACAGAGACCGAGAGAGATACAGGGACCGAGAGAGAGACAGTGATCGAGAGAGACACAGGGACTGAAAGAGAGAGACACACAGACCGAGAGAGAGACACAGGGACCGAGAGAGAGACACAAGGACCGAGAGAGACACAGGGACCGAGTGAGACACAGGGACCGAGAGAGACACAGGGACCGAGAGAGACACAGGGACCGAGACAGAGACAGGTACCGAGTGAGAGACACAGGGACCAAGTGAGAGACACAGGGACCGAGAGAGAGAGACAGGGACCGAGAGAGAGAGACACAGGGACCGAGAGAGAGAGACACAGGGACCGAGAGAGAAACAAGGACCTAGAGAGAGACACAGGGACCGAGAGAGAGACACAGGGACCGAGAGAGGCACAGGGACTGAGAGAGACATAGGGACCGAGAGAGAGACACAGGGACCAAGAGAAACACCAGGACTGAGAGAGACACAGGGGTGAGAGAGAGATACAGGGACCGAGAGAGACACAGGGACCGAGTGAGACACAGGGACCGAGAGAGACACCGGGACCGAGAGAGACACAGGGACCGAGGGAGAGAGACACAGGGACCGAGTGAGACACAGGGACCGAGAGAGTGACAGGGACCGTGTTAGACACAGCGACCGAGAGAGAGACACAGGGACCCGGAGAGCGACACTGGGACTGAGAGAGAGACACAGGGAGCAAGAGACACACCAGGACCGAGAGAGACACAGGGGTGAGAGAGACACCGGGACCGAGAGAGACACAGGGACCAAGGGAGAGAGACACAGGGACCGAGTGAGACACAGGGACCGAGAGAGAGACACCGGGACAGAGAGAGAGATACAGGGACTGAGAGAGTGAGAGACAGGCACCGGGGGAGACACAGGGACCGAGTGAGACACAGGGACCGAGAAAGACACAGGGAGCAAGAGACAAACACAGGGACCGAGACAGAGACAGGTACCGAGTGAGAGACACATGGACCGAGTGAGAGACACAGGGACCGAGAGAGAGACACAGGGACCGAGAGAATCGTAGTGACCGAGAGAGAGAGACAGGGCCGAGAGAGAGACACAGGGACAGAGAAAGAGACACAGGGACCGAGTGAGACACAGGGACCGAGAGAGTGACAGGGACCGAGTGAGACACAGGGACCCAGAGAGAGTCACAGGGACCGACAGAGGCACTGAAACAGAGAGAGAGATACAGGGACCGAGTGAGACACAGGGACCGAGAGAGAGACAGGGACCGAGTGAGAGACACAGGGACCGAGTGAGACACAGGGACCAAGAGAGAGACTCAGGGACCGAGAGAGACACAGGGACCGAGAGAGACACAGGGACCGAGAGAGAGACAGTGATCGAGAGAGACACAGGGACTGAAAGAGAGAGACACAAAGACCGAGAGAGAGACACAAGGACCGAGAGAGACACAGGGACCGAGTGAGACACAGGGACCGAGAGAGACACAGGGACTGAGAGAGACACAGGGACGGAGAGAGAGACAGTGACCGAGAGAGACACAGGGACTGAGAGAGAGAGACACATGGACCAAGAGAGAGACACAAGGACCGAGAGAGACACAGGGACCGAGTGAGACACAGGGGTGAGAGGGAGACACAGGGACCGAGCGAGACACAGGGACCGAGTGAGACACAGCTTCCGAGAGAGACACAGGGACCGAGAGAGGGAGACACAGGGACCGAGAGAGAAACAGGGACCGGGGGAGAGAGACACAGGGACCGAGAGAGAGACACAGGGACCGAGTGAGAGACACAGGGACTGAGCGAGTCACAGGGACCGAGAGAGACACAGGGACCGAGAGAGAGACACAGGGACCGAGAGAGAGACACAGGGACCGAGAGAGACACAGGGACTGAGAGAGAGACACAGTGACCGAGAGAGAGACACCGGGACAGAGAGAGAGATAGGGACCGAGAGAGAGACACAGGGACCGAGAGAGAGACACAGGGACCGAGAGAGACACAGGGACCGACAGAGACACTGAATCTGAGAGAGAGAGACAGGGACCGAGTGAGACACAGGGACCAAGAGAGAGACAGGGACCGAGTGAGAGACATGGGGACCGAGTGAGACACAGGGACCGAGAGAGACACAGGGACCGAGAGAGAGAGACACAGGGCCCGAGAGAGACACAGGGACCGAGAGATACAGAGTGACCGAGAGAGACACAGGGACTGGGAGAGAGAGACAGAGGGACCGAGAGAGTGACACAGGCACCGAGAGAGAGATACAGGGACTGAGAGAGAGACACAGGGACTGAGAGAGAGATACAGGGACCGAGAGAGACACAGGGGCCGAGTGAGAGACACAGGGACTGAGAGAGACACAGGGACTGGGAGAGAGAGACAGAGGGACCGAGAGAGAGACACAGGCACCGAGAGAGAGAGACACAGGGACTGAGAGAGAGATACAGGGACCGAGAGAGACACAGGGGCCGAGTGAGACACAGTGACCGAGAGAGACACAGGGACCGAGAGAGACACAGGGACCGAGTGAGACACCGGGACCGAGAGAGACACAGGGACCGAGGGAGACACAGGGACCGAGAGAGACACCAGGACCGAGAGAGACACAGGGAATGAGGGAGAGAGACACAGGGACCGAGTGAGACACGGGGACAGAGGGAGAGAGACAGGGTCCGAGAGAGAGAGACACAGGGACCGAATGAGACACAGGGACCGAGAGAGAGACACAGGGAACAAGAGAGACACAGGTACTGAGTGAGAGACACAAGGACCGAGAGAGACACAGGGACCGAGAGAGACACAGGGACCGAGTGAGACACAGGGACTGAGCGAGTCACAGGGACCGAGAGAGACACAGAGACCGAGAGAGAGACACAGGGACCGAGAGAGAAACACAGGGAACAAGAGAGACACAGGTACTGCGTGAGAGACACAGGGACTGAGAGAGAGAGAGACAGGGACCGAGTGAGACACAGGGACCGAGTGAGACACACGGACCGAGGGAGACAGACGGACCGAGAGAGAGACACAGGGACCGAGAGAGACACAGGGGCAGAGAGAGAGAAACAGGCACCGAGAGAGAGACACAGGGACTGAGAGAGCGATACAGGGACTGCGAGAGACACAGGGACCAAGAGAGACACCAGGACCGAGAGAGACACAGGGGTGAGAGAGAGATACAGGTACCGAGAGAGACAGAGGGACCGAGTGAGACACACGGACCGAGGGAAACACAGGGACCGAGAGAGAGACACAGTGACGGAGAGAGAGACACCGGGACAGAGAGAGAGACACAGGGACCGAGAGAGAGACACAGGGACTGAGAGAGAGAGACAGGGACCGGGAGAGACACAGGGACCGAGAAAGACACAGGGAGCAAGAGAGAGACACAGGGACCGAGAGAGACACCGGGACCTAGAGAGACACAGGGACCGAGAGAGACACAGGGACCAAGAGAGAGAGACACAGTGACCGAGAGAGAGACACCGGGACAGAGAGAGAGATAGGGACCAAGAGAGAGTCACAGGGAACGAGAGAGAGACAGGGAGCAAGAGAGAGACACAGGGACTAAGAGAGAGAGACAGGGACCGGGAGAGACACAGGGACCGAGAAAGACACAGGGAGCAAGAGAGAGACACAGGGACCGAGAGAGACACCGGGACCGAGAGAGACACAGGGACCGAGACAGAGACAGGTACCGAGTGAGAGACACAGGGACTGAGTGAGAGACACAGGGACCGAGAGAGACACACAGGGACAGAGAGAAACACAGTAACCGAGAGAGAGAGAGACAGGGGTTGAGAGAGAGAGACAGGGACCGAGAGGGAAACAGGGACCGAGAGAGAGACACAGGGACCGAGAGAAACACAGTGACCGAGAGAGAGAGACAGGGACCGAGAGAGTGACACAGGGACCGAGTGAGACACAGGGACCGAGTGAGACACAGGGACCGAGTGAGACACAGGGACCGAGAGGGTCACAGGGACTGAGAGAGAGACACAGGGGCGGAGAGAAACACAGGGACAGAGGGAGAGAGACACAGGGACCGAGATAGAGACACAGGGACCGAGAGAGACACAGGGACCGAGAGAGAAACAGGGACCGGGGGTGAGAGACACAGGGGTGAGAGGGAGACACAGGGAGCGAGATAGAGACACAGGGACCGAGAGAGACACAGGGACCGAGAGAGAGACACAGGGACCGAGTGAGAGACACAGGGGTGAGAGGGAGACACAGGGAGCGAGCGAGACACAGGGACCGAGTGAGACACAGCGTCCGAGAGAGACACAGGGACCGAGAGAGGGAGACACAGGGACCGAGAGAGAAACAGGGACCGGGGGTGAGAGACACAGGGACCGAGAGAGAGACACAGGGACCGAATGAGAGACACAGGGACTGAGCGAGTCACAGGGACCTAGAGAGACACAGGGACCGAGAGAGAGACACAGGGACCGAGAGAGAGACACAGGGACCGAGAGAGACACAGGGACTGAGAGAGACACAGGGACCGAGAGAGAGACACAGGCACCGAGAGAGAGATAGGGACCGAGAAAGAGACACCGGGACAGAGAGAGAGACACAGGGACCAAGAGAGACACAGGGACCGAGAGAGAGACAGGGACCGAGTGAGAGACACAGGGACCGAGTGAGACACAGGGACCGAGAGAGAGACTCAGGGACCGAGAGAGACACAGGGACCGAGACAGACACAGGGACCGAGAGAGAGACAGTGATCGAGAGAGACACAGGGACTGAAAGAGAGAGACACACAGACCGAGAGAGAGACACAAGGACCGAGAGAGACACAGGGACCGAGTGAGTCACAGGGACCGAGAGAGACACAGGGACTGAGAGAGACACAGGGACGGAGAGAGTGACAGTGACCGAGAGAGACACAGGGACTGAGAGAGAGAGACACATGGACCGAGAGAGACACAGGGACCAAGTGAGACACAGGGGTGAGAGGGAGACACAGGGACCGAGCGAGAAACAGGGTCCGGGGGAGAGAGACACAGGGACCGAGAGAGAGACACAGGGACCGAGAGAGAGACACAGGGAACGAGAGAGAGACACCGGGACAGAGAGAGAGATAGGGACCGAGAGAGAGACACCGGGACAGAGAGAGAGATAGGGACCGAGAGAGAGACACAGGGACCGAGAGAGAGATACAGGAACCGAGAGAGAGACACAGGGACCGACAGAGACACTGAATCTGAGAGAGAGAGACAGGGACCGAGTGAGACACAGGGACCAAGAGAGAGACAGGGACCGAGTGAGAGACATGGGGACCGAGTGAGACACAGGGACCGAGAGAGACACAGGGACCGAGAGAGAGAGACAGTGACCGAGAGAGACACAGGGACTGAGAGAGAGAGACACAGGGACCGAGAGAGACACAGGGACCGAGAGAGACAGAGTGACCGAGTGAGACACAGAGACCGACAGAGACACAGGGACCGAGAGAGAGACAGTGACCGAGAGAGACACAGGGACTGGGAGAGAGAGACAGAGGGACCGAGAGAGAGACACAGGCACCGAGAGAGAGACACAGGGACTGAAAGAGAGATACAGGGACCGAGAGAGACACAGGGGCCGAGTGAGACACACGGACCGAGGGAGACACAGGGACCGAGAGAGACACCGGGACCGAGAGAGACACAGGGACCGAGGGAGAGAGACACAGCGACCGAGTGAGACACAGGGACCGAGGGAGAGAGACAGGGTCCGAGAGAGAGACACAGGGACCGAATGAGACACAGGGACCGAGAGAGAGACACAGGGAACAAGAGAGACACAGGTACTGAGTGAGAGACACAAGGACCGAGAGAGACACAGGGACCAAGAGAGACACAGGGACCGAGTGAGACACAGGGACTGAGCGAGTCACAGGGACCGAGAGAGACACAGAGACCGAGAGAGAGACACAGTGACCGAGAGAGAGACACCGGGACAGAGAGAGAGACACAGGGACCAAGAGAGAGACATAGGGACTGAGATAGAGAGACAGGGACCGGGAGAGACACAGGGACCGAGAAAGACACAGGGAGCAAGAGAGAGACACAGGGACCGAGAGATACACCGGGACAGAGAGAGACACAGGGACCGAGACAGAGACAGGTACCGAGTGAGAGACACAGGGACTGAGTGAGAGACACAGGGACCGTGAGAGAGACACAGGGACCGAGAGAAACACAGTAACCGAGAGAGAGAGAGAGACAGGGGTTGAGAGAGAGAGACAGGGACCGAGAGAGTGACACAGGGACCGAGTGAGACACAGGGACCGAGAAAGACACAGGGAGCAAAAGAGAGACACAGGGACCGAGAGGGAAACAGGGACCGAGAGAGAGACACAGGGACCGAGAGAGACACAGTGACCGAGAGAGAGAGACAGGGACCGAGAGAGTGACACAGGGACCGAGTGAGACACAGGGACCGAGTGAGACACAGGGACCGAGAGGGACACAGGGACTGAGAGAGCGACACAGGGGCGGAGAGAAACACAGGGACAGAGGGAGAGAGACACAGGGACCGAGATAGAGACACAGGGACCGAGAGAGACACAGGGACCGAGTGAGACACAGGGGTGAGAGGGAGACACAGGGACCGAGCGAGACACAGGGACCGAGTGAGACACAGCGTCCGAGAGAGACACAGGGACAGAGAGAGGGAGACACAGGGACCGAGAGAGAAACTGGGACCGGGGGAGAGAGACACAGGGACCGAGAGAAAGGCACAGGGACGGAGTGAGAGACACAGGTACTGAGCGAGTCATAGGGACCGAGAGAGACACAGGGACCGAAAGAGAGACACAGGGACCGAGAGAGAGACACAGGGACCGAGAGAGACACAGGGACTGAGAGAGACACAGGGACCGAGAGAGAGACACAGGCACCGAGAGAGAGATAGGGACCGAGAGAGAGACACCGGGACAGAGAGAAAGACAGGGACCGACAGAGACACTGAATCTGAGAGAGAGAGACAGGGACCGAGTGAGACACAGGGACCGAGAGAGAGACTCAGGGACCGAGAGAGACACAGGGACCGAGAGAGACACAGGGACCGAGAGAGAGACAGTGATCGAGAGAGACACAGGGACTGAAAGAGAGAGACACACAGACCGAGAAAGAGACACAAGGACCGAGAGAGACACAGGGACCGAGTGAGACACAGGGACCGCGAGAGACACAGGGACTGAGAGAGACACAGGGACGGAGAGAGAGACAGTGACCGAGAGAGACACAGGGACTGAGAGAGAGAGACACATGGACCGAGAGAGAGACACAAGGACCGAGAGAGACACAGGGACCGAGTGAGACACAGGGGTGAGAGGGAGACACAGGGACCGAGCGAGACACAGGGACCGAGTGAGACACAGCGTCCGAGATAGACACAGGGACCGAGAGAGGGAGACACAGGGACCGGGGGAGAGAGACACAGGGACCGAGAGAGAGACACAGGGACCGAGAGAGAGACACAGGGACCGAGTGAGAGACACAGGGACTGAGCGAGTCACAGGGACCGAGAGAGACACAGGGACCGAGAGAGAGACACAGGGACCGAGAGAGAGACACAGGGACCGAGAGAGACACAGGGACCGACAGAGACACTGAATCAGAGAGAGAGAGAGACAGAGACCGAGTGAGACACAGGGACCAAGAGAGAGACAGGGACCGAGTGAGAGACATGGGGACCGAGTGAGACACAGGGACCGAGAGAGACACAGGGACCGAGAGAGAGAGACAGTGACCGAGAGAGACACAGGGACTGAGAGAGAGAGACACAGGGACCGAGAGAGACACAGGGACCGAGAGAGACAGAGTGACCGAGTGAGACACAGAGACCGACAGAGACACAGGGACCGAGAGAGAGACAGTGACCGAGAGAGACACAGGGACTGGGAGAGAGAGACAGAGGGACCGAGAGAGAGACACAGGCACCGAGAGAGAGACACAGGGACTGAGAGACAGATACAGGGACCGAGAGAGACACAGGGACCGAGAGAGACACAGGGACCGAGGGAGAGAGACACAGGGACCGAGTGAGACACAGCGTCCGAGAGAGACACAGGGACCGAGAGAGGGAGACACAGGGACCGAGAGAGAAACAGGGACCGGGGGTGAGAGACACAGGGACCGAGAGAGAGACACAGGGACCGAATGAGAGACACAGGGACTGAGCGAGTCACAGGGACCTAGAGAGACACAGGGACCGAGAGAGAGACACAGGGACCGAGAGAGAGACACAGGGACCGAGAGAGACACAGGGACTGAGAGAGACACAGGGACCGAGAGAGAGACACAGGCACCGAGAGAGAGATAGGGACCGAGAAAGAGACACCGGGACAGAGAGAGAGACACAGGGACCAAGAGAGACACAGGGACCGAGAGAGAGACAGGGACCGAGTGTGAGACACAGGGACCGAGTGAGACACAGGGACCGAGAGAGAGACTCAGGGACCGAGAGAGACACAGGGACCGAGACAGACACAGGGAGCAAGAGAGAGACACAGGGACCGAGAGATACACCGGGACAGAGAGAGACACAGGGACCGAGACAGAGACAGGTACCGAGTGAGAGACACAGGGACTGAGTGAGAGACACAGGGACCGTGAGAGAGACACAGGGACCGAGAGAAACACAGTAACCGAGAGAGAGAGAGAGACAGGGGTTGAGAGAGAGAGACAGGGACCGAGAGAGTGACACAGGGACCGAGTGAGACACAGGGACCGAGAAAGACACAGGGAGCAAGAGAGAGACACAGGGACCGAGAGGGAAACAGGGACCGAGAGAGAGACACAGGGACCGAGAGAAACACAGTGACCGAGAGAGAGAGACAGGGACCGAGAGAGTGACACAGGGACCGAGTGAGACACAGGGACCGAGTGAGACACAGGGACCGAGAGGGACACAGGGACTGAGAGAGCGACACAGGGGCGGAGAGAAACACAGGGACAGAGGGAGAGAGACACAGGGACCGAGATAGAGACACAGGGACCGAGAGAGACACAGGGACCGAGTGAGACACAGGGGTGAGAGGGAGACACAGGGACCGAGCGAGACACAGGGACCGAGTGAGACACAGCGTCCGAGAGAGACACAGGGACAGAGAGAGGGAGACACAGGGACCGAGAGAGAAACTGGGACCGGGGGAGAGAGACACAGGGACCGAGAGAAAGGCACAGGGACCGAGTGAGAGACACAGGTACTGAGCGAGTCACAGGGACCGAGAGAGACACAGGGACCGAAAGAGAGTCACAGGGACCGAGAGAGAGACACAGGGACCGAGAGAGACACAGGGACTGAGAGAGACACAGGGACCGAGAGAGAGACACAGGCACCGAGAGAGAGATAGGGACCGAGAGAGAGACACCGGGACAGAGAGAAAGACAGGGACCGACAGAGACACTGAATCTGAGAGAGAGAGACAGGGACCGAGTGAGACACAGGGACCGAGAGAGAGACTCAGGGACCGAGAGAGACACAGGGACCGAGAGAGACACAGGGACCGAGAGAGAGACAGTGATCGAGAGAGACACAGGGACTGAAAGAGAGAGACACACAGACCGAGAAAGAGACACAAGGACCGAGAGAGACACAGGGACCGAGTGAGACACAGGGACCGCGAGAGACACAGGGACTGAGAGAGACACAGGGACGGAGAGAGAGACAGTGACCGAGAGAGACACAGGGACTGAGAGAGAGAGACACATGGACCGAGAG
Organism: Prionace glauca; assembly: GCA_037974335.1. Taxonomy (NCBI): domain Eukaryota; kingdom Metazoa; phylum Chordata; class Chondrichthyes; order Carcharhiniformes; family Carcharhinidae; genus Prionace; species Prionace glauca. The sequence continues at coordinate 283,186 of JBBMRE010000162.1, read as the reverse complement.
AGAGACACAAGGACCGAGAGAGACACAGGGACCGAGTGAGACACAGGGGTGAGAGGGAGACACAGGGACCGAGCGAGACACAGGGACCGAGTGAGACACAGCGTCCAAGAGAGACACAGGGACCGAGAGAGGGAGACACAGGGACCGAGAGAGAAACAGGGACCGGGGGAGAGAGACACAGGGACCGAGAGAGAGACACAGGGACCGAGTGAGAGACACAGGGACTGAGCGAGTCACAGGGACCGAGAGAGACACAGGGACCGAGAGAGAGACACAGGGACCGAGAGAGAGACACAGGGACTGAGAGAGACACAGGGACTGAGAGAGACACAGGGACCGACAGAGACACTGAATCTGAGAGAGAGAGAGACAGAGACCGAGTGAGACACAGGGACCAAGAGAGAGACAGGGACCGAGTGAGAGACATGGGGACCGAGTGAGACACAGGGACCGAGAGAGACACAGGGACCGAGAGAGAGAGACAGTGACCGAGAGAGACACAGGGACTGAGAGAGAGAGACACAGGGACCGAGAGAGACACAGGGACCGAGAGAGACAGAGTGACCGAGTGAGACACAGAGACCGACAGAGACACAGGGACCGAGAGAGAGACAGTGACCGAGAGAGACACAGGGACTGGGAGAGAGAGATAGAGGCACCGAGAGAGAGACACAGGCACCGAGAGAGAGACACAGGGACTGAGAGACAGATACAGGGACCGAGAGAGACACAGGGACCGAGAGAGACACAGGGACCGAGGGAGAGAGACACAGGGACCGAGTGAGACACAGGGACCGAGGGAGAGAGACAGGGTCTGAGAGAGAGAGACACAGGGACCGAATGAGACACAGGGACCGAGACAGAGACACAGGGAACAAGAGAGACACAGGTACTGAGTGAGAGACACAAGGACCGAGAGAGACACAGGGACCGAGAGAGACACAGGGACCGAGTGAGACACAGGGACTAAGTGAGTCACAGGGACCGAGAGAGACACAGAGACCGAGAGAGAGACACAGGGACCGAGAGAGAGACACAGGGATCAAGAGAGACACAGGTACTGTTTGAGAGACACAGGGACTGAGAGAGAGAGACAGGGACCGAGTGAGACACAGGGACCGAGTGAGACACACGGACCAAGGGAGACAGACGGACCGAGAGAGAGACACAGGGACCGAGTGAGACACAGGGACCGAGAGAGAGACTCAGGGACCGAGAGAGACACAGGGACCGAGAGAGAGACAGTGATCGAGAGAGACACAGGGACTGAAAGAGAGAGACACACAGACCGAGAGAGAGACACAAGGACCGAGAGAGACACAGGGACCGAGTGAGACACACGGACCGAGGGAAACACAGGGACCGAGAGAGAGACACAGTGACGGAGAGAGAGACACCGGGACAGAGAGAGAGACACAGGGACCGAGAGAGAGACACAGGGACTGAGAGAGAGAGACAGGGACCGGGAGAGACACAGGGACCGAGAAAGACACAGGGAGCAAGAGAGAGACACAGGGACCGAGAGAGACACCGGGACCGAGAGAGACACAGGGGCCGAGACAGAGACAGGTACCGAGTGAGAGACACAGGGACTGAGTGAGAGACAAAGGGACCGAGAGAGACACACAGGGACAGAGAGAAACACAGTAACCAAGAGAGAGAGAGAGACAGGGGTTGAGAGAGAGAGACAGGGACCAAGAGAGTGACACAGGGACCGAGTGAGACACAGGGACCGAGAAAGACACAGGGAGCAAGAGAGAGACACAGGGACCGAGAGGGAAACAGGGACCGAGAGAGAGACACAGGGACCGAGAGAAACACAGTGACCGAGAGAGAGAGACAGGGACCGAGAGAGTGACACAGGGACCGAGTGAGACACAGGGACCGAGTGAGACACAGGGACCGAGAGGGACACAGGGACTGAGAGAGAGACACAGGGGCGGAGAGAAACACAGGGACAGAGGGAGAGAGACACAGGGACCGAGATAGAGACACAGGGACCGAGAGAGACACAGGGACCGAGTGAGACACAGGGGTGAGAGGGAGACACAGGGACCGAGCGAGACACAGGGACCGAGTGAGACACAGCGTCCGAGAGAGACACAGGGACAGAGAGAGGGAGACACAGGGACCGAGAGAGAAACTGGGACCGGGGGAGAGAGACACAGGGACCGAGAGAAAGGCACAGGGACCGAGTGAGAGACACAGGTACTGAGCGAGTCACAGGGACCGAGAGAGACACAGGGACCGAAAGAGAGACACAGGGACCGAGAGAGAGACACAGGGACCGAGAGAGACACAGGGACTGAGAGAGACACAGGGACCGAGAGAGAGACACAGGCACCGAGAGAGAGATAGGGACCGAGAGAGAGACACCGGGACAGAGAGAAAGACAGGGACCGACAGAGACACTGAATCTGAGAGAGAGAGAGACAGGGACCGAGTGAGACACAGGGACCGAGAGAGAGACTCAGGGACCGAGAGAGACACAGGGACCGAGAGAGACACAGGGACCGAGAGAGAGACAGTGATCGAGAGAGACACAGGGACTGAAAGAGAGAGACACACAGACCGAGAAAGAGACACAAGGACCGAGAGAGACACAGGGACCGAGTGAGACACAGGGACCGCGAGAGACACAGGGACTGAGAGAGACACAGGGACGGAGAGAGAGAGACAGTGACCGAGAGAGACACAGGGACTGAGAGAGAGAGACACATGGACCGAGAGAGAGACACAAGGACCGAGAGAGACACAGGGACCGAGTGAGACACAGGGGTGAGAGGGAGACACAGGGACCGAGCGAGACACAGGGACTGAGTGAGACACAGCGTCCGAGAGAGACACAGGGACCGAGAGAGGGAGACACAGGGACCGAGAGAGAGACACAGGGACCGAGTGAGAGACACAGGGACTGAGCGAGTCACAGGGACCGAGAGAGACACAGGGACCGAGAGAGAGACACAGGGACCGAGAGAGAGACACAGGGACCGAGAGAGACACAGGGACCGACAGAGACACTGAATCTGAGAGAGAGAGAGACAGAGACCGAGTGAGACACAGGGACCAAGAGAGAGACAGGGACCGAGTGAGAGACATGGGGACCGAGTGAGACACAGGGACCGAGAGAGACACAGGGACCGAGAGAGAGAGACAGTGACCGAGAGAGACACAGGGACTGAGAGAGAGAGACACAGGGACCGAGAGAGACACAGGGACCGAGAGAGACAGAGTGACCGAGTGAGACACAGAGACCGACAGAGACACAGGGACCGAGAGAGAGACAGTGACCGAGAGAGACACAGGGACTGGGAGAGAGAGACAGAGGGACCGAGAGAGAGACACAGGCACCGAGAGAGAGACACAGGGACTGAGAGACAGATACAGGGACCGAGAGAGACACAGGGACCGAGAGAGACACAGGGACCGAGGGAGAGAGACACAGGGACCGAGTGAGACACAGGGACCGAGGGAGAGAGACAGGGTCTGAGAGAGAGAGACACAGGGACCGAATGAGACACAGGGACCGAGAGAGAGACACAGGGAACAAGAGAGACACAGGTACTGAGTGAGAGACACAAGGACCGAGAGAGACACAGGGACCGAGAGAGACACAGGGACCGAGTGAGACACAGGGACTAAGCGAGTCACAGGGACCGAGAGAGACACAGAGACCGAGAGAGAGACACAGGGACCGAGAGAGAGACACAGGGATCAAGAGAGACACAGGTACTGTTTGAGAGACACAGGGACTGAGAGAGAGAGACAGGGACCGAGTGAGACACAGGGACCGAGTGAGACACACGGACCAAGGGAGACAGACGGACCGAGAGAGAGACACAGGGACCGAGTGAGACACAGGGACCGAGAGAGAGACTCAGGGACCGAGAGAGACACAGGGACCGAGAGAGACACAGGGACCGAGAGAGAGACAGTGATCGAGAGAGACACAGGGACTGAAAGAGAGAGACACACAGACCGAGAGAGAGACACAAGGACCGAGAGAGACACAGGGACCGAGTGAGACACACGGACCGAGGGAAACACAGGGACCGAGAGAGAGACACAGTGATGGAGAGAGAGACACCGGGACAGAGAGAGAGACACAGGGACCGAGAGAGAGACACAGGGACTGAGAGAGAGAGACAGGGACCGGGAGAGATACAGGGACCGAGAAAGACACAGGGAGCAAGAGAGAGACACAGGGACCGAGAGAGACACCGGGACCGAGAGAGACACAGGGACCGAGACAGAGACAGGTACCGAGTGAGAGACACAGGGACTGAGTGAGAGACACAGGGACCGAGAGAGACACACAGGGACAGAGAGAAACGCAGTAACCGAGAGAGAGAGAGACAGGGGTTGAGAGAGAGAGACAGGGACCGAGAGAGTGACACAGGGACCGAGTGAGACACAGGGACCGAGAAAGACACAGGGAGCAAGAGAGAGACACAGGGACCGAGAGGGAAACAGGGACTGAGAGAGAGACACAGGGACCGAGAGAAACACAGTGACCGAGAGAGAGAGACAGGGACCGAGAGAGTGACACAGGGACCGAGTGAGACACAGGGACCGAGTGAGACACAGGGACCGAGTGAGACACAGGGACCGAGAGGGTCACAGGGACTGAGAGAGAGACACAGGGGCGGAGAGAAACACAGGGACAGAGGGAGAGAGACACAGGGACCGAGATAGAGACACAGGGACCGAGAGAGACACAGGGACCGAGAGAGACACAGGGACCGAGAGAGGGAGACACAGGGACCGAGAGAGAAACAGGGACCGGGGGTGAGAGACACAGGGACCGAGAGAGAGACACAGGGACCGAGTGAGAGACACAGGGGTGAGAGGGAGACACAGGGAGCGAGCGAGGCACAGGGACCGAGTGAGACACAGCATCCGGGAGAGACACAGGGACCGAGAGAGGGAGACACAGGGACCGAGAGAGAAACAGGGACCGGGGGTGAGAGACACAGGGACCGAGAGAGAGACACAGGGACCGAGTGAGAGACACAGGGACTGAGCGAGTCACAGGGACCTAGAGAGACACAGGGACCGAGAGAGAGAGAGACAGGGACCGAGAGAGACACAGGGACTGAGAGAGACACAGGGACCGAGAGAGAGACACAGGCACCGAGAGAGAGATAGGGACCGAGAAAGAGACACCGGGACAGAGAGAGAGACACAGGGACCAAGAGAGACACAGGGACCGAGAGAGAGACAGGGACGGAGTGAGAGACACAGGGACCGAGTGAGACACAGGGACCGAGAGAGAGACTCAGGGACCGAGAGAGACACAGGGACCGAGATAGACACAGGGACCGAGAGAGAGACAGTGATCGAGAGAGACACAGGGACTGAAAGAGAGAGACACACAGACCGAGAGAGAGACACAAGGACCGAGAGAGACACAGGGACCGAGTGAGACACAGGGACCGAGAGAGACACAGGGACTGAGAGAGACACAGGGACGGAGAGAGTGACAGTGACCGAGAGAGACACAGGGACTGAGAGAGAGAGACACATGGATCGAGAGAGACACGGACCGAGTGAGACACAGGGGTGAGAGGGAGACACAGGGACCGAGCGAGAAACAGGGACCGGGGGAGAGAGACACAGGGACCGAGAGAGAGACACAGGGACCGAGAGAGAGACACAGGGAACGAGAGAGACACAGGGACTGAGAGAGAGACACAGGGACCGAGAGAGAGACACCGGGACAGAGAGAGAGATCGGGACCGAGAGAGACACAGGGACCGAGAGAGAGACACAGGAACCGAGAGAGAGACACAGGGACCGACAGAGACACTGAATCTGAGAGAGAGAGACAGGGACCGAGTGAAACACAGGGACCAAGAGAGAGACAGGGACCGAGTGAGAGACATGGGGACCGAGTGAGACACAGGGACCGAGAGAGACACAGGGACCGAGAGAGAGAGACAGTGACCGAGAGAGACACAGGGACTGAGAGAGAGAGACACAGGGACCGAGAGAGACACAGGGACCGAGAGAGACAGAGTGACCGAGTGAGACACAGGGGTGAGAGGGAGACACAGGGACCGAGCAAGACACAGGGACCGAGTGAGACACAGCGTCCGAGAGAGACACAGGGACCGAGAGAGGGGGACATAGGGACCGAGAGAGAAACAGGGACCGGGGGAGAGAGACACAGGGACCGAGAGAGAGACACAGGGACCGAGTGAGAGACACAGGGACTGAGCGAGTCACAGGGACCGAGAGAGACACAAGGACCGAGAGAGAGACACAGGGACCGAGAGAGAGACACAGGGACCGAGAGAGACACAGGGACCGACAGAGACACTGAATCTGAGAGAGAGAGAGACAGAGACCGATTGAGACACAGGGACCAAGAGAGAGACAGGGACCGAGTGAGAGACATGGGGACCGAGTGAGACACAGGGACCGAGAGAGACACACAGGGACCGAGAGAGAGAGACAGTGACCGAGAGAGACACAGGGACTGAGAGAGAGAGGACACAGGGACCGAGAGAGACACAGGGACCGAGCGAGACAGAGTGACCGAGTGAGACACAGAGACCGACAGAGACACAGGGACCGAGAGAGAGACAGTGACCGAGAGAGACACAGGCGACTGGGAGAGAGAGACAGAGGACCGAGAGAGAGACACAGGCACCGAGAGAGAGACACAGGGACTGAGAGACAGATACAGGGACCGAGAGAGACACAGGGACCGAGAGAGACACAGGGACCGAGGGAGAGAGACACAGGGGACCGAGTGAGACACAGGGACCGAGGGAGAGAGACAGGGTCTGAGAGAGAGAGACACAGGGACCGAATGAGACACAGGGACCGAGAGAGAGACACAGGGAACAAGAGAGACACAGGTACTGAGTGAGAGACACAAGGACCGAGAGAGACACAGGGACCGAGAGAGACACAGGGACCGAGTGAGACACAGGACACAGTGAGCACGTGGGACCGAGAGAGACACAGAGACCGAGAGAGAGACACAGGGACCGAGAGAGAGACACAGGGATCAAGAGAGACACAGGTACTGTTTGAGAGACACAGGGACTGAGAGAGAGAGACAGGGACCGAGTGAGACACAGGGACCGAGTGAGACACACGGACCAAGGGAGACAGACGGACCGAGAGAGAGACACAGGGACCGAGTGAGACACAGGGACCGAGAGAGAGACTCAGGGACCGAGAGAGACACAGGGACCGAGAGAGACACAGGGACCGAGAGAGAGACAGTGATCGAGAGAGACACAGGGACTGAAAGAGAGAGACACACAGACCGAGAGAGAGACACAAGGACCGAGAGAGACACAGGGACCGAGTGAGACACACGGACCGAGGGAAACACAGGGACCGAGAGAGAGACACAGTGACGGAGAGAGAGACACCGGGACAGAGAGAGAGACACAGGGACCGAGAGAGAGACACAGGGACTGAGAGAGAGAGACAGGGACCGGGAGAGATACAGGGACCGAGAAAGACACAGGGAGCAAGAGAGAGACACAGGGACCGAGAGAGACACCGGGACCGAGAGAGAGACAGGGACCGAGACAGAGACAGGTACCGAGTGAGAGACACAGGGACTGAGTGAGAGACACAGGGACCGAGAGAGACACACAGGGAGAGAGAGAAACACAGTAACCGAGAGAGAGAGAGACAGGGGTTGAGAGAGAGAGACAGGGACCGAGAGAGTGACACAGGGACCGAGTGAGACACAGGGACCGAGAAAGACACAGGGAGCAAGAGAGAGACACAGGGACCGAGAGGGAAACAGGGACTGAGAGAGAGACACAGGGACCGAGAGAAACACAGTGACCGAGAGAGAGAGACAGGGACCGAGAGAGTGACACAGGGACCGAGTGAGACACAGGGACCGAGTGAGACACAGGGACCGAGTGAGACACAGGGACCGAGAGGGTCACAGGGACTGAGAGAGAGACACAGGGGCGGAGAGAAACACAGGGACAGAGGGAGAGAGACACAGGGACCGAGATAGAGACACAGGGACCGAGAGAGACACAGGGACCGAGAGAGACACAGGGACCGAGAGAGGGAGACACAGGGACGAGAGAGAAACAGGGACCGGGGGTGAGAGACACAGGGACCGAGAGAGAGACACAGGGACCGAGTGAGAGACACAGGGGTGAGAGGGAGACACAGGGAGCGAGCGAGACACAGGGACCGAGTGAGACACAGCGTCCGAGAGAGACACAGGGACCGAGAGAGGGAGACACAGGGACCGAGAGAGAAACAGGGACCGGGGTGAGAGACACAGGGACCGAGAGAGAGACACAGGGACCGAGTGAGAGACACAGGGACTGAGCGAGTCACAGGGACCTAGAGAGACACAGGGACCGAGAGAGAGAGAGACAGGGACCGAGAGAGAGACACAGGGACCGAGAGAGACACAGGGACTGAGAGAGACACAGGGACCGAGAGAGAGACACAGGCACCGAGAGAGAGATAGGGACCGAGAAAGAGACACCGGGACAGAGAGAGAGACACAGGGACCAAGAGAGACACAGGGACCGAGAGAGAGACAGGGACCGAGTGAGAGACACAGGGACCGAGTGAGACACAGGGACCGAGAGAGAGACTCAGGGACCGAGAGAGAAACAGGGACCGGGGGTGAGAGACACAGGGACCGAGAGAGAGACACAGGGACCGAGTGAGAGACACAGGGACTGAGCGAGTCACAGGGACCTAGAGAGACACAGGGACCGAGAGAGAGAGAGACAGGGACCGAGAGAGAGACACAGGGACCGAGAGAGACACAGGGACTGAGAGAGACACAGGGACCGAGAGAGAGACACAGGCACCGAGAGAGAGATAGGGACCGAGAAAGAGACACACACAGTGAGCACGTGACACAGGGACCAAGAGAGACACAGGGACCGAGAGAGAGACAGGGACCGAGTGAGAGACACAGGGACCGAGTGAGACACAGGGACCGAGAGAGAGACTCAGGGACCGAGAGAGACACAGGGACCGAGACAGACACAGGGACCGAGAGAGAGACAGTGATCGAGAGAGACACAGGGACTGAAAGAGAGAGACACACAGACCGAGAGAGAGACACAAGGACCGAGAGAGACACAGGGACCGAGTGAGACACAGGGACCGAGAGAGACACAGGGACTGAGAGAGACACAGGGACGGAGAGAGTGACAGTGACCGAGAGAGACACAGGGACTGAGAGAGAGAGACACATGGATCGAGAGAGACACGGACCGAGTGAGACACAGGGGTGAGAGGGAGACACAGGGACCGAGCGAGAAACAGGGACCGGGGGAGACAGACACAGGGACCGAGAGAGAGACACAGGGACCGAGAGAGAGACACAGGGAACGAGAGAGACACAGGGACTGAGAGAGAGACACAGGGACCGAGAGAGAGACACCGGGACAGAGAGAGAGATAGGGACCGAGAGAGAGACACAGGGACCGAGAGAGAGACACAGGAACCGAGAGAGAGACACAGGGACCGACAGAGACACTGAATCTGAGAGAGAGAGACAGGGACCGAGTGAGACACAGGGACCAAGAGAGAGACAGGGACCGAGTGAGAGACATGGGGACCGAGTGAGACACAGGGACCGAGAGAGACACAGGGACCGAGAGAGAGAGACAGTGACCGAGGGAGACACAGGGACTGAGAGAGAGAGACACAGGGACCGAGAGAGACACAGGGACCGAGCGAGACAGAGTGACCGAGTGAGACACAGAGACCGACAGAGACACAGGGACCGAGAGAGAGACAGTGACCGAGAGAGACACAGGGACTGGGAGAGAGAGACAGAGGGACCGAGAGAGAGACACAGGCACCGAGAGAGAGACACAGGGACTGAGAGACAGATACAGGGACCGAGAGAGACACAGGGACCGAGAGAGACACAGGGACCGAGGGAGAGAGACACAGGGACCGAGTGAGACACAGGGACCGAGGGAGAGAGACAGGGTCTGAGAGAGAGAGACACAGGGACCGAATGAGACACAGGGACCGAGAGAGAGACACAGGGAACAAGAGAGACACAGGTACTGAGTGAGAGACACAAGGACCGAGAGAGACACAGGGACCGAGAGAGACACAGGGACCGAGTGAGACACAGGGACTAAGCGAGTCACAGGGACCGAGAGAGACACAGAGACCAAGAGAGAGACACAGGGACCGAGAGAGAGACACAGGGATCAAGAGAGACACAGGTACTGTTTGAGAGACACAGGGACTGAGAGAGAGAGACAGGGACCGAGTGAGACACAGGGACCGAGTGAGACACACGGACCAAGGGAGACAGACGGACCGAGAGAGAGACACAGGGACCGAGTGAGACACAGGGACCGAGAGAGAGACACAGGGACCGAGAGAGACACAGGGACCGAGAGAGAGACAGTGATCGAGAGAGACACAGGGACTGAAAGAGAGAGACACACAGACCGAGAGAGAGACACAAGGACCGAGAGAGACACAGGGACCGAGTGAGACACACGGACCGAGGGAAACACAGGGACCGAGAGAGAGACACAGTGACGGAGAGAGAGACACCGGGACAGAGAGAGAGACACAGGGACCGAGAGAGAGACACAGGGACTGAGAGAGAGAGACAGGGACCGGGAGAGATACAGGGACCGAGAAAGACACAGGGAGCAAGAGAGAGACACAGGGACCGAGAGAGACACCGGGACCGAGAGAGAGACAGGGACCGAGACAGAGACAGGTACCGAGTGAGAGACACAGGGACTGAGTGAGAGACACAGGGACCGAGAGAGACACACAGGGAGAGAGAGAAACACAGTAACCGAGAGAGAGAGAGACAGGGGTTGAGAGAGAGAGACAGGGACCGAGAGAGTGACACAGGGACCGAGTGAGACACAGGGACCGAGAAAGACACAGGGAGCAAGAGAGAGACACAGGGACCGAGAGGGAAACAGGGACTGAGAGAGAGACACAGGGACCGAGAGAAACACAGTGACCGAGAGAGAGAGACAGGGACCGAGAGAGTGACACAGGGACCGAGTGAGACACAGGGACCGAGTGAGACACAGGGACCGAGTGAGACACAGGGACCGAGAGGGTCACAGGGACTGAGAGAGAGACACAGGGGCGGAGAGAAACACAGGGACAGAGGGAGAGAGACACAGGGACCGAGATAGAGACACAGGGACCGAGAGAGACACAGGGACCGAGAGAGACACAGGGACCGAGAGAGGGAGACACAGGGACCGAGAGAGAAACAGGGACCGGGGGTGAGAGACACAGGGACCGAGAGAGAGACACAGGGACCGAGTGAGAGACACAGGGGTGAGAGGGAGACACAGGGAGCGAGCGAGACACAGGGACCGAGTGAGACACAGCGTCCGAGAGAGACACAGGGACCGAGAGAGGGAGACACAGGGACCGAGAGAGAGACACAGGGACCGAGTGAGAGACACAGGGACTGAGCGAGTCACAGGGACCTAGAGAGACACAGGGACCGAGAGAGAGAGAGACAGGGACCGAGAGAGAGACACAGGGACCGAGAGAGAGACACAGGGATCAAGAGAGACACAGGTACTGTTTGAGAGACACAGGGACTGAGAGAGAGAGACAGGGACCGAGTGAGACACAGGGACCGAGTGAGACACACGGACCAAGGGAGACAGACGGACCGAGAGAGAGACACAGGGACCGAGTGAGACACAGGGACCGAGAGAGAGACTCAGGGACCGAGAGAGACACAGGGACCGAGAGAGACACAGGGACCGAGAGAGAGACAGTGATCGAGAGAGACACAGGGACTGAAAGAGAGAGACACACAGACCGAGAGAGAGACACAAGGACCGAGAGAGACACAGGGACCGAGTGAGACACACGGACCGAGGGAAACACAGGGACCGAGAGAGAGACACAGTGACGGAGAGAGAGACACCGGGACAGAGAGAGAGACACAGGGACCGAGAGAGAGACACAGGGACTGAGAGAGAGAGACAGGGACCGGGAGAGATACAGGGACCGAGAAAGACACAGGGAGCAAGAGAGAGACACAGGGACCGAGAGAGACACCGGGACCGAGAGAGAGACAGGGACCGAGACAGAGACACAGGGACTGAGTGAGAGACACAGGGACCGAGAGAGACACACAGGGAGAGAGAGAAACACAGTAACCGAGAGAGAGAGAGACAGGGGTTGAGAGAGAGAGACAGGGACCGAGAGAGTGACACAGGGACCGAGTGAGACACAGGGACCGAGAAAGACACAGGGAGCAAGAGAGAGACACAGGGACCGAGAGGGAAACAGGGACTGAGAGAAACACAGTGACCGAGAGAGAGAGACAGGGACCGAGAGAGTGACACAGGGACCGAGTGAGACACAGGGACCGAGTGAGACACAGGGACCGAGTGAGACACAGGGACCGAGAGGGTCACAGGGACTGAGAGAGAGACACAGGGGCGGAGAGAAACACAGGGACAGAGGGAGAGAGACACAGGGACCGAGATAGAGACACAGGGACCGAGAGAGACACAGGGACCGAGAGAGACACAGGGACCGAGAGAGGGAGACACAGGGACCGAGAGAGAAACAGGGACCGGGGGTGAGAGACACAGGGACCGAGAGAGAGACACAGGGACCGAGTGAGAGACACAGGGGTGAGAGGGAGACACAGGGAGCGAGCGAGACACAGGGACCGAGTGAGACACAGCGTCCGAGAGAGACACAGGGACCGAGAGAGGGAGACACAGGGACCGAGAGAGAAACAGGGACCGGGGGTGAGAGACACAGGGACCGAGAGAGAGACACAGGGACCGAGTGAGAGACACAGGGACTGAGCGAGTCACAGGGACCTAGAGAGACACAGGGACCGAGAGAGAGAGAGACAGGGACCGAGAGAGAGACACAGGGACCGAGAGAGACACAGGGACTGAGAGAGACACAGGGACCGAGAGAGAGACACAGGCACCGAGAGAGAGATAGGGACCGAGAAAGAGACACCGGGACAGAGAGAGAGACACAGGGACCAAGAGAGACACAGGGACCGAGAGAGAGACAGGGACCGAGTGAGAGACACAGGGACCGAGTGAGACACAGGGACCGAGAGAGAGACTCAGGGACCGAGAGAGACACAGGGACCGAGACAGACACAGGGACCGAGAGAGAGACAGTGATCGAGAGAGACACAGGGACTGAAAGAGAGAGACACACAGACCGAGAGAGAGACACAAGGACCGAGAGAGACACAGGGACCGAGTGAGACACAGGGACCGAGAGAGACACAGGGACTGAGAGAGACACAGGGACGGAGAGAGTGACAGTGACCGAGAGAGACACAGGGACTGAGAGAGAGAGACACATGGATCGAGAGAGACACGGACCGAGTGAGACACAGGGGTGAGAGGGAGACACAGGGACCGAGCGAGAAACAGGGACCGGGGGAGAGAGACACAGGGACCGAGAGAGAGACACAGGGTCCGAGAGAGAGACACAGGGAACGAGAGAGACACAGGGACTGAGAGAGAGACACAGGGACCGAGAGAGAGACACCGGGACAGAGAGAGAGATAGGGACCGAGAGAGAGACACAGGGACCGAGAGAGAGACACAGGAACCGAGAGAGAGACACAGGGACCGACAGAGACACTGAATCTGAGAGAGAGAGACAGGGACCGAGTGAGACACAGGGACCAAGAGAGAGACAGGGACCGAGTGAGAGACATGGGGACCGAGTGAGACACAGGGACCGAGAGAGACACAGGGACCGAGAGAGACACAGGGACTGAGAGAGAGAGACACAGGGACCGAGAGAGACACAGGGACAGAGAGAGACAGAGTGACCGAGTGAGACACAGAGACCGACAGAGACACAGGGACCGAGAGAGAGAGACAGTGACCGAGAGAGACACAGGGACTGGGAGAGAGAGACAGAGGGACCGAGAGAGAGACACAGGCACCGAGAGAGAGACACAGGGACTGAAAGAGAGATACAGGGACCGAGAGAGACACAGGGGCCGAGTGAGACACACGGACCGAGGGAGACACAGGGACCGAGTGAGACACCGGGACCGAGAGAGACACAGGGTCCGAGGGAGAGAGACACAGGGACCGAGTGAGACAAAGGGACCGAGGGAGAGAGACAGGGTCCGAGAGAGAGAGACACACGGACCGAATGAGACACAGGGACCGAGAGAGAGACACAGGGAACAAGAGAGACACAGGTACTGAGTGAGAGACACAAGGACCGAGAGAGACACAGGGACCAAGAGAGACACAGGGACCGAGTGAGACACAGGGACTGAACGAGTCACAGGGACCGAGAGAGACACAGAGACCGAGAGAGAGACACAGTGACCGAGAGAGAGACACCAGGACAGAGAGAGAGACACAGGGACCAAGAGAGAGACATAGGGACTGAGATAGAGAGACAGGGACCGGGAGAGACACAGGGACCGAGAAAGACACAGGGAGCAAGAGAGAGACACAGGGACCGAGAGATACACCGGGACAGAGAGAGACACAGGGACCGAGACAGAGACAGGTACCGAGTGAGAGACACAGGGACTGAGTGAGAGACACAGGGACCGTGAGAGAGACACAGGGACCGAGAGAAACACAGTAACCGAGAGAGAGAGAGAGACAGGGGTTGAGAGAGAGAGACAGGGACCGAGAGAGTGACACAGGGACCGAGTGAGACACAGGGACCGAGAAAGACACAGGGAGCAAGAGAGAGACACAGGGACCGAGAGGGAAACAGGGACCGAGAGAGAGACACAGGGACCGAGAGAAACACAGTGACCGAGAGAGAGAGACAGGGACCGAGAGAGTGACACAGGGACCGAGTGAGACACAGGGACCGAGTGAGACACAGGGACCGAGAGGGACACAGGGACTGAGAGAGAGACACAGGGGCGGAGAGAAACACAGGGACAGAGGGAGAGAGACACAGGGACCGAGATAGAGACACAGGGACCGAGAGAGACACAGGGACCAAGAGAGACACAGGGACCGAGAGAGAGACAGGGACCGAGTGAGAGACACAGGGACCGAGTGAGACACAGGGACCGAGAGAGAGACTCAGGGACCGAGAGAGACACAGGGACCGAGACAGACACAGGGACCGAGAGAGAGACAGTGATCGAGAGAGACACAGGGACTGAAAGAGAGAGACACACAGACCGAGAGAGAGACACAAGGACCGAGAGAGACACAGGGACCGAGTGAGACACAGGGACCGAGAGAGACACAGGGACTGAGAGAGACACAGGGACGGAGAGAGTGACAGTGACCGAGAGAGACACAGGGACTGAGAGAGAGAGACACATGGATCGAGAGAGACACGGACCGAGTGAGACACAGGGGTGAGAGGGAGACACAGGGACCGAGCGAGAAACAGGGACCGGGGGAGAGAGACACAGGGACCGAGAGAGAGACACAGGGACCGAGAGAGAGACACAGGGAACGAGAGAGACACAGGGACTGAGAGAGAGACACAGGGACCGAGAGAGAGACACCGGGACAGAGAGAGAGATAGGGACCGAGAGAGAGACACAGGGACCGAGAGAGAGACACAGGAACCGAGAGAGAGACACAGGGACCGACAGAGACACTGAATCTGAGAGAGAGAGACAGGGACCGAGTGAGACACAGGGACCAAGAGAGAGACAGGGACCGAGTGAGAGACATGGGGACCGAGTGAGACACAGGGACCGAGAGAGACACAGGGACCGAGAGAGAGAGACAGTGACCGAGGGAGACACAGGGACTGAGAGAGAGAGACACAGGGACCGAGAGAGACACAGGGACCGAGAGAGACAGAGTGACCGAGTGAGACACAGAGACCGACAGAGACACAGGGACCGAGAGAGAGACAGTGACCGAGAGAGACACAGGGACTGGGAGAGAGAGACAGAGGGACTGAGAGAGAGACACAGGCACCGAGAGAGAGACACAGGGACTGAAAGAGAGATACAGGGACCGAGAGAGACACAGGGGCCGAGTGAGACACACGGACCGAGGGAGACACAGGGACCGAGAGAGACACCGGGACCGAGAGAGACACAGGGACCGAGGGAGAGAGACACAGGGACCGAGTGAGACACAGGGACCGAGGGAGAGAGACAGGGTCCGAGAGAGAGACACAGGGACCGAATGAGACACAGGGACCGAGAGAGAGACACAGGGAACAAGAGAGACACAGGTACTGAGTGAGAGACACAAGGACCGAGAGAGACACAGGGACCAAGAGAGACACAGGGACCGAGTGAGACACAGGGACTGAGCGAGTCACAGGGACCGAGAGAGACACAGAGACCGAGAGAGAGACACAGTGACCGAGAGAGAGACACCGGGACAGAGAGAGAGACACAGGGACCAAGAGAGAGACATAGGGACTGAGATAGAGAGACAGGAACCGGGAGAGACACAGGGACCGAGAAAGACACAGGGAGCAAGAGAGAGACACAGGGACCGAGAGATACACCGGGACAGAGAGAGACACAGGGACCGAGAGAGAGAGAGAGAGACAGGGGTTGAGAGAGAGAGACAGGGACCGAGAGAGTGACACAGGGACCGAGTGAGACACAGGGACCGAGAAAGACACAGGGAGCAAGAGAGAGACACAGGGACCGAGAGGGAAACAGGGACCGAGAGAGAGACACAGGGACCGAGAGAAACACAGTGACCGAGAGAGAGAGACAGGGACCGAGAGAGTGACACAGGGACCGAGTGAGACACAGGGACCGAGTGAGACACAGGGACCGAGAGAGACACAGGGACTGAGAGAGACACAGGGACCGAGAGAGAGACACAGGCACCGAGAGAGAGATAGGGACCGAGAGAGAGACACCGGGACAGAGAGAAAGACAGGGACCGACAGAGACACTGAATCTGAGAGAGAGAGACAGGGACCGAGTGAGACACAGGGACCGAGAGAGAGACTCAGGGACCGAGAGAGACACAGGGACCGAGAGAGACACAGGGACCGAGAGAGAGACAGTGATCGAGAGAGACACAGGGACTGAAAGAGAGAGACACACAGACCGAGAAAGAGACACAAGGACCGAGAGAGACACAGGGACCGAGTGAGACACAGGGACCGCGAGAGACACAGGGACTGAGAGAGACACAGGGACGGAGAGAGAGACAGTGACCGAGAGAGACACAGGGACTGAGAGAGAGAGACACATGGACCGAGAGAGAGACACAAGGACCGAGAGAGACACAGGGACCGAGTGAGACACAGGGGTGAGAGGGAGACACAGGGACCGAGCGAGACACAGGGACCGAGTGAGACACAGCGTCCGAGAGAGACACAGGGACCGAGAGAGGGAGACACAGGGACCGAGAGAGAAACAGGGACCGGAGGAGAGAGACACAGGGACCGAGAGAGAGACACAGGGACCGAGTGAGAGACACAGGGACTGAGCGAGTCACAGGGACCGAGAGAGACACAGGGACCGAGAGAGAGACACAGGGACCGAGAGAGAGACACAGGGACCGAGAGAGACACAGGGACCGACAGAGACACTGAATCTGAGAGAGAGAGAGACAGAGACCGAGTGAGACACAGGGACCAAGAGAGAGACAGGGACCGAGTGAGATACATGGGGACCGAGTGAGACACAGGGACCGAGAGAGACACAGGGACCGAGAGAGAGACAGTGACCGAGAGAGACACAGGGACTGAGAGAGAGAGACACAGGGACCGAGAGAGACACAGGGACCGAGAGAGACAGAGTGACCGAGTGAGACACAGAGACCGACAGAGACACAGGGACCGAGAGAGAGACAGTGACCGAGAGAGACACAGGGACTGGGAGAGAGAGACAGAGGGACCGAGAGAGAGACACAGGCACCGAGAGAGAGACACAGGGACTGAGAGACAGATACAGGGACCGAGAGAGACACAGGGACCGAGAGAGACACAGGGACCGAGGGAGAGAGACACAGGGACCGAGTGAGACACAGGGACCGAGGGAGAGAGACAGGGTCTGAGAGAGAGAGACACAGGGACCGAATGAGACACAGGGACCGAGAGAGAGACACAGGGAACAAGAGAGACACAGGTACTGAGTGAGAGACACAAGGACCGAGAGAGACACAGGGACCGAGAGAGACACAGGGACCGAGTGAGACACAGGGACTAAGCGAGTCACAGGGACCGAGAGAGACACAGAGACCGAGAGAGAGACACAGGGACCGAGAGAGAGACACAGGGAACAAGAGAGACACAGGTACTGTTTGAGAGACACAGGGACTGAGAGAGAAAGACAGGGACCGAGTGAGACACAGGGACCGAGTGAGACACACGGACCAAGGGAGACAGACGGACCGAGAGAGAGACACAGGGACCGAGTGAGACACAGGGACCGAGAGAGAGACTCAGGGACCGAGAGAGACACAGGGACCGAGAGAGACACAGGGACCGAGAGAGAGACAGTGATCGAGAGAGACACAGGGACTGAAAGAGAGAGACACACAGACCGAGAGAGAGACACAAGGACCGAGAGAGACACAGGGACTGAGAGAGACAGAGGGACGGAGAGAGAGACCGTGACCGAGAGAGACACAGGGACTGAGAGAGAGAGACACATGGACCGAGAGAGAGACACAAGGACCGAGAGAGACACAGGGACCGAGTGAGACACAGGGGTGAGAGGGAGATACAGGGACCGAGCGAGACACAGGGACCGAGTGAGACACAGCGTCCGAGAGAGACACAGGGACCGAGAGAGGGAGACACAGGGACCGAGAGAGAAACAGGGACCGAGAAAGAGACACAGGGAACAAGAGAGACACAGGGACTGAGCGAGTCACAGGGACCGAGAGAGAGACACAGGGACCGAGAGAGAGACACAGGGACCGAGTGAGAGACACAGGGACTGAGCGAGTCACAGGGACCGAGAGAGACACAGGGACCGAGAGAGACACACAGGGACCGAGAGAGAGACACAGGGACCGACAGAGACACAGGGACTGAGAGAGAGACACAGTGACCGAGAGAGAGACACCGGAACAGAGAGAGAGAGATAGGGACCGAGAGAGAGACACAGGGACCGAGAGAGAGACACAGGGACCGAGAGAGACACTGGGACCGACAGAGACACTGAATCTGAGAGAGAGAGACAGGGACCGAGTGAGACACAGGGACCAAGAGAGAGACAGGGACCGAGTGAGAGACATGGGGACCGAGTGAGACACAGGGACCGAGAGAGACACAGGGACCGAGAGAGAGAGACAGTGACCGAGAGAGACACAGGGATTGAGAGAGAGAGACAAAGGGACCGAGAGAGACACAGGGACCGAGAGAGACAGAGTGACCGAGTGAGACATAGGGACCAAGAGAGAGACAGGGACCGAGTGAGAGACATGGGGACCGAGTGAGACACAGGGACCGAGAGAGACACAGGGACCGAGAGAGAGAGACAGTGACCGAGAGAGACACAGGGACTGGGAGAGAGAGACAGAGGGACCGAGAGAGAGACACAGGCACCGAGAGAGAGACACAGGGACTGAGAGAGAGATACAGGGACCGAGAGAGACACAGTGACCGAGAGAGACACAGGGACCGAGAGAGACACAGGGACCGAGGGAGAGAGACACAGGGACCGAGTGAGACACAGGGACCGAGGGAGAGAGACAGGGTCCGAGAGAGGAGACACAGGGACCGAATGAGACACAGGGACCGAGAGAGAGACACAGGGAACAAGAGAGACACAGGTACTGAGTGAGAGACACAAGGACTGAGAGAGACACAGGGACCGAGAGAGACACAGGGACCGAGTGAGACACAGGGACTGAGCGAGTCACAGGGACCGAGAGAGACACAGAGTCCGAGAGAGAGACACAGGGACTGAGAGAGAGACACAGGGAACAAGAGAGACACTGGGACTGAGAGAGAGACACAGTGACCGAGAGAGAGACACCGGGACAGAGAGAGAGATAGGGACCGAGTGAGACACAGGGACCGAGTGAGACACACGGACCGAGGGAGACAGACGGACCGAGAGAGAGACGCAGGGACCGAGAGAGACACAGGGGCAGAGAAAGAGAAACAGGAACCGAGAGAGAGACACAGGGACTGAGAGAGAGACACAGGGACTGAGAGAGACACAGGGACCAAGAGAGACACCAGGACTGAGAGAGACACAGGGGTGAGAGAGAGATACAGGTACCGAGAGAGACAGAGGGACCGAGTGAGACACACGGACCGAGGGAGACACAGGGACCGAGAGAGAGACACAGTGACCGAGAGAGAGACACCGGGACAGAGAGAGAGACACTGGGACCGAGAGAGAGACACAGGGACTGAGAGAGAGAGACAGGGACCGGGAGAGACACAGGGACGGAGAAAGACACAGGGAGCAAGAGAGAGACACAGGGACCGAGAGAGACACCGGGACCGAGAGAGACACAGGGACCGAGACAGGGACAGGTACCGAGTGAGAGACACAGGGACTGAGTGAGAGACACAGGGACCGAGAGAGAGACACAGGGACCGACAGAGACACTGAATCTGAGAGAGAGAGACAGGGACCGAGTGAGACACAGGGACCAAGAGAGAGACAGGGACCGAGTGAGAGACATGGGGACCGAGTGAGACACAGGGACCGAGAGAGACACAGGGACCGAGAGAGAGAGACAGTGACCGAGAGAGACACAGGGACTGAGAGAGAGAGACACAGGGACCGAGAGAGACACAGGGACCGAGAGAGACAGAGTGACCGAGTGAGACACAGAGACCGACAGAGACACAGGGACCGAGAGAGAGACAGTGACCGAGAGAGACACAGGGACTGGGAGAGAGAGACAGAGGGACCGAGAGAGAGACACAGGCACCGAGAGAGAGACACAGGGACTGAAAGAGAGATACAGGGACCGAGAGAGACACAGGGGCCGAGTGAGACACACGGACCGAGGGAGACACAGGGACCGAGAGAGACACCGGGACCGAGTGAGACACAGGGACCGAGAGAGACACAGGGACCGAGAGAGAGAGACAAAGGGACCGAGTGAGACACAGGGACCGAGAGGGACACAGGGACAGAGAGAGAGACACTGGGACCGAGAGAGAGACACAGGGACTGAGAGAGAGAGACAGGGACCGGGAGAGACACAGGGACGGAGAAAGACACAGGGAGCAAGAGAGAGACTCAGGGACCGAGAGAGACACCGGGACCGAGAGAGACACAGGGACCGAGACAGGGACAGGTACCGAGTGAGAGACACAGGGACTGAGTGAGAGACACAGGGACCGAGAGAGAGACACAGGGACCGACAGAGACACTGAATCTGAGAGAGAGAGACAGGGACCGAGTGAGACACAGGGACCAAGAGAGAGAGACAGGGACCGAGTGAGAGACATGGGGACCGAGTGAGACACAGGGACCGAGAGAGACACAGGGACCGAGAGAGAGAGACAGTGACCGAGAGAGACACAGGGACTGAGAGAGAGAGACACAGGGACCGAGAGAGACACAGGGACCGAGAGAGACAGAGTGACCGAGTGAGACACAGAGACCGACAGAGACACAGGGACCGAGAGAGAGACAGTGACCGAGAGAGACACAGGGACTGGGAGAGAGAGACAGAGGGACCGAGAGAGAGACACAGGCACCGAGAGAGAGACACAGGGACTGAAAGAGAGATACAGGGACCGAGAGAGACACAGGGGCCGAGTGAGACACACGGACCGAGGGAGACACAGGGACCGAGAGAGACACCGGGACCGAGTGAGACACAGGGACCGAGAGAGACACAGGGACCGAGCGAGAGAGACAGTGACCGAGAGAGACACAGGGACAGAGAGAGAGAGACACAGGGACCGAGTGAGACACAGGGACCGAGAGGGACACAGGGACTGAATGAGAGACACAGGGGCGGAGAGAAACACAGGGACAGAGGGAGAGAGACACAGGGACCGAGATAGAGACACAGGGACCGAGAGAGACACAGGGACCGAGTGAGACACAGGGGTGAGAGGGAGACACAGGGACCGAGCGAGACACAGGGACCGAGTGAGACACAGCGTCCGAGAGAGACACAGGGACAGAGAGAGGGAGACACAGGGACCGAGAGAGAAACTGGGACCGGGGGAGAGAGACACAGGGACCGAGAGAAAGGCACAGGGACCGAGTGAGAGACACAGGTACTGAGCGAGTCACAGGGACCGAGAGAGACACAGGGACCGAAAGAGAGACACAGGGACCGAGAGAGAGACACAGGGACCGAGAGAGACACAGGGACTGAGAGAGACACAGGGACCGAGAGAGAGACACAGGCACCGAGAGAGAGATAGGGACCGAGAGAGAGACACCGGGACAGAGAGAAAGACAGGGACCGACAGAGACACTGAATCTGAGAGAGAGAGACAGGGACCGAGTGAGACACAGGGACCGAGAGAGAGACTCAGGGACCGAGAGAGACACAGGGACCGAGAGAGACACAGGGACCGAGAGAGAGACAGTGATCGAGAGAGACACAGGGACTGAAAGAGAGAGACACACAGACCGAGAAAGAGACACAAGGACCGAGAGAGACACAGGGACCGAATGAGACACAGGGACCGCGAGAGACACAGGGACTGAGAGAGACACAGGGACGGAGAGAGAGACAGTGACCGAGAGAGACACAGGGACTGAGAGAGAGAGAGACATGGACCAAGAGAGAGACACAAGGACCGAGAGAGACACAGGGACCGAGTGAGACACAGGGGTGAGAGGGAGACACAGGGACCGAGCGAGACACAGGGACCGAGTGAGACACAGCGTCCGAGAGAGACACAGGGACCGAGAGAGGGAGACACAGGGACCGAGAGAGAAACAGGGACCGGGGGAGAGAGACACAGGGACCGAGAGAGAGACACAGGGACCGAGTGAGAGACACAGGGACTGAGCGAGTCACAGGGACCGAGAGAGACACAGGGACCGAGAGAGAGACAAAGGGACCGAGAGAGAGACACAGGGACCGAGAGAGACACAGGGACCGACAGAGACACTGAATCTGAGAGAGAGAGAGACAGAGACCGAGTGAGACACAGGGACCAAGAGAGAGACAGGGACCGAGTGAGAGACATGGGGACCGAGTGAGACACAGGGACCGAGAGAGACACAGGGACCGAGAGAGAGAGACAGTGACCGAGAGAGACACAGGGACTGAGAGAGAGAGACACAGGGACCGAGAGAGACACAGGGACTGAGAGAGACAGAGTGACCGAGTGAGACACAGAGACCGACAGAGACACAGGGACCGAGAGAGAGACAGTGACCGAGAGAGACACAGGGACTGGGAGAGAGAGACAGAGGGACCGAGAGAGAGACACAGGCACCGAGAGAGAGACACAGGGACTGAGAGACAGATACAGGGACCGAGAGAGACACAGGGACCGAGAGAGACACAGGGACCGAGGGAGAGAGACACAGGGACCGAGTGAGACACAGGGACCGAGGGAGAGAGACAGGGTCTGAGAGAGAGAGACACAGGGACCGAATGAGACACAGGGACCGAGAGAGAGAGACACAGGGAACAAGAGAGACACAGGTACTGAGTGAGAGACACAAGGACCGAGAGAGACACAGGGACCGAGAGAGACACAGGGACCGAGTGAGACCCAGGGACTAAGCGAGTCACAGGGACCGAGAGAGACACAGAGACCGAGAGAGAGATACAGGGACCGAGAGAGAGACACAGGGATCAAGAGAGACACAGGTACTGTTTGAGAGACACAGGGACTGAGAGAGAGAGACAGGGACCGAGTGAGACACAGGGACCGAGTGAGACACACGGACCAAGGGAGACAGACGGACCGAGAGAGAGACACAAGGACCGAGTGAGACACAGGGACCGACAGAGACACTGAATCTGAGAGAGAGAGAGACAGAGACCGAGTGAGACACAGGGACCAAGAGAGAGACAGGGACCGAGTGAGAGACATGGGGACCGAGTGAGACACAGGGACCGAGAGAGACACAGGGACCGAGAGAGAGAGACAGTGACCGAGAGAGACACAGGGACTGAGAGAGAGAGACACAGGGACCGAGAGAGAGAAACAGGCACCGAGAGAGAGACACAGGGACTGAGAGACAGATACAGGGACCGAGAGAGACACAGGGACCGAGAGAGACACAGGGACCGAGGGAGAGAGACACAGGGACCGAGTGAGACACAGGGACCGAGGGAGAGAGACAGGGTCTGAGAGAGAGAGACACAGGGACCGAATGAGACACAGGGACCGAGAGAGAGACACAGGGAACAAGAGAGACACAGGGACTGAGCGAGTCACAGGGACCGAGAGAGAGACACAGAGACCGAGAGAGACACAGGGGCAGAGAGAGAGACACAGGCACCGAGAGAGAGACACAGGGACTGAGCGAGTCACAGGGACCGAGAGAGAGAGACACAGATACCGAGAGAGAGACACAGGGACCGAGAGAGAGACACAAGGACCGAGAGAGAGACACAGGGAACAAGAGAGACACAGGTACTGAGTGAGAGACACAAGGACCGAGAGAGACACAGGGACCGAGAGAGACACAGGGACCGAGTGAGACACAGGGACTAAGCGAGTCACAGGGACCGAGAGAGACACAGAGACCGAGAGAGAGACACAGGGACCGAGAGAGAGACACAGGGATCAAGAGAGACACAGGTACTGTTTGAGAGACACAGGGACTGAGAGAGAGAGACAGGGACCGAGTGAGACACAGGGACCGAGTGAGACACACGGACCAAGGGAGACAGACGGATCGAGAGAGAGACACAGGGACCGAGTGAGACACAGGGACCGAGAGAGAGACTCAGGGACCGAGAGAGACACAGGGACCGAGAGAGACACAGGGACCGAGAGAGAGACAGTGATCGAGAGAGACACAGGGACTGAAAGAGAGAGACACACAGACCGAGAGAGAGACACAAGGACCGAGAGAGACACAGGGACCGAGTGAGACACACGGACCGAGGGAAACACAGGGACCGAGAGAGAGACACAGTGACGGAGAGAGAGACACCGGGACAGAGAGAGAGACACAGGGACCGAGAGAGAGACACAGGGACTGAGAGAGAGAGACAGGGACCGGGAGAGACACAGGGACCGAGAAAGACACAGGGAGCAAGAGAGAGACACAGGGACCGAGAGAGACACCGGGACCGAGAGAGACACAGGGACCGAGACAGAGACAGGTACCGAGTGAGAGACACAGGGACTGAGTGAGAGACACAGGGACCGAGAGAGACACACAGGGACAGAGAGAAACACAGTAACCGAGAGAGAGAGAGAGACAGGGGTTGAGAGAGAGAGACAGGGACCGAGAGAGTGACACAGGGACCGAGTGAGACACAGGGACCGAGAAAGACACAGGGAGCAAGAGAGAGACACAGGGACCGAGAGGGAAACAGGGACTGAGAGAGAGACACAGGGACCGAGAGAAACACAGTGACCGAGAGAGAGAGACAGGGACCGAGAGAGTGACACAGGGACCGAGTGAGACACAGGGACCGAGTGAGACACAGGGACCGAGTGAGACACAGGGACCGAGAGGGTCACAGGGACTGAGAGAGAGACACAGGGGCGGAGAGAAACACAGGGACAGAGGGAGAGAGACACAGGGACCGAGATAGAGACACAGGGACCGAGAGAGACACATTGACCGAGAGAGACACAGGGACCGAGAGAGGGAGACACAGGGACCGAGAGAGAAACAGGGACCGGGGGTGAGAGACACAGGGACCGAGAGAGAGACACAGGGACCGAGTGAGAGACACAGGGGTGAGAGGGAGACACAGGGAGCGAGCGAGACACAGGGACCGAGGGAGAGAGACAGGGTCTGAGAGAGAGAGACACAGGGACCGAATGAGACACAGGGACCGAGAGAGAGACACAGGGAACAAGAGAGACACAGGTACTGAGTGAGAGACACAAGGACCGAGAGAGACACAGGGACCGAGAGAGACACAGGGACCGAGTGAGACACAGGGACTAAGCGAGTCACAGGGACCGAGAGAGACACAGAGACCGAGAGAGAGATACAGGGACCGAGAGAGAGACACAGGGATCAAGAGAGACACAGGTACTGTTTGAGAGACACAGGGACTGAGAGAGAGAGACAGGGACCGAGTGAGACACACGGACCAAGGGAGACAGACGGACCGAGAGAGAGACACAAGGACCGAGTGAGACACAGGGACCGACAGAGACACTGAATCTGAGAGAGAGAGAGACAGAGACCGAGTGAGACACAGGGACCAAGAGAGAGACAGGGACCGAGTGAGAGACATGGGGACCGAGTGAGACACAGGGACCGAGAGAGACACAGGGACCGAGAGAGAGAGACAGTGACCGAGAGAGACACAGGGACTGAGAGAGAGAGACACAGGGACCGAGAGAGACACAGGGACCGAGAGAGACAGAGTGACCGAGTGAGACACAGAGACCGACAGAGACACAGGGACCGAGAGAGACACAGGGACTGGGAGAGAGAGTCAGAGGGACCGAGAGAGAGACACAGGCACCGAGAGAGAGACACAGGGACTGAGAGACAGATACAGGGACCGAGAGAGACACAGGGACCGAGAGAGACACAGGGACCGAGGGAGAGAGACACAGGGACCGAGTGAGACACAGGGACCGAGGGAGAGAGACAGGGTCTGAGAGAGAGAGACACAGGGACCGAATGAGACACAGGGACCGAGAGAGAGACACAGGGAACAAGAGAGACACAGGTACTGAGTGAGAGACACAAGGACCGAGAGAGACACAGGGACCGAGAGAGACACAGGGACCGAGTGAGACACAGGGACTAAGCGAGTCACAGGGACCGAGAGAGACACAGAGACCGAGAGAGAGACACAGGGACCGAGAGAGAGACACAGGGATCAAGAGAGACACAGGTACTGTTTGAGAGACACAGGGACTGAGAGAGAGAGACAGGGACCGAGTGAGACACAGGGACCGAGTGAGACACACGGACCAAGGGAGACAGACGGACCGAGAGAGAGACACAGGGACCGAGTGAGACACAGGGACCGAGAGAGAGACTCAGGGACCGAGAGAGACACAGGGACCGAGAGAGACACAGGGACCGAGAG
The DNA here is from genome assembly GCA_037974335.1 of Prionace glauca. Classification (NCBI taxonomy): domain Eukaryota; kingdom Metazoa; phylum Chordata; class Chondrichthyes; order Carcharhiniformes; family Carcharhinidae; genus Prionace; species Prionace glauca. The sequence goes on along the minus strand of JBBMRE010000162.1, from coordinate 256,136 downwards.
AGAGACAGTGATCGAGAGAGACACAGGGACTGAAAGAGAGAGACACACAGACCGAGAGAGAGACACAAGGACCGAGAGAGACACAGGGACCGAGTGAGACACACGGACCGAGGGAAACACAGGGACCGAGAGAGAGACACAGTGACGGAGAGAGAGACACCGGGACAGAGAGAGAGACACAGGGACCGAGAGAGACACCGGGACCGAGAGAGACACAGGGACCGAGACAGAGACAGGTACCGAGTGAGAGACACAGGGACTGAGTGAGAGACACAGGGACCGAGAGAGACACACAGGGACAGAGAGAAACACAGTAACCGAGAGAGAGAGAGAGACAGGGGTTGAGAGAGAGAGACAGGGACCGAGAGAGTGACACAGGGACCGAGTGAGACACAGGGACCGAGAAAGACACAGGGAGCAAGAGAGAGACACAGGGACCGAGAGGGAAACAGGGACTGAGAGAGAGACACAGGGACCGAGAGAAACACAGTGACCGAGAGAGAGAGACAGGGACCGAGAGAGTGACACAGGGACCGAGTGAGACACAGGGACCGAGTGAGACACAGGGACCGAGAGGGTCACAGGGACTGAGAGAGAGACACAGGGGCGGAGAGAAACACAGGGACAGACGGAGAGAAACACAGGGACCGAGATAGAGACACAGGGACCGAGAGAGACACAGGGACCGAGAGAGACACAGGGACCGAGAGAGGGAGACACAGGGACCGAGAGAGAAACAGGGACCGGGGGTGAGAGACACAGGGACCGAGAGAGAGACACAGGGACCGAGTGAGAGACACAGGGGTGAGAGGGAGACACAGGGAGCGAGCGAGACACAGGGACCGAGTGAGACACAGCGTCCGAGAGAGACACAGGGACCGAGAGAGGGAGACACAGGGACCGAGAGAGAAACAGGGACCGGGGGTGAGAGACACAAGGACCGAGAGAGAGACACAGGGACCGAGTGAGAGACACAGGGACTGAGCGAGTCACAGGGACCTAGAGAGACACAGGGACCGAGAGAGAGAGACAGGGACCGAGAGAGAGACACAGGGACCGAGAGAGACACAGGGACTGAGAGAGACACAGGGATCGAGAGAGAGACACAGGCACCGAGAGAGAGATAGGGACCGAGAAAGAGACACCGGGACAGAGAGAGAGACACAGGGACCAAGAGAGACACAGGGACCGAGAGAGAGACAGGGACCGAGTGAGAGACACAGGGACCGAGTGAGACACAGGGACCGAGAGAGAGACTCAGGGACCGAGAGAGACACAGGGACCGAGACAGACACAGGGACCGAGAGAGAGACAGTGATCGAGAGAGACACAGGGACTGAAAGAGAGAGACACACAGACCGAGAGAGAGACACAAGGACCGAGAGAGACACAGGGACCGAGTGAGACACAGGGACCGAGAGAGACACAGGGACTGAGAGAGACACAGGGACTGAGAGAGTGACAGTGACCGAGAGAGACACAGGGACTGAGAGAGAGAGACACATGGATCGAGAGAGACACGGACCGAGTGAGACACAGGGGTGAGAGGGAGACACAGGGACCGAGCGAGAAACAGGGACCGGGGGAGAGAGACACAGGGACCGAGAGAGAGACACAGGGACCGAGAGAGAGACACAGGGAACGAGAGAGACACAGGGACTGAGAGAGAGACACAGGGACCGAGAGAGAGACACCGGGACAGAGAGAGAGATAGGGACCGAGAGAGAGACACAGGGACCGAGAGAGAGACACAGGAACCGAGAGAGAGACACAGGGACCGACAGAGACACTGAATCTGAGAGAGAGAGACAGGGACTGAGTGAGACACAGGGACCAAGAGAGAGACAGGGACCGAGTGAGAGACATGGGGACCGAGTGAGACACAGGGACCGAGAGAGACACAGGGACCGAGAGAGAGAGAGACAGTGACCGAGAGAGACACAGGGACTGAGAGAGAGAGACACAGGGACCGAGAGAGACACAGGGACCGAGAGAGACAGAGTGACCGAGTGAGACACAGAGACCGACAGAGACACAGGGACCGAGAGAGAGACAGTGACCGAGAGAGACACAGGGACTGGGAGAGAGAGACAGAGGGACCGAGAGAGAGACACAGGCACCGAGAGAGAGACACAGGGACTGAAAGAGAGATACAGGGACCGAGAGAGACACAGGGGCCGAGTGAGACACACGGACCGAGGGAGACACAGGGACCGAGAGAGACACCGGGACCGAGAGAGACACAGGGACCGAGGGAGAGAGACACAGGGACCGAGTGAGACACAGGGACCGAGGGAGAGAGACAGGGTCCGAGAGAGAGACACAGGGACCGAATGAGACACAGGGACCGAGAGAGAGACACAGGGAACAAGAGAGACACAGGTACTGAGTGAGAGACACAAGGACCGAGAGAGACACAGGGACCAAGAGAGACACAGGGACCGAGTGAGACACAGGGACTGAGCGAGTCACAGGGACCGAGGGAGACACAGAGACCGAGAGAGAGACACAGTGACCGAGAGAGAGACACCGGGACAGAGAGAGATACACAGGGACCAAGAGAGAGACATAGGGACTGACATAGAGAGACAGGGACCGGGAGAGACACAGGGACCGAGAAAGACACAGGGAGCAAGAGAGAGACACAGGGACCGAGAGATACACTGGGACAGAGAGAGACACAGGGACCGAGACAGAGACAGGTACCGAGTGAGAGACACAGGGACTGAGTGAGAGACACAGGGACCGTGAGAGAGACACAGGGACCGAGAGAGGGAGACACAGGGACCGAGAGAGAAACAGGGACCGGGGGTGAGAGACACAAGGACCGAGAGAGAGACACAGGGACCGAGTGAGAGACACAGGGACTGAGCGAGTCACAGGGACCTAGAGAGACACAGGGACCGAGAGAGAGAGACAGGGACCGAGAGAGAGACACAGGGACCGAGAGAGACACAGGGACTGAGAGAGACACAGGGATCGAGAGAGAGACACAGGCACCGAGAGAGAGATAGGGACCGAGAAAGAGACACCGGGACAGAGAGAGAGACACAGGGACCAAGAGAGACACAGGGACCGAGAGAGAGACAGGGACCGAGTGAGAGACACAGGGACCGAGTGAGACACAGGGACCGAGAGAGAGACTCAGGGACCGAGAGAGACACAGGGACCGAGACAGACACAGGGACCGAGAGAGAGACAGTGATCGAGAGAGACACAGGGACTGAAAGAGAGAGACACAAAGACCGAGAGAGAGACACAAGGACCGAGAGAGAAACAGGGACCGAGTGAGACACAGGGACCGAGAGAGACACAGGGACTGAGAGAGACACAGGGACGGAGAGAGTGACAGTGACCGAGAGAGACACAGGGACTGAGAGAGAGAGACACATGGATCGAGAGAGACACGGACCGAGTGAGACACAGGGGTGAGAGGGAGACACAGGGACCGAGCGAGAAACAGGGACCGGGGGAGAGAGACACAGGGACCGACAGAGAGACACAGGGACCGAGAGAGAGACACAGGGAACGAGAGAGACACAGGGACTGAGAGAGAGACACAGGGACCGAGAGAGAGACACCGGGACAGAGAGAGAGATAGGGACCGAGAGAGAGACACAGGGACCGAGAGAGAGACACAGGAACCGAGAGAGAGACACAGGGACCGACAGAGACACTGAATCTGAGAGAGAGAGACAGGGACCGAGTGAGACACAGGGACCAAGAGAGAGACAGGGACCGTGTGAGAGACATGGGGACCGAGTGAGACACAGGGACCGAGAGAGACACAGGGACCGAGAGAGAGAGACAGTGACCGAGAGAGACACAGGGACTGAGAGAGAGAGACACAGGGACCGAGAGAGACACAGGGACCGAGAGAGACACAGGGACCGAGAGAGACAGAGTGACCGAGTGAGACACAGAGACCGACAGAGACACAGGGACCGAGAGAGAGACAGTGACCGAGAGAGACACAGGGACTGGGAGAGAGAGACAGAGGGACCGAGAGAGACACAGGCACCGAGAGAGAGACACAGGGACTGAAAGAGAGATACAGGGACCGAGAGAGACACAGGGGCCGAGTGAGACACACGGACCGAGGGAGACACAGGGACCGAGAGAGACACCGGGACCGAGAGAGACACAGGGACCGAGGGAGAGAGACACAGGGACCGAGTGAGACACAGGGACCGAGGGAGAGAGACAGGGTCCGAGAGAGAGACACAGGGACCGAATGAGACACAGGGACCGAGAGAGAGACACAGGGAACAAGAGAGACACAGGGACCGAGAGAGACACAGGGACCAAGAGAGACACAGGGACCGAGTGAGACACAGGGACTGAGCGAGTCACAGGGACCGAGAGAGACACAGAGACCGAGAGAGAGACACAGTGACCGAGAGAGAGACACCGGGACAGAGAGAGAGACACAGGGACCAAGAGAGAGACATAGGGACTGACATAGAGAGACAGGGACCGGGAGAGACACAGGGACCGAGAAAGACACAGGGAGCAAGAGAGAGACACAGGGACCGAGAGATACACCGGGACAGAGAGAGACACAGGGACCGAGACAGAGACAGGTACCGAGTGAGAGACACAGGGACTGAGTGAGAGACACAGGGACCGTGAGAGAGACACAGGGACCGAGAGAAACACAGTAACCGAGAGAGACACCAGGACCGAGACAGAGACAGGTACCGAGTGAGAGACACAGGGACTGAGTGAGAGACACAGGGACCGAGAGAGACACACAGGGACAGAGAGAAACACAGTAACCGAGAGAGAGAGAGACAGGGGTTGAGAGAGAGAGACAGGGACCGAGAGAGTGACACAGGGACCGAGTGAGACACAGGGACCGAGAAAGACACAGGGAGCAAGAGAGAGACACAGGGACCGAGAGGGAAACAGGGACCGAGAGAGAGACACAGGGACCGAGAGAAACACAGTGACCGAGAGAGAGAGACAGGGACCGAGAGAGTGACACAGGGACCGAGTGAGACACAGGGACCGAGTGAGACACAGGGACCGAGAGGGACACAGGGACTGAGAGAGAGACACAGGGGCGGAGAGAAACACAGGGACAGAGGGAGAGAGACACAGGGACCGAGATAGAGACACAGGGACCGAGAGAGACACAGGGACCGAGTGAGACACAGCGTCCGAGAGAGACACAGGGACAGAGAGAGGGAGACACAGGGACCGAGAGAGAAACTGGGACCGGGGGAGAGAGACACAGGGACCGAGAGAAAGGCACAGGGACCGAGTGAGAGACACAGGTACTGAGCGAGTCACAGGGACCGAGAGAGAGACACAGGGACCGAGAGAGAGACACAGGGACCGAGAGAGACACAGGGACTGAGAGAGACACAGGGACCGAGAGAGAGACACAGGCACCGAGAGAGAGATAGGGACCGAGAGAGAGACACCGGGACAGAGAGAAAGACAGGGACCGACAGAGACACTGAATCTGAGAGAGAGAGACAGGGACCGAGTGAGACACAGGGACCGAGAGAGAGACTCAGGGACCGAGAGAGACACAGGGACCGAGAGAGACACAGGGACCGAGAGAGAGACAGTGATCGAGAGAGACACAGGGACTGAAAGAGAGAGACACACAGACCGAGAAAGAGACACAAGGACCGAGAGAGACACAGGGACCGAGTGAGACACAGGGACCGCGAGAGACACAGGGACTGAGAGAGACAAGGGACGGAGAGAGAGACAGTGACCGAGAGAGACACAAGGACTGAGAGAGAGAGACACAAGGACCGAGAGAGACACAGGGACCGAGTGAGACACAGGGGTGAGAGGGAGACACAGGGACCGAGCGAGACACAGGGACCGAGTGAGACACAGCGTCCGAGAGAGACACAGGGACCGAGAGAGGGAGACAGAGGGACCGAGAGAGAAACAGGGACCGGGGGATAGAGACACAGGGACCGAGAGAGAGACACAGGGACCGAGTGAGAGACACAGGCACTGAGCGAGTCACAGGGACCGAGAGAGACACAGGGACCGAGAGAGAGACACAGGGACCGAGAGAGAGACACAGGGACCGAGAGAGACACAGGGACCGACAGAGACACTGAATCTGAGAGAGAGAGAGACAGAGACCGAGTGAGACACAGGGACCAAGAGAGAGACAGGGACCGAGTGAGAGACATGGGGACCGAGTGAGACACAGGGACCGAGAGAGACACAGGGACCGAGAGAGAGACAGTGACCGAGAGAGACACAGGGACTGAGAGAGAGAGACACAGGGACCGAGAAAGACACAGGGACCGAGAGAGACAGAGTGACCGAGTGAGACACAGAGACCGACAGAGACACAGGGACCGAGAGAGAGACAGTGACCGAGAGAGACACAGGGACTGGGAGAGAGAGACAGAGGGACCGAGAGAGAGACACAGGCACCGAGAGAGAGACACAGGGACTGAGAGACAGATACAGGGACCGAGAGAGACACAGGGACCGAGAGAGACACAGGGACCGAGGGAGAGAGACACAGGGACCGAGTGAGACACAGGGACCGAGGGAGAGAGACACAGGGACCGAGAGAGACACAGGGACCGAGGGAGAGAGACACAGGGACCGAGAGAGACACCGGGACTGAGGGAGAGAGACACAGGGACCGAATGAGACACAGGGACCGAGAGAGAGACACAGGGAACAAGAGAGACACAGGTACTGAGTGAGAGACACAAGGACCGAGAGAGACACAGGGACCGAGAGAGACACAGGGACCGAGTGAGACACAGGGACTAAGCGAGTCACAGGGACCGAGAGAGACACAGAGACCGAGAGAGAGATACAGGGACCGAGAGAGAGACACAGGGAACAAGAGAGACACAGGTACTGTTTGAGAGACACAGGGACTGAGAGAGAGAGACAGGGACCGAGTGAGACACAGGGACCGAGTGAGACACACGGACCAAGGGAGACAGACGGACCGAGAGAGAGACACAGGGACCGAGTGAGACACAGGGACCGAGAGAGAGACTCAGGGACCGAGAGAGACACAGGGACCGAGAGAGACACAGGGACCGAGAGAGAGACAGTGATCGAGAGAGACACAGGGACTGAAAGAGAGAGACACACAGACCGAGAGAGAGACACAAGGACCGAGAGAGACACAGGGGCCGAGTGAGACACAGGGACCGAGAGAGACACAGGGACTGAGAGAGACAGAGGGACGGAGAGAGAGACCGTGACCGAGAGAGACACAGGGACTGAGAGAGAGAGACACATGGACCGAGAGAGAGAGACACAAGGACCGAGAGAGACACAGGGACCGAGTGAGACACAGGGGTGAGAGGGAGATACAGGGACCGAGCGAGACACAGGGACCGAGTGAGACACAGCGTCCGAGAGAGACACAGGGACCGAGAGAGGGAGACACAGGGACCGAGAGAGAAACAGGGACCGAGAAAGAGACACAGGGAACAAGAGAGACACAGGGACCGAGTGAGAGACACAGGGACTGAGCGAGTCACAGGGACCGAGAGAGACACAGGGACCGAGAGAGACACACAGGGACCGAGAGAGAGACACAGGGACCGACAGAGACACAGGGACTGAGAGAGAGACACAGTGACCGAGAGAGAGACACCGGAACAGAGAGAGAGATAGGGACCGAGAGAGAGACACAGGGACCGAGAGAGAGACACAGGGACCGAGAGAGACACAGGGACCGACAGAGACACTGAATCTGAGAGAGAGAGACAGGGACCGAGTGAGACACAGGGACCAAGAGAGAGACAGGGACCGAGTGAGAGACATGGGGACCGAGTGAAACACAGGGACCGAGAGAGACACAGGGACCGAGAGAGAGAGACAGTGACCGAGAGAGACACAGGGATTGAGAGAGAGAGACAAAGGGACCGAGAGAGACACAGGGACCGAGAGAGACAGAGTGACCGAGACATAGGGATCAAGAGAGAGACAGGGACCGAGTGAGAGACATGGGGACCGAGTGAGACACAGGGACCGAGAGAGACACAGGGACCGAGAGAGAGAGACAGTGACCGAGAGAGACACAGGGACTGGGAGAGAGAGACAGAGGGACCGAGAGAGAGACACAGGTACCGAGAGAGAGACACAGGGACTGAGAGAGAGATACAGGGACCGAGAGAGACACAGTGACCGAGAGAGACACAGGGACCGAGAGAGACACAGGGACCGAGGGAGAGAGACACAGGGACCGAGTGAGACACAGGGACCGAGGGAGAGAGACAGGGTCCGAGAGAGAGAGACACAGGGACCGAATGAGACACAGGGACCGAGAGAGAGACACAGGGAACAAGAGAGACACAGGTACTGAGTGAGAGACACAAGGACTGAGAGAGACACAGGGACCGAGTGAGACACAGGGACTGAGCGAGTCACAGGGACCGAGAGAGACACAGAGTACGAGAGAGAGACACAGGGACCGAGAGAGAGACACAGGGAACAAGAGAGACACAGGGACTGAGAGAGAGACACAGTGACCGAGAGAGAGACACCGGGACAGAGAGAGAGATAGGGACCGAGTGAGACACAGGGACCGAGTGAGACACACGGACCGAGGGAGACAGACGGACCGAGAGAGAGACGCAGGGACCGAGAGAGACACAGGGGCAGAGAGAGAGAAAGAGGAACCGAGAGAGAGACACAGGGACTGAGAGAGAGACACAGGGACTGAGAGAGACACAGGGACCAAGAGAGACACCAGGACCGAGAGAGACACAGGGGTGAGAGAGAGATACAGGTACCGAGAGAGACAGAGGGACCGAGTGAGACACACGGACCGAGGGAGACACAGGGACCGAGAGAGAGACACAGTGACCGAGAGAGAGACACCGGGACAGAGAGAGAGACACTGGGACCAAGAGAGAGACACAGGGACTGAGAGAGAGAGACAGGGACCGGGAGAGACACAGGGACGGAGAAATACACAGGGAGCAAGAGAGAGACACAGGGACCGAGAGAGACACCGGGACCGAGAGAGACACAGGGACCGAGACAGGGACAGGTACCGAGTGAGAGACACAGGGACTGAGTGAGAGACACAGGGACCGAGAGAGAGAGACACAGGGACCGACAGAGACACTGAATCTGAGAGAGAGAGACAGGGACCGAGTGAGACACAGGGACCAAGAGAGAGACAGGGACCGAGTGAGAGACATGGGGACCGAGTGAGACACAGGGACCGAGAGAGACACAGGGACCGAGAGAGAGAGACAGTGACCGAGAGAGACACAGGGACTGAGAGAGAGAGACACAGGGACCGAGAGAGACACAGGGACCGAGAGAGACAGAGTGACCGAGTGAGACACAGAGACCGACAGAGACACAGGGACAGAGAGAGAGACAGTGACCGAGAGAGACACAGGGACTGGGAGAGAGAGACAGAGGGACCGAGAGAGAGACACCGGGACCGAGAGAGACACAGGGACCGAGGGAGAGAGACACAGGGACCGAGTGAGACACAGGGACCGAGGGAGAGAGACAGGGTCCGAGAGAGAGACACAGGGACCGAATGAGACACAGGGACCGAGAGAGAGACACAGGGAACAAGAGAGACACAGGTACTGAGTGAGAGACACAAGGACCGAGAGAGACACAGGGACCAAGAGAGACACAGGGACCGAGTGAGACACAGGGACTGAGCGAGTCACAGGGACCGAGAGAGACACAGAGACCGAGAGAGAGACACAGTGACCGAGAGAGAGACACAGGGACCGAGTGAGACACAGGGACTAAGCGAGTCACAGGGCCCGAGAGAGACACAGAGACCGAGAGAGAGACACAGGGACCGAGAGAGAGACACAGGGATCAAGAGAGACACAGGTACTGTTTGAGAGACACAGGGACTGAGAGAGAGAGACAGGGACCGAGTGAGACACAGGGACCGAGTGAGACACACGGACCAAGGGAGACAGACGGACCGAGAGAGAGACACAGGGACCGAGTGAGACACAGGGACCGAGAGAGAGACTCAGGGACCGAGAGAGACACAGGGACCGAGGGAGACACAGGGACCGAGAGAGAGACAGTGATCGAGAGAGACACAGGGACTGAAAGAGAGAGACACACAGACCGAGAGAGAGACACAAGGACCGAGAGAGACACAGGGACCGAGTGAGACACACGGACCGAGGGAAACACAGGGACCGAGAGAGAGACACAGTGACGGAGAGAGAGACACCGGGACAGAGAGAGAGACACAGGGACCGAGAGAGAGACACAGGGACTGAGAGAGAGAGACAGGGACCGGGAGAGACACAGGGACCGAGAAAGACACAGGGAGCAAGAGAGAGACACAGGGACCGAGAGAGACACCGGGACCGAGAGAGACACAGGGACCGAGACAGAGACAGGTACCGAGTGAGAGACACAGGGACTGAGTGAGAGACACAGGGACCGAGAGAGACACACAGGGACAGAGAGAAACACATTAACCGAGAGAGAGAGAGAGACAGGGGTTGAGAGAGAGAGACAGGGACCGAGAGAGTGACACAGGGACCGAGTGAGACACAGGGACCGAGAAAGACACAGGGAGCAAGAGAGAGACACAGGGACCGAGAGGGAAACAGGGACCGAGAGAGAGACACAGGGACCGAGAGAAACACAGTGACCGAGAGAGAGAGACAGGGACCGAGAGAGTGACACAGGGACCGAGTGAGACACAGGGACCGAGTGAGACACAGGGACCGAGAGGGACACAGGGACTGAGAGAGAGACACAGGGGCGGAGAGAAACACAGGGACAGAGGGAGAGAGACACAGGGACCGAGATAGAGACACAGGGACCGAGAGAGACACAGGGACCGAGTGAGACACAGCGTCCGAGAGAGACACAGGGACAGAGAGAGGGAGACACAGGGACCGAGAGAGAAACTGGGACCGGGGGAGAGAGACACAGGGACCGAGAGAAAGGCACAGGGACCGAGTGAGAGACACAGGTACTGAGCGAGTCACAGGGACCGAGAGAGAGACACAGGGACCGAGAGAGAGACACAGGGACCGAGAGAGACACAGGGACTGAGAGAGACACAGGGACCGAGAGAGAGACACAGGCACCGAGAGAGAGATAGGGACCGAGAGAGAGACACCGGGACAGAGAGAAAGACAGGGACCGACAGAGACACTGAATCTGAGAGAGAGAGACAGGGACCGAGTGAGACACAGGGACCGAGAGAGAGACTCAGGGACCGAGAGAGACACAGGGACCGAGAGAGACACAGGGACCGAGAGAGAGACAGTGATCGAGAGAGACACAGGGACTGAAAGAGAGAGACACACAGACCGAGAAAGAGACACAAGGACCGAGAGAGACACAGGGACCGAGTGAGACACAGGGACCGCGAGAGACACAGGGACTGAGAGAGACAAGGGACGGAGAGAGAGACAGTGACCGAGAGAGACACAAGGACTGAGAGAGAGAGACACAAGGACCGAGAGAGACACAGGGACCGAGTGAGACACAGGGGTGAGAGGGAGACACAGGGACCGAGCGAGACACAGGGACCGAGTGAGACACAGCGTCCGAGAGAGACACAGGGACCGAGAGAGGGAGACAGAGGGACCGAGAGAGAAACAGGGACCGGGGGATAGAGACACAGGGACCGAGAGAGAGACACAGGGACCGAGTGAGAGACACAGGCACTGAGCGAGTCACAGGGACCGAGAGAGACACAGGGACCGAGAGAGAGACACAGGGACCGAGAGAGAGACACAGGGACCGAGAGAGACACAGGGACCGACAGAGACACTGAATCTGAGAGAGAGAGAGACAGAGACCGAGTGAGACACAGGGACCAAGAGAGAGACAGGGACCGAGTGAGAGACATGGGGACCGAGTGAGACACAGGGACCGAGAGAGACACAGGGACCGAGAGAGAGACAGTGACCGAGAGAGACACAGGGACTGAGAGAGAGAGACACAGGGACCGAGAAAGACACAGGGACCGAGAGAGACAGAGTGACCGAGTGAGACACAGAGACCGACAGAGACACAGGGACCGAGAGAGAGACAGTGACCGAGAGAGACACAGGGACTGGGAGAGAGAGACAGAGGGACCGAGAGAGAGACACAGGCACCGAGAGAGAGACACAGGGACTGAGAGACAGATACAGGGACCGAGAGAGACACAGGGACCGAGAGAGACACAGGGACCGAGGGAGAGAGACACAGGGACCGAGTGAGACACAGGGACCGAGGGAGAGAGACACAGGGACCGAGAGAGACACAGGGACCGAGGGAGAGAGACACAGGGACCGAGAGAGACACCGGGACTGAGGGAGAGAGACACAGGGACCGAATGAGACACAGGGACCGAGAGAGAGACACAGGGAACAAGAGAGACACAGGTACTGAGTGAGAGACACAAGGACCGAGAGAGACACAGGGACCGAGAGAGACACAGGGACCGAGTGAGACACAGGGACTAAGCGAGTCACAGGGACCGAGAGAGACACAGAGACCGAGAGAGAGATACAGGGACCGAGAGAGAGACACAGGGAACAAGAGAGACACAGGTACTGTTTGAGAGACACAGGGACTGAGAGAGAGAGACAGGGACCGAGTGAGACACAGGGACCGAGTGAGACACACGGACCAAGGGAGACAGACGGACCGAGAGAGAGACACAGGGACCGAGTGAGACACAGGGACCGAGAGAGAGACTCAGGGACCGAGAGAGACACAGGGACCGAGAGAGACACAGGGACCGAGAGAGAGACAGTGATCGAGAGAGACACAGGGACTGAAAGAGAGAGACACACAGACCGAGAGAGAGACACAAGGACCGAGAGAGACACAGGGGCCGAGTGAGACACAGGGACCGAGAGAGACACAGGGACTGAGAGAGACAGAGGGACGGAGAGAGAGACCGTGACCGAGAGAGACACAGGGACTGAGAGAGAGAGACACATGGACCGAGAGAGAGAGACACAAGGACCGAGAGAGACACAGGGACCGAGTGAGACACAGGGGTGAGAGGGAGATACAGGGACCGAGCGAGACACAGGGACCGAGTGAGACACAGCGTCCGAGAGAGACACAGGGACCGAGAGAGGGAGACACAGGGACCGAGAGAGAAACAGGGACCGAGAAAGAGACACAGGGAACAAGAGAGACACAGGGACCGAGTGAGAGACACAGGGACTGAGCGAGTCACAGGGACCGAGAGAGACACAGGGACCGAGAGAGACACACAGGGACCGAGAGAGAGACACAGGGACCGACAGAGACACAGGGACTGAGAGAGAGACACAGTGACCGAGAGAGAGACACCGGAACAGAGAGAGAGATAGGGACCGAGAGAGAGACACAGGGACCGAGAGAGAGACACAGGGACCGAGAGAGACACAGGGACCGACAGAGACACTGAATCTGAGAGAGAGAGACAGGGACCGAGTGAGACACAGGGACCAAGAGAGAGACAGGGACCGAGTGAGAGACATGGGGACCGAGTGAAACACAGGGACCGAGAGAGACACAGGGACCGAGAGAGAGAGACAGTGACCGAGAGAGACACAGGGATTGAGAGAGAGAGACAAAGGGACCGAGAGAGACACAGGGACCGAGAGAGACAGAGTGACCGAGACATAGGGATCAAGAGAGAGACAGGGACCGAGTGAGAGACATGGGGACCGAGTGAGACACAGGGACCGAGAGAGACACAGGGACCGAGAGAGAGAGACAGTGACCGAGAGAGACACAGGGACTGGGAGAGAGAGACAGAGGGACCGAGAGAGAGACACAGGTACCGAGAGAGAGACACAGGGACTGAGAGAGAGATACAGGGACCGAGAGAGACACAGTGACCGAGAGAGACACAGGGACCGAGAGAGACACAGGGACCGAGGGAGAGAGACACAGGGACCGAGTGAGACACAGGGACCGAGGGAGAGAGACAGGGTCCGAGAGAGAGAGACACAGGGACCGAATGAGACACAGGGACCGAGAGAGAGACACAGGGAACAAGAGAGACACAGGTACTGAGTGAGAGACACAAGGACTGAGAGAGACACAGGGACCGAGAGAGACACAGGGACCGAGTGAGACACAGGGACTGAGCGAGTCACAGGGACCGAGAGAGACACAGAGTACGAGAGAGAGACACAGGGACCGAGAGAGAGACACAGGGAACAAGAGAGACACAGGGACTGAGAGAGAGACACAGTGACCGAGAGAGAGACACCGGGACAGAGAGAGAGATAGGGACCGAGTGAGACACAGGGACCGAGTGAGACACACGGACCGAGGGAGACAGACGGACCGAGAGAGAGACGCAGGGACCGAGAGAGACACAGGGGCAGAGAGAGAGAAAGAGGAACCGAGAGAGAGACACAGGGACTGAGAGAGAGACACAGGGACTGAGAGAGACACAGGGACCAAGAGAGACACCAGGACCGAGAGAGACACAGGGGTGAGAGAGAGATACAGGTACCGAGAGAGACACAGGGACCGAGAGAGAGACACAGTGACCGAGAGAGAGACACCGGGACAGAGAGAGAGACACTGGGACCAAGAGAGAGACACAGGGACTGAGAGAGAGAGACAGGGACCGGGAGAGACACAGGGACGGAGAAATACACAGGGAGCAAGAGAGAGACACAGGGACCGAGAGAGACACCGGGACCGAGAGAGACACAGGGACCGAGACAGGGACAGGTACCGAGTGAGAGACACAGGGACTGAGTGAGAGACACAGGGACCGAGAGAGAGAGACACAGGGACCGACAGAGACACTGAATCTGAGAGAGAGAGACAGGGACCGAGTGAGACACAGGGACCAAGAGAGAGACAGGGACCGAGTGAGAGACATGGGGACCGAGTGAGACACAGGGACCGAGAGAGACACAGGGACCGAGAGAGAGAGACAGTGACCGAGAGAGACACAGGGACTGAGAGAGAGAGACACAGGGACCGAGAGAGACACAGGGACCGAGAGAGACAGAGTGACCGAGTGAGACACAGAGACCGACAGAGACACAGGGACAGAGAGAGAGACAGTGACCGAGAGAGACACAGGGACTGGGAGAGAGAGACAGAGGGACCGAGAGAGAGACACCGGGACCGAGAGAGACACAGGGACCGAGGGAGAGAGACACAGGGACCGAGTGAGACACAGGGACCGAGGGAGAGAGACAGGGTCCGAGAGAGAGACACAGGGACCGAATGAGACACAGGGACCGAGAGAGAGACACAGGGAACAAGAGAGACACAGGTACTGAGTGAGAGACACAAGGACCGAGAGAGACACAGGGACCAAGAGAGACACAGGGACCGAGTGAGACACAGGGACTGAGCGAGTCACAGGGACCGAGAGAGACACAGAGACCGAGAGAGAGACACAGTGACCGAGAGAGAGACACCGGGACAGAGAGAGAGACACAGGGACCAAGAGAGAGACATAGGGACTGAGATAGAGAGACAGGGACCGGGAGAGACACAGGGACCGAGAAAGACACAGGGAGCAAGAGAGAGACACTGGGACCGAGAGATACACCGGGACAGAGAGAGACACAGGGACCGAGACAGAGACAGGTACCGAGTGAGAGACACAGGGACTGAGTGAGAGACACAGGGACCGTGAGAGAGACACAGGGACCGAGAGAAACACAGTAACCGAGAGAGAGAGAGAGACAGGGGTTGAGAGAGAGAGACAGGGACCGAGAGAGTGACACAGGGACCGAGTGAGACACAGGGACCGAGAAAGACACAGGGAGCAAGAGAGAGACACAGGGACCGAGAGGGAAACAGGGACCGAGAGAGAGACACAGGGACCGAGAGAAACACAGTGACCGAGAGAGAGAGACAGGGACCGAGAGAGTGACACAGGGACCGAGTGAGACACAGGGACCGAGTGAGACACAGGGACCGAGCGGGACACAGGGACTGAGAGAGAGACACAGGGGCGGAGAGAAACACAGGGACAGAGGGAGAGAGACACAGGGACCGAGATAGAGACACAGGGACCGAGAGAGACACAGGGACCGAGTGAGACACAGGGGTGAGAGGGAGACACAGGGACCGAGCGAGACACAGGGACCGAGTGAGACACAGCGTCCGAGAGAGACACAGGGACAGAGAGAGGGAGACACAGGGACCGAGAGAGAAACTGGGACCGGGGGAGAGAGACACAGGGACCGAGAGAAAGGCACAGGGACCGAGTGAGAGACACAGGTACTGAGCGAGTCACAGGGACCGAGAGAGACACAGGGACCGAAAGAGAGACACAGGGACCGAGAGAGAGACACAGGGACCGAGAGAGACACAGGGACTGAGAGAGACACAGGGACCGAGAGAGACACAGGGACCGAGAGAGAGACAGTGATCGAGAGAGACACAGGGACTGAGAGAGAGAGACACATGGACCGAGAGTGAGACACAAGGACCGAGAGAGACACAGGGACCGAGTGAGACACAGGGACAGAGTGAGACACAGCGTCCGAGAGAGACACAGGGACCGAGAGAGGGAGACACAGGGACCGAGAGAGAAACAGGGACCGGGGGAGAGAGACACAGGGACCGAGAGAGAGACACAGGGACCGAGTGAGAGACACAGGGACTGAGCGAGTCACAGGGACCGAGAGAGACACAGGGACCGAGAGAGAGACACAGGGACTGAGAGAGAGACACAGGGACCGAGAGAGACACAGGGACCGACAGAGACACTGAATCTGAGAGAGAGAGAGACAGAGACCGAGTGAGACACAGGGACCAAGAGAGAGACAGGGACCGAGTGAGAGACATGGGGACCGAGTGAGACACAGGGACCGAGAGAGACACAGGGACCGAGAGAGAGAGACACAGGGACCGAGAGAGACACAGGGACCGAGAGAGACAGAGTGACCGAGTGAGACACAGAGACCGACAGAGACACAGGGACCGAGAGAGAGACAGTGACCGAGAGAGACACAGGGACTGGGAGAGAGAGACAGAGGGACCGAGAGAGAGACACAGGCACCGAGAGAGAGACACAGGGACTGAGAGACAGATACAGGGACCGAGAGAGACACAGGGACCGAGAGAGACACAGGGACCGAGGGAGAGAGACACAGGGACCGAGTGAGACACAGGGACCGAGGGAGAGAGACAGGGTCTGAGAGAGAGAGACACAGGGACCGAATGAGTCACAGGGACCGAGAGAGACACAGAGACCGAGAGAGAGACACAGGGACCGAGAGAGAGACACAGGGATCAAGAGAGACACAGGTACTGTTTGAGAGACACAGGGACTGAGAGAGAGAGACAGGGACCGAGTGAGACACAGGGACCGAGTGAGACACACGGACCAAGGGAGACAGACGGACCGAGAGAGAGACACAGGGACCGAGTGAGACACAGGGACCGAGAGAGAGACTCAGGGACCGAGAGAGACACAGGGACCGAGAGAGACACAGGGACCGAGAGAGAGACAGTGATCGAGAGAGACACAGGGACTGAAAGAGAGAGACACACAGACCGAGAGAGAGACACAAGGACCGAGAGAGACACAGGGACCGAGTGAGACACAGGGACCGAGAGAGACACAGGGACTGAGAGAGACAGAGGGACGGAGAGAGAGACCGTGACCGAGAGAGACACAGGGACTGAGAGAGAGAGACACATGGACCGAGAGACACAGTGAGCACGTGAGAGAGACACAGGGACCGAGTGAGACACAGGGGTGAGAGGGAGACACAGGGACCGAGCGAGACACAGGGACCGAGTGAGACACAGCGTCCGAGAGAGACACAGGGACCGAGAGAGGGAGACACAGGGACCGAGAGAGACACAGGGACCGAGAAAGAGACACAGGGAACAAGAGAGACACAGGGACTGAGCGAGTCACAGGGACCGAGAGAGAGAGACACAGGGACCGAGAGAGAGACACAGGGACCGAGTGAGAGACACAGGGACTGAGCGAGTCACAGGGACCGAGAGAGACACAGGGACCGAGAGAGACACACAGGGACCGAGAGAGAGACATAAGGACCGACAGAGACACAGGGACTGAGAGAGAGACACAGTGACCGAGAGAGAGACACCGGAACAGAGAGAGAGATAGGGACCGAGAGAGAGACACAGGGACCGAGAGAGAGACACAGGGACCGAGAGAGACACAGGGACCGACAGAGACACTGAATCTGAGAGAGAGAGACAGGGACCGAGTGAGACACAGGGACCAAGAGAGAGACAGGGACCGAGTGAGAGACATGGGGACCGAGTGAGACACAGGGACCGAGAGAGACACAGGGACCGAGAGAGAGAGACAGTGACCGAGAGAGACACAGGGACTGAGAGAGAGAGACAAAGGGACCGAGAGAGACACAGGGACCGAGAGAGACAGAGTGACCGAGTGAGACACAGGGACCAAGAGAGAGACAGGGACCGAGTGAGAGACATGGGGACCGAGTGAGACACAGGGACCGAGAGAGACACAGGGACCGAGAGAGAGAGAGACAGTGACCGAGAGAGACACAGGGACTGGGAGAGAGAGACAGAGGGACCGAGAGAGAGACACAGGCACCGAGAGAGAGACACAGGGACTGAGAGAGAGATACAGGGACCGAGAGAGACACAGTGACCGAGAGAGACACAGGGACCGAGAGAGACACAGGGACCGAGGGAGAGAGACAGGGTCCGAGAGAGAGAGACACAGGGACCGAATGAGACACAGGGACCGAGAGAGAGACACAGGGAACAAGAGAGACACAGGTACTGAGTGAGAGACACAAGGACTGAGAGAGACACAGGGACCGAGAGAGACACAGGGACCGAGTGAGACACAGGGACTGAGCGAGTCACAGGGACCGAGAGAGACACAGAGTCCGAGAGAGAGACACAGGGACCGAGAGAGAGACACGGAACAAGAGAGACACAGGGACTGAGAGAGAGACACAGTGACCGAGAGAGAGACACCGGGACAGAGAGAGAGATAGGGACGGAGTGAGACACAGGGACCGAGTGAGACACACGGACCGAGGGAGACAGACGGACCGAGAGAGAGACGCAGGGACCGAGAGAGACACAGGGGCAGAGAGAGAGAAACAGGAACCGAGAGAGAGACACAGGACTGAGAGAGAGACACAGGGCCTGAGAGAGACACAGGGACCAAGAGAGACACCAGGACCGAGAGAGACACAGGGGTGAGAGAGAGATACAGGTACCGAGAGAGTCAGAGGGACCGAGTGAGACACACGGACCGAGGGAGACACAGGGACCGAGAGAGAGACACAGTGACCGAGAGAGAGACACCGGGACAGAGAGAGAGACACTGGGACCGAGAGAGAGACACAGGGACTGAGAGAGAGAGACAGGGACCGGGAGAGACACAGGGACGGAGAAAGACACAGGGAGCAAGAGAGAGACACAGGGACCGAGAGAGACACCGGGACCGAGAGAGACACAGGGACCGAGACAGGGACAGGTACCGAGTGAGAGACACAGGGACTGAGTGAGAGACACAGAGACCAAGAGAGAGACACAGGGACCGAGAGAAACACAGTAACCGAGAGAGAGAGAGAGACAGGGGTTGAGAGAGAGAGACAGGGCCGAGAGAGTGACACAGGGACCGAGTGAGACACAGGGACCGAGAAAGACACAGGGAGCAAGAGAGAGACACAGGGACCGAGAGGGAAACAGGGACCGAGAGAGAGACACAGGGACCGAGAGAAACACAGTGACCGAGAGAGAGAGACAGGGACCGAGAGAGTGACACAGGGACCGAGTGAGACACAGGGACCGAGAGAGACACAGGGACTGAGAGAGAGACACAGGGGCGGAGAGAAACATAGGGTCAGAGGGAGAGAGACACAGGGACCGAGATATAGACACAGGGACCGAGAGAGACACAGGGACCGAGTGAGACACAGGGACCGAGGAGAGAGACACAGGGACCGAGAGAGAGACACAAGGACCGAGAGAGACACAAGGAGCCGAGAGAGCCACAGGGACCGAGAGAGTCACAGGGACCGAGAGAGAGACACAGTGACCGAGAGAGAGACACCGGGACAGAGAGAGAGATACAGGGACTGAGAGAGAGAGAGACAGGCAGCGGGGGAGAAACAGGGACCGAGTGAGACACAGGGACCGAGAAAGACACAGGGACCGAGAAAGACACAGGGAGCAAGAGACAGACACAGGGACCGAGACAGAGAGACACAGGGACCGAGAAAGAGACACAGGGACCGAGTGAGAGACTCAGGGACCGAGTGAGAGACACAGGGACCGAGTGAGACACAGGGACCGAGAGAGTGACAGGGACCGAGTGAGACACAGGGACCCAGAGAGAGACACAGGGGACCGAGAGAGACACAAGGACCTAGAGAGAGACAGAGGGACCGAGAGAGTCACAGGGACCGACAGAGACACTGATATAGAGAGAGAGACAGGTACCGAGTGAGACACAGGGACCGAGAGAGAGACAGGGACCGAGTGAGAGACACAGGGACCGAGTGAGACACAGGGACCGAGAGAGAGACACAGGGAACAAGAGAGACACAGGTACTGAGTGAGAGACACAAGGACCGAGAGAGACACAGGGACCGAGAGAGACACAGGGACCGAGAGAGAGACAGTGACCGAGAGAGACACAGGGACTGAGAGAGAGACACAGGGACCGAGAGAGAGACACAAGGACCGAGAGAGACACAGGGACCGAGTGAGACACAGGGGTGAGAGGGAGACACAGGGACCGAGCGAGACACAGCGTCCGAGTGAGACACAGCGTCCGAGAGAGACACAGGGAACGAGAGAGAGAGACACAGGGACCGAGAGAGAAACTGGGACATGGGGAGAGAGACACAGGGACCGAGAGAGAGACGCAGGGACCGAGTGAGAGACACAGGGACTGAGCGAGTCACAGGGACCGAGAGAGACACAGGGACCGAGACAGAGAGACACAGGGACCGAGAGAGAGACACAGGGACCGAGAGAGACACAGGGACTGAGAGAGACACAGGGACCGAGAGAGAGACACAGGGACTGAGAGAGTGACACAGGGAGCAAGAGAGACACCAGGATCGAGAGAGACACAGGGGTGAGAGAGAGATACAGGGACCGAGAGACACACAGGGACCGAGTGAGACACAGGGACCGAGAGAGACACCGGGACCGAGAGACACAGGGACCGAGGGAGAGAGACACAGGGACCGAGAGAGAGACACAGGCACCGAGAGAGAGACACAGGGACTGAGAGTGAGATACAGGGACCGAGAGAGACACAGGGACCGAGAGAGACACAGGGACCGAGAGAGACACAGGGACCAAGGGAGAGAGACACAGGGACCGAGTGAGACACAGGGACCGAGGGAGAGAGACAGGGTCCGAGAGAGAGAGACACAGGGACCGAATGAGACACAGGGACCGAGAGAGTGACAGGGACCGAGTGAGACACAGCGACCGAGAGAGAGAGACAGGGACCCAGAGAGCGACACAGGGACTGAGAGAGTCACAGGGACCGAGAGAGAGACACAGGCACTGAGAGAGAGACACAGGGACTGAGAGAGAGATACAGGGACTGAGAGAGAGACACAGGGATGAAGAGAGACACCATGACCGAGAGAGACACAGGGGTGAGAGAGAAACCAGGACCGAGAGAGACACAGGGACCCCGAGATAGAGACAGGGACCGAGAGAGACACAAGGACCTAGAGAGAGACACCGGGACAGAGAGAGAGATACAGGGACTGAGAGAGTGAGAGACAGGCACCGGGGGAGACACAGGGACTGAGTGAGACACCGGGACCGAGAAAGACACAGGGAGCAAGAGACAGACACAGGGACCGAGACAGAGACAGGTACCGAGTGAGAGACACAGGGACCGAGTGAGAGACACAGGGACTGAGACAGAGACAGGTACCGAGTGAGAGACACATGGAACGAGTGAGAGACACAGGGACCGAGAGAGAGAGACAGGGCCGAGAGAGAGAGACAGGGACCGGGAAAGAGACACAGGGACTGAGAGAGACAGAGGGACGGAGAGAGAGACAGTGACCGAGAGAGACACAGGGACTGAGAGAGAGAGACACATGGACCGAGAGAGAGACACAAGGACCGAGAGAGACACAGGGACCGAGTGAGACACAGGGGTGAGAGGGAGACACAGGGACCGAGCGAGACACAGGGACCGAGTGAGACACAGCGTCCGAGAGAGACACAGGGACCGAGAGAGGGAGACACAGGGACCGAGAGAGAAACAGGGACCGAGAAAGAGACATAGGGACCGAGTGAGAGACACAGGGACTGAGCGAGTCACAGGGACCGAGAGAGAGACACATGGACCGAGAGAGAGACACAGGGACCGAGTGAGAGACACAGGGACTGAGAGAGTCACAGGGACCGAGAGAGAGACACAGGCACTGAGAGAGAGACACAGGGACTGAGAGAGAGACACAGGGACTGAGAGAGAGACACAGGGACGAAGAGAGACACCATGACCGAGAGAGACACAGGGGTGAGAGAGACACCGGGACCGAGAGAGACACAGGGACCCCGAGATAGACACAGGGACCGAGAGAGACACAAGGACCTAGAGAGAGACACCGGGACAGAGAGAGAGATACAGGGACTGAGAGAGTGAGAGACAGGCACCGGGGGAGACACAGGGACTGAGTGAGACACCGGGACCGAGAAAGACACAGGGAGCAAGAGACAGACACAGGGACCGAGACAGAGACAGGTACCGAGTGAGAGACACAGGGACCGAGTGAGAGACACAGGGACTGAGACAGAGACAGGTACCGAGTGAGAGACACATGGAACGAGTGAGAGACACAGGGACCGAGAGAGAGAGACAGGGCCGAGAGAGAGAGACAGGGACCGAGAAAGAGACACAGGGACTGAGAGAGACAGAGGGACGGAGAGAGAGACCGTGACCGAGAGAGACACAGGGACTGAGAGAGAGAGACACATGGACCGAGAGAGAGACACAAGGACCGAGAGAGACACAGGGACCGAGTGAGACACAGGGGTGAGAGGGAGACACAGGGACCGAGCGAGACACAGGGACCGAGTGAGACACAGCGTCCGAGAGAGACACAGGGACCGAGAGAGGGAGACACAGGGACCGAGAGAGAAACAGGGACCGAGAAAGAGACATAGGGACCGAGTGAGAGACACAGGGACTGAGCGAGTCACAGGGACCGAGAGAGAGACACAGGGACCGAGAGAGAGACACAGGGACCGAGTGAGAGACACGTGGACTGAGCGAGTCACAGGGACCGAGAGAGACACAGGGACCGAGAGAGAGACACAGGGACCGAGAGAGAGACACAGGGACCGACAGAGACACAGGGACTGAGAGAGAGACACAGTGACCGAGAGAGAGACACCGGAACAGAGAGAGAGATAGGGACCGAGAGAGAGACACAGGGACCGAGAGAGAGACACAGGGACCGAGAGAGACACAGGGACCGACAGAGACACTGAATCTGAGAGAGAGAGACAGGGTCCGAGTGAGACACAGGGACCGAGAGAGAGACACAGGGACCGAGTGAGAGACACAGGGACTGAGCGAGTCAGAGGGACCGAGAGAGACACAGGGACCGAGAGAGAGACACAGGGACCCAGAGAGCGACACAGGGACTGAGAGAGTCACAGGGACCGAGAGAGAGACACAGGCACTGAGAGAGAGACACAGGGACTGAGAGAGAGACACAGGGACTGAGAGAGAGACACAGGGACGAAGAGAGACACCATGACCGAGAGAGACACAGGGGTGAGAGAGACACCGGGACCGAGAGAGACACAGGGACCCCGAGATAGAGACAGGGACCGAGAGAGACACAAGGACCTAGAGAGAGACACCGGGACAGAGAGAGAGATACAGGGACTGAGAGAGTGAGAGACAGGCACCGGGGGAGACACAGGGACTGAGTGAGACACCGGGACCGAGAAAGACACAGGGAGCAAGAGACAGACACAGGGACCGAGACAGAGACAGGTACCGAGTGAGAGACACAGGGACCGAGTGAGAGACACAGGGACTGAGACAGAGACAGGTACCGAGTGAGAGACACATGGAACGAGTGAGAGACACAGGGACCGAGAGAGAGAGACAGGGCCGAGAGAGAGAGACAGGGACCGAGAAAGAGACACAGGGACTGAGAGAGACAGAGGGACGGAGAGAGAGACCGTGACCGAGAGAGACACAGGGACTGAGAGAGAGAGACACATGGACCGAGAGAGAGACACAAGGACCGAGAGAGACACAGGGACCGAGTGAGACACAGGGGTGAGAGGGAGACACAGGGACCGAGCGAGACACAGGGATCGAGTGAGACACAGGGACTGAGAGAGAGAGACAGGGACCGGGAGAGACACAGGGACGGAGAAAGACACAGGGAGCAAGAGAGAGACACAGGGACCGAGAGAGACACCGGGACCGAGAGAGACACAGGGACCGAGACAGGGACAGGTACCGAGTGAGAGACACAGGGACTGAGTGAGAGACACAGGGACCAAGAGAGAGACACAGGGACCGAGAGAAACACAGTAACCGAGAGAGAGAGAGAGACAGGGGTTGAGAGAGAGAGACAGGGCCGAGAGAGTGACACAGGGACGAGTGAGACACAGGGACCGAGAAAGACACAGGGAGCAAGAGAGAGACACAGGGACCGAGAGGGAAACAGGGACCGAGAGAGAGACACAGGGACCGAGAGAAACACAGTGACCGAGAGAGAGAGACAGGGACCGAGAGAGTGACACAGGGACCGAGTGAGACACAGGGACCGAGTGAGACACAGGGACCGAGAGAGACACAGGGACTGAGAGAGAGACACAGGGGCGGAGAGAAACATAGGGTCAGAGGGAGAGAGACACAGGGACCGAGATATAGACACAGGGACCGAGAGAGACACAGGGACCGAGTGAGACACAGGGACCGAGGGAGAGAGACACAGGGACCGAGAGAGAGACACAAGGACCGAGAGAGACACAAGGACCGAGAGAGCCACAGGGACCGAGAGAGTCACAGGGACCGAGAGAGAGACACAGTGACCGAGAGAGAGACACCGGGACAGAGAGAGAGATACAGGGACTGAGAGAGAGAGAGACAGGCAGCGGGGGAGAAACAGGGACCGAGTGAGACACAGGGAGCAAGAGAGAGACAGTGACCGAGAGAGACACAGGGACCGAGAGAGACACAGGGACTGAGAGAGACACAGGGTCCGAGAAAGAGACAGGGACCGAGAGAGAGACAGGGACCGAGTGAGAGACACAATCGTCCGAGAGAGAAAGACAGGGAGCGAGAGAGAGACACAGGGACCGAGAGAGACACAGGGACCGAGAGAGACACAGGGACCAAGTGAGACACAGAGACCGAGAGAGACACAGGGACTGAGAGAGAGACAGTGACCGAGAGAGACACAGGGACCGAGAGAGACACAGGGACTGAGAGAGACACAGGGTCCGAGAAAGAGACAGGGACCGAGAGAGTGACAGGGACCGAGTGAGAGACACAATCGTCCGAGAGAGAAAGACAGGGAGCGAGAGAGAGACACAGGGACCGAGAGAGACACAGGGACCGAGAGAGACACAGGGACCATGTGAGACACAGAGACCGAGAGAGACACAGGGACCGAGAGAGAGACAGTGACCGAGAGAGACACAGGGACCGAGAGAGACACAGGGACTGAGAGAGACACAGGGTCCGAGAGAGAGAGACACAGGGACCGAGAGAGAGAGAGACACAGGGACTGACAGAGACACAGGGTCCGAGAGAGAGAGACACAGGGACCGAGAGAGAGAGAGACACAGGGACTGAGAGAGAGACACAGGGACCTAGAAAGACACCAGGACCGAGAGAGACACAGGGACCGAGAGAGAGACACAGGGACCGAGAGAGAGACACAGGGATCGGGAGAGACACAGGGACCGAGAGAGACACAGGGGCCAAGAGAATCACAGTGACCGAGAGAGAGGGACACGGACCGAGAGAGAGACACAGGGACCGAGGGAGAGACACAGGGACCGAGAGAGAGACAGGGTCCGAGAGAGAGAGAGACAGGGACCGAGAGAGAGAGACACAGGGACCGAGTGAGACACAGGGACCGAGAGACTGACAGGGACCGAGTGAGACACAGGGACCCAGAGAGAGTCACAGGGACCGACAGAGACACTGAAACTGAGAGAGAGTGACAGGGAGCGACTGAGACACAGGGACCGAGAGAGAGAAAGGGACCGAGTGAGAGACACAATCGTCCGAGAGAGAAAGACAGGGAGCGAGAGAGAGACACAGGGACCGAGTGAGACACAGGGTCTGAGAGAGAGAGACACAGGGACCGAGAGAGAGACACAAGGACCGAGAGAGACACAGGGACCGAGTGAGACACAGGGACTGAGAGAGAGAGACACAGGGACCGAGAGAGAGACAAAGGGACCGAGAGAGAGACACAAGGACCGAGAGAGACACAGGTACCGAGGAGACACAGGGACCGAGAGAGACACAGGGACCGAGAGAGACACAGCGACCGAGAGAGACACAGGGACTGAGAGAGAGAGACACAGGGACCGAGGGAGAGACACAAGGACTGAGAGAGAGACAGGGACCGAGTGAGACACAGAGACCGAGAGAGACACAGGGACCGAGAGAGAGACAGTGACCGAGAGAGACACAGAGACCGAGAGAGACACAGGGTGAGAGGGAGGCACAGGGATCGAGAGAGACACAGGGTCCGAGTGAGACACAGCGACCGAGAGAGACACAGGGACCGAGAGAGAGACAGGGACTAAGAGAGACACAGGGACCGAGAGAGAGAGACAGGGACCGAGTGAGAGACACAGGGACTGAGCGAGTCAGAGGGACAGAGAGAGACACAGGGACCGAGAGCGAGACACAGGGACCGAGAGAGAGACAAGGGACCGAGAGAGACACAGGGACCGAGAGAGAGACACAGGGACCGAGTGAGAGACACAGGGACTGAGCGAGTCACAGGGACCGAGAGAGACACAGGGACCGAGAGAAAGACACAGGGACCGAGAGAGAGACACAGGGACCGAGAGAGACACAGGGACTGAGTGAGACACAGGGTCCGAGAGAGAGAGACACAGGGACTGAGAGAGAGACACAGGGACTGAGAGAGAGACACAGGGACCAAGAGAGACACCAGGACCGAGAGAGACACAGGGACCGAGAGAGAGACACAGGGACCGAGAGAGAGACACCAGGACTGAGAGAGAGACACAGGGACCGAGTGAGACACAGGGACCGAGAGAGAGAGACAGGGTCCGAGTGAGAGAGACACAGGGACCGAGTGAGACACAGGGACCGAGTGAGTGACAGGGACCGAGTGAGACACAGGGACCCAGAGAGAGTCACAGGGACCGACAGAGACACTGAAACTGAGAGAGAGAGACAGGGAACGACTGAGACACAGGGACCGAGAAAGAGACAGGGACCGAGAGAGAGACAGGGACCGAGTGAGAGACAGGGACCGAGTGAGAGACACAATCATCCGAGAGAGAAAGACAGGGAGCGAGAGAGAGACACAGGGACCGAGAGAGACACAGGGACCGAGAGAGACACAGGGACCAAGTGAGACACAGAGACCGAGAGAGACACAGGGACCGAGAGAGAGACAGTGACCGAGAGAGACACAGGGACCGAGAGAGCCACAGGGACTGAGAGAGACACAGGGTCCGAGAAAGAAACAGGGACCGAGAGAGAGACAGGGACCGAGTGAGACACAGGGACCGAGTGAGAGACACAATCGTCCGAGAGAGAAAGACAGGGAGTGAGAGAGAGACACAGGGACCGAGAGAGACACAGGGACCATGTGAGACACAGAGACCGAGAGAGACACAGGGACCGAGAGAGAGACAGTGACCGAGAGAGACACAGGGACCGAGAGAGACACAGGGACTGAGAGAGACACAGGGTCCGAGAGAGAGAGACACAGGGACCGAGAGAGAGAGAGACACAGGGACTGAGAGAGACACAGGGTCCGAGAGAGAGAGACACAGGGACCGAGAGAGAGAGAGACACAGGGACTGAGAGAGAGACACAGGGACCAAGAAAGAGACACAGGGACCGAGAGAGAGACACAGGGATCGGAAGAGACACAGGGACCTTGTGAGACAAAGGGACCGAGAGAGAGACACAGGGACTGAGAGAGAGGGACACGGACCGAGAGAGAGACACAGGGACCGAGGGAGAGACACAGGGACCGAGAGAGAGACAGGGTCCGAGAGAGAGAGACACAGGGACCGAGTGAGACACAGGGACCGAGAGAGTGACAGGGACCGAGTGAGACACAGGGACCCAGAGAGTCACAGGGACCGACAGAGACACTGAAACTGAGAGAGAGAGACAGGGAGCGACTGAGACACAGGGACCGAGAGAGAGAAAGGGACCGAGTGAGAGACACAATCGTCCGAGAGAGAAAGACAGGGAGCGAGAGAGAGACACAAGGACCGAGAGAGACACAGGGACCGAGTGAGACACAGGGACTGAGAGAGACACAGGGACCGAGTGTGAGACACAGGGACCGAGAGAGAGACACAGGGACCGAGAGAGAGACACAGGGACCGAGAGAGAGACACAGGGACCGAGAGAGAGACACAAGGACCGAGAGAGACACAGGTACCGAGTGAGACACAGGGACCGAGAGAGACACAGGGACCGAGAGAGACACAGCGACCGAGAGAGAACCAGGGACCGAGAGAGAGAGACACAGGGACCGAGAGAGACACAGGGACTGAGAGAGTCACAGGGACCAAGAGAGAGACACAGGCACAGAGAGAGAGACACAGGGACTGAGATAGAGACACAGGGACGGAGAGAGAGACACAGGGACCGAGAGAGACACAGGGGTGAGAGAGAGATACAAAGACCGAGAGAGACACAGGGACCGAGTGAGACACAGAGACCGAGAGAGAGAGACAGGGACCAATAGAGACACAGGGACCGAGAGAGAGACACAGTGACCGGGAGAGAGACACCAGGACCGAGAGAGAGACAGTGACCGAGAGAGACACAGGGACTGAGAGAGAGAGAAACAGGGACCGAGGGAGAGACACAAGGACCGAGAGAGAGACAGGGACCGAGTTAGACACAGAGACCGAGAGAGACGCAGGGACCGAGAGAGAGACAGTGACCGAGAGAGACACAGAGACCGAGAGAGACACAGTGACTGAGAGAGAGAGAGAGACACAGGGACCGAGAGAGAGTGACAGGGACCGAGTGAGAGACACAGGGACTGAGCGAGTCAGAGGGACCGAGAGAGACACAGGGACCGAGAGCGAGAAACAGGGACCGAGAGAGAGACACAGGGACCGAGTGAGACACAGGGACCGAGAGAGAGACACAGGGACTGAGAGAGAGAGAGACACAGGGACCGAGAGAGAGAGACAGGGACCGAGTGAGAGACACAGGGACTGAGCGAGTCAGAGGGACCGAGAGAGACACAGGGACCGAGAGAGAGACACAGGGACCGAGAGAGACACAGGGACCGAGAGAGAGACACAGGGACCGAGTGAGAGACACAGGGACTGAGCGAGTCACAGGGACCGAGAGAGACACAGGGACCGAGAGAAAGATACAGGGACCGAGAGAGAGACACAGGGACCGAGAGAGACACAGGGACTGAGAGAGACACAGGGTCCGAGAAAGAGAGACACAGGGACTGAGAGAGAGACACAGGGACTGAGAGAGTGACACAGGGACCAAGAGAGACACCAGGACCGAGAGAGACACAGGGACCGAGAGAGAGACACAGGGACCGAGAGAGAGACAGGGACCGAGAGAGAGACACAGGGACCGAGAGAGAGACACAGGGACCGAGTGAGACACAGGGACCGAGAGAGAGAGACAGAGTCCGAGTGAGAGAGAGACACAGGGACCGAGTGAGTGACAGGGACCGAGTGAGACACAGGGACCCAGAGAGAGTCACAGGGACCGACAGAGACACTGAAACTGAGAGAGAGAGACAGGGAACGACTGAGACACAGGGACCGAGAAAGAGACAGGGACCGAGAGAGAGACACAGGGACCAAGAGAGACACCAGGGCCGAGAGAGACACAGGGACCGAGAGAGAGACACAGGGACCGAGAGAGAGACAGGGACCGAGAGACAGACACAGGGACCGAGAGAGAGAGACAGAGGGACCGAGTGAGACACAGGGACCGAGAGAGAGAGACAGGGTACGAGTGAGAGAGACACAGGGACCGAGTGAGTGACAGGGACCGAGTGAGACACAGGGACCCAGAGAGAGTCACAGGGACCGACAGAGACACTGAAACTGAGGGAGAGAAAGGGAACGACTGAGACACAGGGACCGAGAAAGAGACAGGGACCGAGAGAGAGACAGGGACCGAATGAGAGACAGGGACCGAGTGAGAGACACAATCGTCCGAGAGAGAAAGACAGGGAGCGAGAGAGAGACACAGGGACCGAGAGAGACACAGGGACCGAGAGAGACACAGGGACCGAGTGAGACAGAGAGACCGAGAGAGACACAGGGACCGAAACAGAGACAGTGACCGAGAGAGACACAGGGATTGAGAGAGAGAGAGACACAGGGACCGAGAGAGAGAGACACAAGGACCGAGAGAGACACAGGGACCGAGTGAGACACAGGGGTGAGAGGGAGACACAGGGACCGAGAGAGACACAGGGACTGAGAGAGTCACAGGGGTGAGAGAGAGATACAGGGACCGAGAGAGACACAGGGACCGAGTGAGACACTGTGAGCGAGAGATAGACACAGGGACCAAGAGAGACACAGGGACCGAGAGAGAGACACAGGGACCGAGAGAGAGAGACACAGGGATTGAGAGGGAGAGACAGGGACCGGGAGAGACACAGGGACCGAGAAAGACACAGGGAGCAAGAGAGAGACACAGGGACCGACAGAGACACTGAAACTGAGAGAGAGAGACAGGGAACGACTGAGACACAGGGACCGAGAAAGAGACAGGGACCGAGAGAGAGACAGGGACCGAGTGAGACACAGGGACCGAGAGAGAGAGACAGGGTCCGAGTGAGAGAGACACAGGGACCGAGTGAGAGACAGGGACCGAGTGAGAGACACAATCGTCCGAGAGAGAAAGACAGGGAGCGAGAGAGAGACACAGGGACCGAGAGAGACACAGGGACCGAGAGAGAGACAGTGACCGAGAGAGACACAGAGACCGAGAGAGACACAGGGTGAGAGGGAGGCACAGGGATCGAGAGAGACACAGGGTCCGAGTGAGACACAGCGACCGAGAGAGACACAGGGACCGAGAGAGAGACAGGGACTGAGAGAGACACAGGGACCGAGAGAGAGAGACAGGGACCGAGTGAGAGACACAGGGACTGAGCGAGTCAGAGGGATCGAGAGAGACACAGGGACCGAGAGTGAGACACAGGGACCGAGAGAGAGACAGGGTCCGAGAGAGAGAGACACAGGGACCGAGTGAGACACAGGGACCGAGAGAGTGACAGGGACCGACAGAGACACTGAAACTGAGAGAGAGAGACAGGGAGCGACTGAGACACAGGGACCGAGAGAGAGAAAGGGACCGAGTGAGAGACACAATCGTCCGAGAGAGAAAGACAGGGAGCGAGAGAGAGACACAGGGACCGAGTGAGACACAGGGTCTGAGAGAGAGAGACACAGGGACCGAGAGAGAGACACAAGGACCGAGAGAGACACAGGGACCGAGTGAGACACAGGGACTGAGAGAGACACAGGGACCGAGTGTGAGACACAGGGACCGAGAGAGAGACACAGGGACCGAGAGAGAGACACAGGGACCGAGAGAGAGACACAGGGACCGAGAGAGAGACACAAGGACCGAGAGAGACACAGGTACCGAGTGAGACACAGGGACCGAGAGAGACACAGGGACCGAGAGAGACACAGCGACCGAGAGAGAACCAGGGACCGAGAGAGAGAGACACTGGGACCGAGAGAGACACTCAGGGACCGAGAGAGAGACACAGGGACCGAGAGAGACACAGGGACTGAGAGAGTCACAGGGACCAAGAGAGAGACACAGGCACAGAGAGAGAGACACAGGGACTGAGATAGAGACACAGGGACGGAGAGAGAGACACAGGGACCGAGGGAGACACAGGGGTGAGAGAGAGATACAAAGACCGAGAGAGACACAGGGACCGAGTGAGACACAGAGACCGAGAGAGAGAGACAGGGACCAATAGAGACACAGGGACCGAGAGAGAGACACAGTGACCGGGAGAGAGACACCAGGACCGAGAGAGAGACAGTGACCGAGAGAGACACAGGGACTGAGAGAGAGAGAAACAGGGACCGAGGGAGAGACACAAGGACCGAGAGAGAGACAGGGACCGAGTTAGACACAGAGACCGAGAGAGACGCAGGGACCGAGAGAGAGACAGTGACCGAGAGAGACACAGAGACCGAGAGAGACACAGTGACTGAGAGAGAGAGAGACACAGGGACCGAGAGAGAGTGACAGGGACCGAGTGAGAGACACAGGGACTGAGCGAGTCAGAGGGACCGAGAGAGACACAGGGACCGAGAGCGAGAAACAGGGACCGAGAGAGAGACACAGGGACCGAGTGAGACACAGGGACCGAGAGAGAGACACAGGGACTGAGAGAGAGAGAGACACAGGGACCGAGAGAGAGAGACAGGGACCGAGTGAGAGACACAGGGACTGAGCGAGTCAGAGGGACCGAGAGAGACACAGGGACCGAGAGAGAGACACAGGGACCGAGAGAGACACAGGGACCGAGAGAGAGACACAGGGACCGAGTGAGAGACACAGGGACTGAGCGAGTCACAGGGACCGAGAGAGACACAGGGACCGAGAGAAAGATACAGGGACCGAGAGAGAGACACAGGGACCGAGAGAGACACAGGGACTGAGAGAGACACAGGGTCCGAGAGAGAGAGACACAGGGACTGAGAGAGAGACACAGGGACTGAGAGAGTGACACAGGGACCAAGAGAGACACCAGGACCGAGAGAGACACAGGGACCGAGAGAGAGACACAGGGACCGAGAGAGAGACAGGGACCGAGAGAGAGACACAGGGACCGAGAGAGAGACACAGGGACCGAGTGAGACACAGGGACCGAGAGAGAGAGACAGAGTCCGAGTGAGAGAGAGACACAGGGACCGAGTGAGTGACAGGGACCGAGTGAGACACAGGGACCCAGAGAGAGTCACAGGGACCGACAGAGACACTGAAACTGAGAGAGAGAGACAGGGAACGACTGAGACACAGGGACCGAGAAAGAGACAGGGACCGAGAGAGAGACACAGGGACCAAGAGAGACACCAGGGCCGAGAGAGACACAGGGACCGAGAGAGAGACACAGGGACCGAGAGAGAGACAGGGACCGAGAGACAGACACAGGGACCGAGAGAGAGACAGAGGGACCGAGTGAGACACAGGGACCGAGAGAGAGAGACAGGGTACGAGTGAGAGAGACACAGGGACCGAGTGAGTGACAGGGACCGAGTGAGACACAGGGACCCAGAGAGAGTCACAGGGACCGACAGAGACACTGAAACTGAGGGAGAGAAAGGGAACGACTGAGACACAGGGACCGAGAAAGAGACAGGGACCGAGAGAGAGACAGGGACCGAATGAGAGACAGGGACCGAGTGAGAGACACAATCGTCCGAGAGAGAAAGACAGGGAGCGAGAGAGAGACACAGGGACCGAGAGAGACAAAGGGACCGAGAGAGACACAGGGACCGAGTGAGACAGAGAGACCGAGAGAGACACAGGGACCGAAAGAGAGACAGTGACCGAGAGAGACACAGGGACTGAGAGAGAGAGAGACACAGGGACCGAGAGAGAGACACAAGGACCGAGAGAGACACAGGGACCGAGTGAGACACAGGGGTGAGAGGGAGACACAGGGACCGAGAGAGACACAGGGACTGAGAGAGTCACAGGGGTGAGAGAGAGATACAGGGACCGAGAGAGACACAGGGACCGAGTGAGACACTGTGAGCGAGAGATAGACACAGGGACCAAGAGAGACACAGGGACCGAGAGAGAGACACAGGGACCGAGAGAGAGAGACACAGGGATTGAGAGGGAGAGACAGGGACCGGGAGAGACACAGGGACCGAGAAAGACACAGGGAGCAAGAGAGAGACACAGGGACCGACAGAGACACTGAAACTGAGAGAGAGAGACAGGGAACGACTGAGACACAGGGACCGAGAAAGAGACAGGGACCGAGAGAGAGACAGGGACCGAGTGAGACACAGGGACCGAGAGAGAGAGACAGGGTCCGAGTGAGAGAGACACAGGGACCGAGTGAGAGACAGGGACCGAGTGAGAGACACAATCGTCCGAGAGAGAAAGACAGGGAGCGAGAGAGAGACACAGGGACCGAGAGAGACACAGGGACCGAGAGAGAGACAGTGACCGAGAGAGACACAGAGACCGAGAGAGACACAGGGTGAGAGGGAGGCACAGGGATCGAGAGAGACACAGGGTCCGAGTGAGACACAGCGACCGAGAGAGACACAGGGACCGAGAGAGAGACAGGGACTGAGAGAGACACAGGGACCGAGAGAGAGAGACAGGGACCGAGTGAGAGACACAGGGACTGAGCGAGTCAGAGGGATCGAGAGAGACACAGGGACCGAGAGTGAGACACAGGGACCGAGATAGAGACACAGGGACCGAGAGAGACACAGGGACCGAGAGAGAGACACAGGGACCGAATGAGAGACACAGGGACTGAGCGAGTCACAGGGACCGAGAGAGACACAGGGACCGAGAGAAAGACACAGGGACCGAGAGAGAGACACAGGGACCGAGAGAGACACAGGGACTGTGAGAGACACAGGGTCCGAGAGAGAGAGACACAGGGACTGAGAGAGAGACACAGGGACTGAGAGAGAGACACAGGGACCAAGAGAGACACCAGGACCGAGAGAGACACAGGGACCGAGAGAGAGACACCAGGACAGACAGAGAGACACAGGGACCGAGTGAGACACAGGGACCGAGAGAGAGAGACAGGGTCCGAGTGAGAGAGACACAGGGACCGAGTGAGACACAGGGACCGAGTGAGTGACACAGTGACCGAGAGAGAGTCACAGGGACCGACAGAGACACTGAAACTGAGAGAGAGAGACAGGGAACGACTGAGACACAGGGACCGAGAAAGAGACAGGGACCGAGAGAGAGACACAGGGACTGAGAGAGAGACGGGGACCGAGTGAGAGACACAATCGTCCGAGAGAGAAAGACAGGGAGCGAGAGAGAGACACAGGGACCGAGAGAGACACAGGGACCGAGAGAGACACAGGGACCAAGTGAGACACAGAGACCGAGAGAGACACAGGGACCGAGAGAGAGACAGTGACCGAGAGAGACACAGGGACCGAGAGAGACACAGGGACTGAGAGAGACACAGGGTCCGAGAAAGAGACAGGGACCGAGAGAGAGACAGGGACCGAGTGAGAGACACAATCGTCCGAGAGAGAAAGACAGGGAGCGAGAGAGAGACACAGGGACCGAGAGAGACACAGGGACCGAGAGAGACACAGGGACCAAGTGAGACACAGAGACCGAGAGAGACACAGGGACCGAGAGAGAGACAGTGACCGAGAGAGACACAGGGACCGAGAGAGACACAGGGACTGAGAGAGACACAGGGTCCGAGAAAGAGACAGGGACCGAGAGAGTGACAGGGACCGAGTGAGAGACACAATCGTCCGAGAGAGAAAGACAGGGAGCGAGAGAGAGACACAGGGACCGAGAGAGACACAGGGACCGAGAGAGACACAGGGACCATGTGAGACACAGAGACCGAGAGAGACACAGGGACCGAGAGAGAGACAGTGACCGAGAGAGACACAGGGACCGAGAGAGACACAGGGACTGAGAGAGACACAGGGTCCGAGAGAGAGAGACACAGGGACCGAGAGAGAGAGAGACACAGGGACTGACAGAGACACAGGGTCCGAGAGAGAGAGACACAGGGACCGAGAGAGAGAGAGACACAGGGACTGAGAGAGAGACACAGGGACCTAGAAAGACACCAGGACCGAGAGAGACACAGGGACCGAGAGAGAGACACAGGGACCGAGAGAGAGACACAGGGATCGGGAGAGACACAGGGACCGAGAGAGACACAGGGACCAAGAGAATCACAGTGACCGAGAGAGAGGGACACGGACCGAGAGAGAGACACAGGGACCGAGGGAGAGACACAGGGACCGAGAGAGAGACAGGGTCCGAGAGAGAGAGAGACAGGGACCGAGAGAGAGAGACACAGGGACCGAGTGAGACACAGGGACCGAGAGACTGAAAGGGACCGAGTGAGACACAGGGACCCAGAGAGAGTCACAGGGACCGACAGAGACACTGAAACTGAGAGAGAGTGACAGGGAGCGACTGAGACACAGGGACCGAGATAGAGAAAGGGACCGAGTGAGAGACACAATCGTCCGAGAGAGAAAGACAGGGAGCGAGAGAGAGACACAGGGACCGAGTGAGACACAGGGTCTGAGAGAGAGAGACACAGGGACCGAGAGAGAGACACAAGGACCGAGAGAGACACAGGGACCGAGCGAGACACAGGGACTGAGAGAGAGAGACACAGGGACCGAGAGAGAGACACAGGGACCGAGAGAGAGACACAAGGACCGAGAGAGACACAGGTACCGAGTGAGACACAGGGACCGAGAGAGACACAGGGACCGAGAGAGACACAGCGACCGAGAGAGACACAGGGACTGAGAGAGAGAGACACAGGGACCGAGGGAGAGACACAAGGACTGAGAGAGAGACAGGGACCGAGTGAGACACAGAGACCGAGAGAGACACAGGGACCGAGAGAGAGACAGTGACCGAGAGAGACACAGAGACCGAGAGAGACACAGGGTGAGAGGGAGGCACAGGGATCGAGAGAGACACAGGGTCCGAGTGAGACACAGCGACCGAGAGAGACACAGGGACCGAGAGAGAGACAGGGACTGAGAGAGACACAGGGACCGAGAGAGAGAGACAGGGACCGAGTGAGAGACACAGGGACTGAGCGAGTCAGAGGGACCGAGAGAGACACAGGGACCGAGAGCGAGACACAGGGACCGAGGGCGAGACAAGGGACCGAGAGAGACACAGGGTCCGAGAGAGAGACACAGGGACCGAGTGAGAGACACAGGGACTGAGCGAGTCACAGGGACCGAGAGAGACACAGGGACCGAGAGAAAGACACAGGGACCGAGAGAGAGACACAGGGACCGAGAGAGACACAGGGACTGAGAGAGACACAGGGACCGAGAGAGAGAGACACAGGGACTGAGAGAGAGACACAGGGACTGAGAGAGAGACACAGGGACCAAGAGAGACACCAGGACCGAGAGAGACACAGGGACCGAGAGAGAGACACAGGGACCGAGAGAGAGACACCAGGACTGAGAGAGAGACACAGGGACCGAGTGAGACACAAGGACCGAGAGAGAGAGACAGGGTCCGAGTGAGAGAGACACAGGGACCGAGTGAGACACAGGGACCGAGTGAGTGACAGGGACCGAGTGAGACACAGGGACCCAGAGAGAGTCACAGGGACCGACAGAGACACTGAAACTGAGAGAGAGAGACAGGGAACGACTGAGACACAGGGACCGAGAAAGAGACAGGGACCGAGAGAGAGACAGGGACCGAGTGAGAGACAGGGACCGAGTGAGAGACACAATCATCCGAGAGAGAAAGACAGGGAGCGAGAGAGAGACACAGGGACCGAGAGAGACACAGGGACCGAGAGAGACACAGGGACCAAGTGAGACACAGAGACCGAGAGAGACACAGGGACCGAGAGAGAGACAGTGACCGAGAGAGACACAGGGACCGAGAGAGCCACAGGGACTGAGAGAGACACAGGGTCCGAGAAAGAGACAGGGACCGAGAGAGAGACAGGGACTGAGTGAGACACAGGGACCGAGTGAGAGACACAATCGTCCGAGAGAGAAAGACAGGGAGCGAGAGAGAGACACAGGGACCGAGAGAGACACAGGGACCGAGAGAGACACAGTGACCATGTGAGACACAGAGACCGAGAGAGACACAGGGACCGAGAGAGAGACAGTGACCGAGAGAGACACAGGGACTGAGAGAGACACAGGGACTGAGAGAGACACAGGGTCCGAGAGAGAGAGACACAGGGACCGAGAGAGAGAGAGACACAGGGACTGAGAGAGACACAGGGTCCGAGAGAGAGACACACAGGGACCGAGAGAGAGAGAGACACAGGGACTGAGAGAGAGACACAGGGACCGAGAGAGAGACACAGGGATCGGGAGAGACACAGGGACCTTGTGAGACAAAGGGACCGAGAGAGAGACACAGGGACTGAGAGAGAGGGACACGGACCGAGAGAGAGACACAGGGACCGAGGGAGAGACACAGGGACCGAGAGAGAGACAGGGTCCGAGAGAGAGAGACACAGGGACCGAGTGAGACACAGGGACCGAGAGAGTGACAGGGACCGAGTGAGACACAGGGACCCAGAGAGAGTCACAGGGACCGACAGAGACACTGAAAGTGAGAGAGAGAGACAGGGAGCGACTGAGACACAGGGACCGAGAGAGAGAAAGGGACTGAGAGAGTCACAGGGACCAAGAGAGAGACACAGGCACAGAGAGAGAGACACAGGGACTGAGATAGAGACACAGGGACCGAGAGAGAGACACAGGGACCGAGAGAGAGACACAGGGACTGAGAGAGAGACACAGGGACCGAGAGAGAGACACAAGGACCGAGAGAGACACAGGTACCGAGTGAGACACAGGGACCGAGAGAGACACAGGGACCGAGAGAGACACAGCGACCGAGAGAGAACCAGGGACCGAGAGAGAGAGACACTGGGACCGAGAGAGACACTCAGGGACCGAGAGAGAGACACAGGGACCGAGAGAGACACAGGGACTGAGAGAGTCACAGGGACCAAGAGAGAGACACAGGCACAGAGAGAGAGACACAGGGACTGAGATAGAGACACAGGGACGGAGAGAGAGACACAGGGACCGAGAGAGACACAGGGGTGAGAGAGAGATACAAAGACCGAGAGAGACACAGGGACCGAGTGAGACACAGAGACCGAGAGAGAGAGACAGGGACCAATAGAGACACAGGGACCGAGAGAGAGACACAGTGACCGGGAGAGAGACACCAGGACCGAGAGAGAGACAGTGACCGAGAGAGACACAGGGACTGAGAGAGAGAGAAACAGGGACCGAGGGAGAGACACAAGGACCGAGAGAGAGACAGGGACCGAGTTAGACACAGAGACCGAGAGAGACGCAGGGACCGAGAGAGAGACAGTGACCGAGAGAGACACAGAGACCGAGAGAGACACAGTGACTGAGAGAGAGAGAGACACAGGGACCGAGAGAGAGTGACAGGGACCGAGTGAGAGACACAGGGACTGAGCGAGTCAGAGGGACCGAGAGAGACACAGGGACCGAGAGCGAGAAACAGGGACCGAGAGAGAGACACAGGGACCGAGTGAGACACAGGGACCGAGAGAGAGACACAGGGACTGAGAGAGAGAGAGACACAGGGACCGAGAGAGAGAGACAGGGACCGAGTGAGAGACACAGGGACTGAGCGAGTCAGAGGGACCGAGAGAGACACAGGGACCGAGAGAGAGACACAGGGACCGAGAGAGACACAGGGACCGAGAGAGAGACACAGGGACCGAGTGAGAGACACAGGGACTGAGCGAGTCACAGGGACCGAGAGAGACACAGGGACCGAGAGAAAGATACAGGGACCGAGAGAGAGACACAGGGACCGAGAGAGACACAGGGACTGAGAGAGACACAGGGTCCGAGAGAGAGAGACACAGGGACTGAGAGAGAGACACAGGGACTGAGAGAGTGACACAGGGACCAAGAGAGACACCAGGACCGAGAGAGACACAGGGACCGAGAGAGAGACACAGGGACCGAGAGAGAGACAGGGACCGAGAGAGAGACACAGGGGCCGAGAGAGAGACACAGGGACCGAGTGAGACACAGGGACCGAGAGAGAGAGACAGAGTCCGAATGAGAGAGAGAGACACAGGGACCGAGTGAGTGACAGGGACCGAGTGAGACACAGGGACCCAGAGAGAGTCACAGGGACCGACAGAGACACTGAAACTGAGAGACAGAGACAGGGAACGACTGAGACACAGGGACCGAGAAAGAGACAGGGACCGAGAGAGAGACACAGGGACCAAGAGAGACACCAGGACCGAGAGAGACACAGGGACCGAGAGAGAGACACAGGGACCGAGAGAGAGACAGGGACCGAGAGACAGACACAGGGACCGAGAGAGAGACAGAGGGACCGAGTGAGACACAGGGACCGAGAGAGAGAGACAGGGTACGAGTGAGAGAGACACAGGGACCGAGTGAGTGACAGGGACCGAGTGAGACACAGGGACCCAGAGAGAGTCACACGGACCGACAGAGACACTGAAACTGAGGGAGAGAAAGGGAACGACTGAGACACAGGGACCGAGAAAGAGACAGGGACCGAGAGAGAGACAGGGACCGAATGAGAGACAGGGACCGAGTGAGAGACACAATCGTCCGAGAGAGAAAGACAGGGAGCGAGAGAGAGACACAGGGACCGAGAGAGACACAGGGACCGAGAGAGACACAGGGACCGAGTGAGACAGAGAGACCGAGAGAGACACAGGGACCGAAAGAGAGACAGTGACCGAGAGAGACACAGGGACTGAGAGAGAGAGAGACACAGGGACCGAGAGAGAGACACAAGGACCGAGAGAGACACAGGGACCGAGTGAGACACAGGGGTGAGAGGGAGACACAGGGACCGAGAGAGACACAGGGACTGAGAGAGTCACAGGGGTGAGAGAGAGATACAGGGACCGAGAGAGACACAGGGACCGAGTGAGACACTGTGAGCGAGAGATAGACACAGGGACCAAGAGAGACACAGGGACCGAGAGAGAGACACAGGGACCGAGAGAGAGACACAGGGATTGAGAGGGAGAGACAGGGACCGGGAGAGACACAGGGACCGAGAAAGACACAGGGAGCAAGAGAGAGACACAGGGACCGACAGAGACACTGAAACTGAGAGAGAGAGACAGGGAACGACTGAGACACAGGGACCGAGAAAGAGACAGGGACCGAGAGAGAGACAGGGACCGAGTGAGACACAGGGACCGAGTGAGAGACACAATCGTCCGAGAGAGAAAGACAGGGAGCGACAGAGAGACACAGGGACCGAGAGAGACACAGGGACCGAGAGAGAGACAGTGACCGAGAGAGACACAGAGACCGAGAGAGACACAGGGTGAGAGGGAGGCACAGGGATCGAGAGAGACACAGGGTCCGAGTGAGACACAGCGACCGAGAGAGACACAGGGACCGAGAGAGAGACAGGGACTGAGAGAGACACAGGGACCGAGAGAGAGAGACAGGGACCGAGTGAGAGACACAGGGACTGAGCGAGTCAGAGGGATCGAGAGAGACACAGGGACCGAGAGTGAGACACAGGGACCGAGATAGAGACACAGGGACCGAGAGAGACACAGGGACCGAGAGAGAGACACAGGGACCGAATGAGAGACACAGGGACTGAGCGAGTCACAGGGACCGAGAGAGACACAGGGACCGAGAGAAAGACACAGGGACCGAGAGAGAGACACAGGGACCGAGAGAGACACAGGGACTGAGAGAGACACAGGGTCCGAGAGAGAGAGACACAGGGACTGAGAGAGAGACACAGGGACTGAGAGAGAGACACAGGGACCAAGAGAGACACCAGGACCGAGAGAGACACAGGGACCGAGAGAGAGACACCAGGACAGACAGAGAGACACAGGGACCGAGTGAGACACAGGGACCGAGAGAGAGAGACAGGGTCCGAGTGAGAGAGACACAGGGACCGAGTGAGACACAGGGACCGAGTGAGTGACACAGTGACCGAGAGAGAGTCACAGGGACCGACAGAGACACTGAAACTGAGAGAGAGAGACAGGGAACGACTGAGACACAGGGACTGAGAGAGAGACGGGGACCGAGTGAGAGACACAATCGTCCGAGAGAGAAAGACAGGGAGCGAGAGAGAGACACAGGGACCGAGAGAGACACAGGGACCGAGAGAGACACAGGGACCAAGTGAGACACAGAGACCGAGAGAGACACAGGGACCGAGAGAGAGACAGTGACCGAGAGAGACACAGGGACCGAGAGAGACACAGGGACTGAGAGAGACACAGGGTCCGAGAAAGAGACAGGGACCGAGAGAGAGACAGGGACCGAGTGAGAGACACAATCGTCCGAGAGAGAAAGACAGGGAGCGAGAGAGAGACACAGGGACCGAGAGAGACACAGGGACCGAGAGAGACACAGGGACCAAGTGAGACACAGAGACCGAGAGAGACACAGGGACCGAGAGAGAGACAGTGACCGAGAGAGACACAGGGACCGAGAGAGACACAGGGACTGAGAGAGACACAGGGTCCGAGAAAGAGACAGGGACCGAGAGAGTGACAGGGACCGAGTGAGAGACACAATCGTCCGAGAGAGAAAGACAGGGAGCGAGAGAGAGACACAGGGACCGAGAGAGACACAGGGACCGAGAGAGACACAGGGACCATGTGAGACACAGAGACCGAGAGAGACACAGGGACCGAGAGAGAGACAGTGACCGAGAGAGACACAGGGACCGAGAGAGACACAGGGACTGAGAGAGACACAGGGTCCGAGAGAGAGAGACACAGGGACCGAGAGAGAGAGAGACACAGGGACTGAGAGAGAGACACAGGGACCTAGAAAGACACCAGGACCGAGAGAGACACAGGGACCGAGAGAGAGACACAGGGACCGAGAGAGAGACACAGGGATCGGGAGAGACACAGGGACCGAGAGAGACACAGGGACCAAGAGAATCACAGTGACCGAGAGAGAGGGACACGGACCGAGAGAGAGACACAGGGACCGAGGGAGAGACACAGGGACCGAGAGAGAGACACAGGGACTGAGAGAGAGACAGTGACCGAGAGAGACACAGGGACCGAGAGAGACACAGGGACTGACAGAGACACAGGGTCCGAGTGAGAGACAGTGACCGAGAGAGACACAGGGACCGAGAGAGACACAGGGACTGAGAGAGACACAGGGTCCGAGAGAGAGAGACACAGGGACCGAGAGAGAGAGAGACACAGGGACTGAGAGAGAGACACAGGGACCTAGAAAGACACCAGGACCGAGAGAGACACAGGGACCGAGAGAGAGACACAGGGATCGGGAGAGACACAGGGACCGAGAGAGACACAGGGACCAAGAGAATCACAGTGACCGAGAGAGAGGGACACGGACCGAGAGAGAGACAGGGTCCGAGAGAGAGAGAGACAGGGACCGAGAGAGAGAGACACAGGGACCGAGTGAGACACAGGGACCGAGAGACTGACAGGGACCGAGTGAGACACAGGGACCCAGAGAGAGTCACAGGGACCGACAGAGACACTGAAACTGAGAGAGAGTGACAGGGAGCGACTGAGACACAGGGACCGAGAAAGAGACAGGGACCGAGAGAGAGAAAGGGACCGAGTGAGAGACACAATCGTCCGAGAGAGAAAGACAGGGAGCGAGAGAGAGACACAGGGACCGAGTGAGACACAGGGTCTGAGAGAGAGAGACACAGGGACCGAGAGAGAGACACAAGGACCGAGAGAGACACAGGGACCGAGTGAGACACAGGGACTGAGAGAGAGAGACACAGGGACCGAGAGAGAGACACAGGGACCGAGAGAGAGACACAAGGACCGAGAGAGACACAGGTACCGAGTGAGACACAGGGACCGAGAGAGACACAGGGACCGAGAGAGACACAGCGACCGAGAGAGACACAGGGACTGAGAGAGAGAGACACAGGGACCGAGGGAGAGACACAAGGACTGAGAGAGAGACAGGGACCGAGTGAGACACAGAGACCGAGAGAGACACAGGGACCGAGAGAGAGACAGTGACCGAGAGAGACACAGAGACCGAGAGAGACAC
The DNA here is from genome assembly GCA_037974335.1 of Prionace glauca. Taxonomy (NCBI): domain Eukaryota; kingdom Metazoa; phylum Chordata; class Chondrichthyes; order Carcharhiniformes; family Carcharhinidae; genus Prionace; species Prionace glauca. The sequence goes on along the minus strand of JBBMRE010000162.1, from coordinate 212,189 downwards.
AGGGTGAGAGGGAGGCACAGGGATCGAGAGAGACACAGGGTCCGAGTGAGACACAGCGACCGAGAGAGACACAGGGACCGAGAGAGAGACAGGGACTGAGAGAGACACAGGGACCGAGAGAGAGAGACAGGGACCGAGTGAGAGACACAGGGACTGAGCGAGTCAGAGGGACCGAGAGAGACACAGGGACCGAGAGCGAGACACAGGGACCGAGGGAGAGACAAGGGACCGAGAGAGACACAGGGACCGAGAGAGAGACACAGGGACCGAGTGAGAGACACAGGGACTGAGCGAGTCACAGGGACCGAGAGAGACACAGGGACCGAGAGAAAGACACAGGGACCGAGAGAGAGACACAGGGACCGAGAGAGACACAGGGACTGAGAGAGACACAGGGTCCGAGAGAGAGAGACACAGGGACTGAGAGAGAGACACAGGGACTGAGAGAGAGTCACAGGGACCAAGAGGGACACCAGGACCGAGAGAGACACAGGGACCGAGAGAGAGACACAGGGACCGAGAGAGAGACACCAGGACTGAGAGAGAGACACAGGGACCGAGTGAGACACAGGGACCGAGAGAGAGAGACAGGGTCCGAGTGAGAGAGACACAGGGACCGAGTGAGACACAGGGACCGAGTGAGTGACAGGGACCGAGTGAGACACAGGGACCCAGAGAGAGTCACAGGGACCGACAGAGACACTGAAACTGAGAGAGAGAGACAGGGAACGACTGAGACACAGGGACCGAGAAAGAGACAGGGACCGAGAGAGAGACAGGGACCGAGTGAGATACAGGGACCGAGTGAGAGACACAATCATCCGAGAGAGAAAGACAGGGAGCGAGAGAGAGACACAGGGACCGAGAGAGACACAGGGACCGAGAGAGACACAGGGACCGAGAGAGAGACAGTGACCGAGAGAGACACAGGGACCGAGAGAGCCACAGGGACTGAGAGAGACACAGGGTCCGAGAAAGAGACAGGGACCGAGAGAGAGACAGGGACCGAGTGAGACACAGGGACCGAGTGAGAGACACAATCGTCCGAGAGAGAAAGACAGGGAGCGAGAGAGAGACACAGGGACCGAGAGAGACACAGGGACCGAGAGAGACACAGGGACCATGTGAGACACAGAGACCGAGAGAGACACAGGGACCGAGAGAGAGACAGTGACCGAGAGAGACACAGGGACTGAGAGAGACACAGGGTCCGAGAGAGAGAGACACAGGGACCGAGAGAGAGAGAGACACAGGGACTGAGAGAGACACAGGGTCCGAGAGAGAGAGACACAGGGACCGAGAGAGAGAGAGACACAGGGACTGAGAGAGAGACACAGGGACCGAGAGAGAGACACAGGGATCGGGAGAGACACAGGGACCTTGTGAGACAAAGGGACCGAGAGAGAGACACAGGGACTGAGAGAGAGGGACACGGACCGAGAGAGAGACACAGGGACCGAGGGAGAGACACAGGGACCGAGAGAGAGACAGGGTCCGAGAGAGAGAGACACAGGGACCGAGTGAGACACAGGGACCGAGAGAGTGACAGGGACCGAGTGAGACACAGGGACCCAGAGAGAGTCACAGGGACCGACAGAGACACTGAAACTGAGAGAGAGAGACAGGGAGCGACTGAGACACAGGGACCGAGAGAGAGAAAGGGACCGAGTGAGAGACACAATCGTCCGAGAGAGAAAGACAGGGAGCGAGAGAGAGACACAGGGACCGAATGAGACACAGGGTCTGAGAGAGAGAGACACAGGGACCGAGAGAGAGACACAAGGACCGAGAGAGACACAGGGACCGAGTGAGACACAGGGACTGAGAGAGACACAGGGACCGAGTGTGAGACACAGGGACCGAGAGAGAGACACAGGGACCGAGAGAGAGACACAGGGACCGAGAGAGAGACACAAGGACCGAGAGAGACACAGGTACCGAGTGAGACACAGGGACCGAGAGAGACACAGGGACCGAGAGAGACACAGCGACCGAGAGAGAACCAGGGACCGAGAGAGAGAGACACTGGGACCGAGAGAGACACTCAGGGACCGACAGAGAGACACAGGGACCGAGAGAGACACAGGGACCGAGAGAGAGACACAGGGTCCGAGAGAGAGAGACACAGGGACCGAGAGAGAGACACAAGGACCGAGTGAGACACAGGGACTGAGAGAGACACAGGGACCGAGTGTGAGACACAGGGACCGAGAGAGAGACACAGGGACCGAGAGAGAGAAACAGGGACTGAGAGAGAGACACAGGGACCGAGAGAGAGACACAAGGACCGAGAGAGACACAGGTACCGAGTGAGACACAGGGACCGAGAGAGACACAGGGACCGAGAGAGACACAGCGACCGAGAGAGAACCAGGGACCGAGAGAGAGAGACACTGGGACCGAGAGAGACACTCAGGGACCGAGAGAGAGACACAGGGACCGAGAGAGACACAGGGACTGAGAGAGTCACAGGGACCAAGAGAGAGACACAGGCACAGAGAGAGAGACACAGGGACTGAGATAGAGACACAGGGACGGAGAGAGACACAGGGGTGAGAGAGAGATACAAAGACCGAGAGAGACACAGGGACCGAGTGAGACACAGAGACCGAGAGAGAGAGACAGGGACCAATAGAGACACAGGGACCGAGAGAGAGACACAGTGACCGGGAGAGAGACACCAGGACCGAGAGAGAGACAGTGACCGAGAGAGACACAGGGACTGAGAGAGAGAGACACAGGGACCGAGGGAGAGACACAAGGACCGAGAGAGAGACAGGGACAGAGTTAGACACAGAGACCGAGAGAGACGCAGGGACCGAGAGAGAGACAGTGACCGAGAGAGACACAGAGACCGAGAGAGACACAGTGACTGAGATAGAGAGAGACACAGGGACCGAGAGAGAGTGACAGGGACCGAGTGAGAGACACAGGGACTGAGCGAGTCAGAGGGACCGAGAGAGACACAGGGACCGAGAGCGAGAAACAGGGACCGAGAGAGAGACACAGGGACCGAGTGAGACACAGGGACCGAGAGAGAGACACAGGGACTGAGAGAGAGAGAGACACAGGGACCGAGAGAGAGAGACAGGGACCGAGTGAGAGACACAGGGACTGAGCGAGTCAGAGGGACCGAGAGAGACACAGGGACCGAGAGAGAGACACAGGGACCGAGAGAGACACAGGGACCGAGAGAGAGACACAGGGACCGAGTGAGAGACACAGGGACTGAGCGAGTCACAGGGACCGAGAGAGACACAGGGACCGAGAGAAAGATACAGGGACCGAGAGAGAGACACAGGGACCGAGAGAGACACAGGGACTGAGAGAGACACAGGGACCGAGAGAGAGAGACAAAGGGACTGAGAGAGAGACACAGGGACTGAGAGAGTGACACAGGGACCAAGAGAGACACCAGGACCGAGAGAGACACAGGGACCGAGAGAGAGACACAGGGACCGAGAGAGAGACATGGACCGAGAGAGAGACACAGGGACCGAGAGAGAGACACAGGGACCGAGTGAGACACAGGGACCGAGAGAGAGAGACAGAGTCCGAGTGAGAGAGAGACACAGGGACCGAGTGAGTGACAGTGACCGAGTGAGACACAGGGACCCAGAGAGAGTCACAGGTACCGACAGAGACACTGAAACTGAGAGAGAGAGACAGGGATCGACTGAGACACAGGGACCGAGAAAGAGACAGGGACCGAGAGAGAGACACAGGGACCAAGAGAGACACCAGGACCGAGAGAGACACAGGGACCGAGAGAGAGACACAGGGACCGAGAGAGAGACAGGGACCGAGAGACAGACACAGGGACCGAGAGAGAGACACAGGGACCGAGTGAGACACAGGGACCGAGAGAGAGAGACAGGGTACGAGTGAGAGAGACACAGGGACCGAGTGAGTGACAGGGACCGAGTGAGACACAGGGACCCAGAGAGAGTCACAGGGACCGACAGAGACACTGAAACTGAGAGAGAGACTGGGAACGACTGAGACACAGGGACCGAGAAAGAGACAGGGACCGAGAGAGAGACAGGGACCGAGTGAGAGACAGGGACCGAGTGAGAGACACAATCGTCCGAGAGAGAAAGACAGGGAGCGAGAGAGAGACACAGGGACCGAGAGAGACACAGGGACCGAGAGAGACACAGGGACCGAGTGAGACAGAGAGACCGAGAGAGACACAGGGACCGAAAGAGAGACAGTGACCGAGAGAGACACAGGGACTGAGAGAGAGAGAGACACAGGGACCGAGAGAGAGACACAAGGACCGAGAGAGACACAGGGACCGAGTGAGACACAGGGACTGAGAGAGTCACAGGGGTGAGAGAGAGATACAGGGACCGAGAGAGAGACTCAGGGACCGAGTGAGACACTGTGAGCGAGAGATAGACACAGGGACCAAGAGAGACACAGGGACCGAGAGAGACACAGGGACTGAGAGAGTCACAGGGGTGAGAGAGAGATACAGGGACCGAGAGAGAGACTCAGGGACCGAGTGAGACACTGTGAGCGAGAGATAGACACAGGGACCAAGAGAGACACAGGGACCGAGAGAGAGACACAGGGACCGAGAGAGAGACACAGGGATTGAGAGGGAGAGACAGGGACCGGGAGAGACACAGGGACCGAGAAAGACACAGGAGCAAGAGAGAGACACAGGGACCGAGAGAGACACCGTGACCGAGTGAGACACAGGGACCGAGAGAGAGAGACAGGGTCCGAGTGAGAGAGACACAGGGACCGAGTGAGACACAGGGACCGAGTGAGTGACAGGGACCGAGTGAGACACAGGGACCCAGAGAGAGTCACAGGGACCGACAGAGACACTGAAACTGAGAGAGAGAGACAGGGAACGAGTGAGACACAGGGACCGAGAAAGAGACAGGGACCGAGAGAGAGACAGGGACCGAGTGAGAGACAGGGACCGAGTGAGAGACACAATCGTCCGAGAGAGAAAGACAGGGAGCGAGAGAGAGACACAGGGACCGAGAGAGACACAGGGACCGAGAGAGACACAGGGACCAAGTGAGACACAGAGACCGAGAGAGACACAGGGACCGAGAGAGAGACAGTGACCGAGAGAGACACAGGGACCGAGAGAGACACAGGGACTGAGAGAGACACAGGGTCCGAGAAAGAGACAGGGACCGAGAGAGAGACAGGGACCGAGTGAGAGACAGGGACCGAGTGAGAGACACAATCGTCCGAGAGAGAAAGACAGGGAGCGAGAGAGAGACACAGGGACCGAGAGAGACACAGGGACCGAGAGAGACACAGGGACCATGTGAGACACAGAGACCGAGAGAGACACAGGGACCGAGAGAGAGACAGTGACCGAGAGAGACACAGGGACCGAGAGAGACACAGGGACTGAGAGAGACACAGGGTCCGAGAGAGAGAGACACAGGGACCGAGAGAGAGAGAGACACAGGGACTGAGAGAGACACAGGGTCCGAGAGAGAGACACAGGGACCGAGAGAGAGAGAGACACAGGGACTGAGAGAGAGACACAGGGATCAAGAGAGACACCAGGACCGAGAGAGACACAGGGACCGAGAGAGAGACACAGGGACCGAGAGAGAGACACAGGGATCGGGAGAGACATAGGGACCGAGAGAGAGACACAGGGACCGAGAGAGAGACAGGGTCCGACAGAGAGAGAGACAGGGTGCGAGAGAGAGAGACACAGGGACCGAGTGAGACACAGGGACCGAGAGAGTGACAGGGACCGAGTGAGACACAGGGACCCAGAGAGAGTCACAGGGACCGACAGAGACACTGAAACTGAGAGAGAGTGACAGGGAGCGACTGAGACACAGGGACCGAGAGAGAGAAAGGGACCGAGTGAGAGACAGGGTCTGAGAGAGAGAGACACAGGGACTGAGAGAGAGACACAAGGACCGAGAGAGACACAGGGACCGAGTGAGACACAGGGACTGAGAGAGAGAGACACAGGGACCGAGAGAGAGACACAGGGACCGAGAGAGAGACACAAGGACCGAGAGAGACACACGTACTGAGTGAGACGCAGGGACCGAGAGAGACACAGGGACCGAGAGAGACACAGCGACCGAGAGAGACACAGGGACCGAGAGAGAGAGACACTGGGACCGAGAGAGAAACACAGGGACCGAGAGAGAGACACAGGGACCGAGAGAGACACAGGGACTGAGAGAGTCACAGGGACCAAGAGAGAGACACAGGCACAGAGAGAGAGACACAGGGACTGAGATAGAGACACAGGGACGGAGAGAGAGACACAGGGACCGAGAGAGACACAGGGGTGAGAGAGAGATACAAAGACCGAGAGAGACACAGGGACCGAGTGAGACACAGTGACCGAGAGAGAGACACAGGGACCAATAGAGACACAGGGACCGAGAGAGAGACACCAGGACCGAGAGAGAGACAGAGACCGAGAGAGACACAGGGACTGAGAGAGAGAGACACAGGGACCGAGGGAGAGACACAAGGACCGAGAGAGAGACAGGGACCGAGTTAGACACAGAGACCGAGAGAGACACAGGGACCGAGAGAGAGACAGTGACCGAGAGAGACACAGAGACCGAGAGAGACACAGGGTGAGAGGGAGGCACAGGGACCGAGAGAGACACAGGGTCCAAGTGAGACACAGCGACCGAGAGTGACACAGGGACCGAGAGAGAGACACAGGGACTGAGAGAGAGACAGGGACCGAGTGAGAGACAGGGACCGAGTGAGAGACACAATCGTCCGAGAGAGAAAGACAGGGAGCGAGAGAGAGACACAGGGACCGAGAGAGACACAGGGACCGAGGGAGACACAGGGACCGAGTGAGACACAGAGACCGAGAGAGACACAGGGACCGAGAGAGAGACAGTGACCGAGAGAGACACAGGGAATGAGAGAGAGAGAGACACAGGGACCGAGAGAGAGACACAAGGACCGAGAGAGACACAGGGACCGAGTGAGACACAGGGGTGAGAGGGAGACACAGGGACCGAGAGAGACACAGGGACTGAGAGAGTCACAGGGACCGAGAGAGAGACAGAGGCACCGAGAGTGACACAGGGACCGAGAGAGAGACAGGGACCGAGAGAGAGACACAGGGGTGAGAGAGAGATACAGGGACCGAGAGAGACACAGGGACCGAGTGAGACACTGTGACCGAGAGATAGACACAGGGACCAAGAGAGACACAGGGACCGAGAGAGAGACACAGGGACCGAGAGAGAGACACCAGGACAGAGAGAGAGATAGGGGCCGAGGGAGACACAGGGACAGAGAGAGAGACACAGGGACCAAGAGAGACACAGGGACCGAGAGAGAGACACAGTGACCGGGAGAGAGACACCAGGACAGAGAGAGAGTGATAGGGACCGAGAGAGAGACACAGGGACCGAGAGAGAGACACAGGGATTGAGAGGGAGAGACAGGGACCGGGAGAGACACAGGGACCGAGAAAGACACAGGGAGCAAGAGAGAGACACAGGGACCGAGAGAGACACGGGGACCGAGTGAGACACAGGGACCGAGTGAGAGACACAGGGACCGAGAGAGAGACACAGGGACCGAGAGGGACACAGGGACCGAGTGAGAGACACAGTGACCGAGTGAGAGACACAGGGACCGAGAGAGAGACACAGGGACCGAGAGAGAGACAGGGTCCGAGAGAGAGAGAGACACAGGGACCGAGTGAGACACAGAGACCGAGAGAGACACAGGGACTGAGAGAGAGACACAGGGACCGAGTGAGACACAGGGACCAAGAGAGTGACAGGGACCGAGTGAGAGACACAGGGACCGAGTGAGACACAGAGACCGAGAGAGACACAGGGACTGAGAGAGAGACACAGGGACCGAGAGAGACACAGGGACTGAGTGAGACACAGGGACCGAGAGAGACACAGGGACCGAGAGAGACACAGGGACCGAGAGAGAGACAGTGACCGAGAGAGACACAGGGACTGAGGGAGAGACACAAGGACCGAGAGAGACACAGGGACAGAGAGGGAGACACAGGGACCGAGCAGACACAGGGACCGAGAGAGAGAGACACAGGGACCGAGAGAGAGACACAGGGACTGAGTGAGAGACAGGGACCGAGAGAGACACAGGGACCGAGAGGGACACAGGGACCGAGAGGGACACAGGGACCAAGAGAGAGAGAGACAGGGTCCGAGAGAGAGAGAGAGACACAGGGACCGAGTGAGACACAGGGAGCGAGAGAGAGACACAGGGACCGAGTGAGACACAGGGACTGAGAGAGAGAGACACTGGGACCGAGAGAGAGACATGAGGACCGAGAGAGACACAGGGACCGAGTGAGACACAGGGGTGAGAGAGAGACACAGGGACCGAGAGAGACACAGGGACCGAGAGAGACACAGCGACCGAGAGAGAGACAGGGACCGAGTTAGACACAGAGACCGAGAGATACGCAGGGACCGAGAGATCGACAGTGACCGAGAGAGACACAGAGACCGAGAGAGACACAGTGACTGAGAGAGAGAGAGACACAGGGACCGAGAGAGAGTGACAGGGACCGAGTGAGAGACACAGGGACTGAGCGAGTCAGAGGGACCGAGAGAGACACAGGGACCGAGAGCGAGAAACAGGGACCGAGAGAGAGACACAGGGACCGAGTGAGACACAGGGACCGAGAGAGAGACACAGGGACTGAGAGAGAGAGAGACACAGGGACCGAGAGAGAGAGACAGGGACCGAGTGAGAGACACAGGGACTGAGCAAGTCAGAGGGACCGAGAGAGACACAGGGACCGAGAGAGAGACACAGGGACCGAGAGAGACACAGGGACCGAGAGAGAGACACAGGGACCGAGTGAGAGACACAGGGACTGAGCGAGTCACAGGGACCGAGAGAGACACAGGGACCGAGAGAGAGGCACAGGGACCGAGAGAGAGACACCAGGACAGAGAGAGAGATAGGGGCCGAGGGAGACACAGGGACAGAGAGAGAGACACAGGGACCAAGAGAGACACAGAGACCGAGAGAGAGACACAGTGACCGGGAGAGAGACACCAGGACAGAGAGAGAGTGATAGGGACCGAGAGAGAGACACAGGGACCGAGAGAGAGACACAGGGATTGAGAGGGAGAGACAGGGACCGGGAGAGACACAGGGACCGAGAAAGACACAGGGAGCAAGAGAGAGACACAGGGACCGAGAGAGACACGGGGACCGAGTGAGACACAGGGACCGAGTGAGAGACACAGGGACCGAGAGAGAGACACAGGGACCGAGAGGGACACAGGGACCGAGTGAGAGACACAGTGACCGAGTGAGAGACACAGGGACCGAGAGAGAGACACAGGGACCGAGAGAGAGACAGGGTCCGAGAGAGAGAGAGACACAGGGACCGAGTGAGACACAGGGACCGAGAGAGTGACAGGGATCGAGTGAGACACAGGGACTGAGCGAGTCAGAGGGACCGAGAGAGACACAGGGACCGAGAGCGAGAAACAGGGACCGAGAGAGAGACACAGGGACCGAGTGAGACACAGGGACCGAGAGAGAGACACAGGGACTGAGAGAGAGAGAGACACAGGGACCGAGAGAGAGAGACAGGGACCGAGTGAGAGACACAGGGACTGAGCAAGTCAGAGGGACCGAGAGAGACACAGGGACCGAGAGAGAGACACAGGGACCGAGAGAGACACAGGGACCGAGAGAGAGACACAGGGACCGAGTGAGAGACACAGGGACTGAGAGAGTGACAGGGATCGAGTGAGACACAGGGACGCAGAGAGTGACACAGGGACCAAGAGAGATACCAGGACCTAGAGAGAGACACAGGGACCGAGAGAGTCACAGGGACCGAGAGAGAGACACAGAGACCAACAGAGACACTGAAACTGAGAGAGAGAGACAGGGACCGAGTGAGACACAGGGACCAAGAGAGTGACAGGGACCGAGTGAGAGACACAGGGACCGAGTGAGACACAGAGACCGAGAGAGACACAGGGACTGAGAGAGAGACACAGGGACCGAGAGAGACACAGGGACTGAGTGAGACACAGGGACCGAGAGAGACACAGGGACCGAGAGAGACACAGGGACCGAGAGAGAGACAGTGACCGAGAGAGACACAGGGACTGAGGGAGAGACACAAGGACCGAGAGAGACACAGGGACAGAGAGGGAGACACAGGGACCGAGCAGACACAGGGACCGAGAGAGAGACACAGGGACCGAGAGAGAGACACAGGGACTGAGTGAGAGACAGGGACCGAGAGAGACACAGGGACCGAGAGGGACACAGGGACCGAGAGGGACACAGGGACCGAGAGAGAGAGAGAGACAGGGTCCGAGAGAGAGAGAGAGACACAGGGACCGAGTGAGACACAGGGAGCGAGAGAGAGACACAGGGACCGAGTGAGACACAGGGACTGAGAGAGAGAGACACTGGGACCGAGAGAGAGACACGAGGACCGAGAGAGACACAGGGACCGAGTGAGACACAGGGGTGAGAGAGAGACACAGGGACCGAGAGAGACACAGGGACCGAGAGAGACACAGCGACCGAGAGAGAGACAGGGACCGAGTTAGACACAGAGACCGAGAGATACGCAGGGACCGAGAGAGAGACAGTGACCGAGAGAGACACAGAGACCGAGAGAGACACAGTGACTGAGAGAGAGAGAGACACAGGGACCGAGAGAGAGTGACAGGGACCGAGTGAGAGACACAGGGACTGAGCGAGTCAGAGGGACCGAGAGAGACACAGGGACCGAGAGCGAGAAACAGGGACCGAGAGAGAGACACAGGGACCGAGTGAGACAGGGACCGAGAGAGAGACACAGGGACTGAGAGAGAGAGAGACACAGGGACCGAGAGAGAGAGACAGGGACCGAGTGAGAGACACAGGGACTGAGCAAGTCAGAGGGACCGAGAGAGACACAGGGACCGAGAGAGAGACACAGGGACCGAGAGAGACACAGGGACCGAGAGAGAGACACAGGGACCGAGTGAGAGACACAGGGACTGAGCGAGTCACAGGGACCGAGAGAGACACAGGGACCGAGAGAGAGACACAGGGACCGAGAGAGAGACACCAGGACAGAGAGAGAGATAGGTGCCGAGGGAGACACAGGGACAGAGAGAGAGACACAGGGACCAAGAGAGACACAGGGACCGAGAGAGAGACACAGTGACCGGGAGAGAGACACCAGGACAGAGAGAGAGTGATAGGGACCGAGAGAGAGACACAGGGACCGAGAGAGAGACACAGGGATTGAGAGGGAGAGACAGGGACCGGGAGAGACACAGGGACCGAGAAAGACACAGGGAGCAAGAGAGAGACACAGGGACCGAGAGAGACACGGGGACCGAGTGAGACACAGGGACCGAGTGAGAGACACAGGGACCGAGAGAGAGACACAGGGACCGAGAGGGACACAGGGACCGAGTGAGAGACACAGTGACCGAGTGAGAGACACAGGGACCGAGAGAGAGACACAGGGACCGAGAGAGAGACAGGGTCCGAGAGAGAGAGAGACACAGGGACCGAGTGAGACACAGGGACCGAGAGAGTGACAGGGATCGAGTGAGAGACAGGGACGCAGAGAGTGACACAGGGACCGAGAGAGATACAAGGACCTAGAGAGAGACACAGGGACCGAGAGAGTCACAGGGACCGAGAGAGAGACACAGGGACCAACAGAGACACTGAAACTGAGAGAGAGAGACAGGGACCGAGTGAGACACAGGGACCAAGAGAGTGACAGGGACCGAGTGAGAGACACAGGGACCGAGTGAGACACAGAGACCGAGAGAGACACAGGGACTGAGAGAGAGACACAGGGACCGAGAGAGACACAGGGACTGAGTGAGACACAGGGACCGAGAGAGACACAGGGACCGAGAGAGACACAGGGACCGAGAGAGAGACAGTGACCGAGAGAGACACAGGGACTGAGGGAGAGACACAAGGACCGAGACAGACACAGGGACAGAGAGGGAGACACAGGGACCGAGCAGACACAGGGACCGAGAGAGAGACACAGGGACCGAGAGAGAGACACAGGGACTGAGTGAGAGACAGGGACCGAGAGAGACACAGGGACCGAGAGGGACACAGGGACCGAGAGGGACACAGGGACCGAGAGAGAGAGAGACAGGGTCCGAGAGAGAGAGAGAGACACAGGGACCGAGTGAGACACAGGGAGCGAGAGAGAGACACAGGGACCGAGTGAGACACAGGGACTGAGAGAGAGAGACACTGGGACCGAGAGAGAGACACGAGGACCGAGAGAGACACAGGGACCGAGTGAGACACAGGGGTGAGAGAGAGACACAGGGACCGAGAGAGAAACAGGGACCGAGAGAGACACAGCGACCGAGAGAGAGACAGGGACCGAGTTAGACACAGAGACCGAGAGATACGCAGGGACCGAGAGAGAGACAGTGACCGAGAGAGACACAGAGACCGAGAGAGACACAGTGACTGAGAGAGAGAGAGACACAGGGACCGAGAGAGAGTGACAGGGACCGAGTGAGAGACACAGGGACTGAGCGAGTCAGAGGGACCGAGAGAGACACAGGGACCGAGAGCGAGAAACAGGGACCGAGAGAGAGACACAGGGACCGAGTGAGACACAGGGACCGAGAGAGAGACACAGGGACTGAGAGAGAGAGAGACACAGGGACCGAGAGAGAGAGACAGGGACCGAGTGAGAGACACAGGGACTGAGCGAGTCAGAGGGACCGAGAGAGACACAGGGACCGAGAGAGAGACACAGGGACCGAGTGAGAGACACAGGGACTGAGCGAGTCACAGGGACCGAGAGAGACACAGGGACCGAGAGAGAGACACAGGGACCGAGAGAGAGACACCAGGACAGAGAGAGAGATAGGGGCCGAGGGAGACACAGGGACAGAGAGAGAGACACAGGGACCAAGAGAGACACAGGGACCGAGAGAGAGACACAGTGACCGGGAGAGAGACACCAGGACAGAGAGAGAGTGATAGGGACCGAGAGAGAGACACAGGGACCGAGAGAGAGACACAGGGATTGAGAGGGAGAGACAGGGACCGGGAGAGACACAGGGACCGAGAAAGACACAGGGAGCAAGAGAGAGACACAGGGACCGAGAGAGACACGGGGACCGAGTGAGACACAGGGACCGAGTGAGAGACACAGGGACCGAGAGAGAGACACAGGGACCGAGAGGGACACAGGGACCGAGTGAGAGACACAGTGACCGAGTGAGAGACACAGGGACCGAGAGAGAGACACAGGGACCGAGAGAGAGACAGGGTCCGAGAGAGAGAGAGACACAGGGACCGAGTGAGACACAGGGACCGAGAGAGTGACAGGGATCGAGTGAGACACAGGGACGCAGAGAGTGACACAGGGACCGAGAGAGATACAAGGACCTAGAGAGAGACACAGGGACCGAGAGAGTCACAGGGACCGAGAGAGAGACACAGGGACCAACAGAGACACTGAAACTGAGAGAGAGAGACAGGGACCGAGTGAGACACAGGGACCAAGAGAGTGACAGGGACCGAGTGAGAGACACAGGGACCGAGTGAGACACAGAGACCGAGAGAGACACAGGGACTGAGAGAGAGACACAGGGACCGAGAGAGACACAGGGACTGAGTGAGACACAGGGACCGAGAGAGACACAGGGACCGAGAGAGAGACAGTGACCGAGAGAGACACAGGGACTGAGGGAGAGACACAAGGACCGAGAGAGACACAGGGACAGAGAGGGAGACACAGGGACCGAGCAGACACAGGGACCGAGAGAGAGACACAGGGACCGAGAGAGAGACACAGGGACTGAGTGAGAGACAGGGACCGAGAGAGACACAGGGACCGAGAGGGACACAGGGACCGAGAGGGACACAGGGACCGAGAGAGAGAGAGACAGGGTCCGAGAGAGAGAGAGAGAGACACAGGGACCGAGTGAGACACAGGGAGCGAGAGAGAGACACAGGGACCGAGTGAGACACAGGGACTGAGAGAGAGAGACACTGGGACCGAGAGAGAGACACGAGGACCGAGAGAGACACAGGGACCGAGTGAGACACAGGGGTGAGAGAGAGACACAGGGACCGAGAGAGACACAGGGACCGAGAGAGACACAGCGACCGAGAGAGAGACAGGGACCGAGTTAGACACAGAGACCGAGAGATACGCAGGGACCGAGAGAGAGACACAGGGACTGAGAGAGAGAGAGACACAGGGACCGAGAGAGAGAGACAGGGACCGAGTGAGAGACACAGGGACTGAGCAAGTCAGAGGGACCGAGAGAGACACAGGGACCGAGAGAGAGACACAGGGACCGAGAGAGACACAGGGACCGAGAGAGAGACACAGGGACCGAGTGAGAGACACAGGGACTGAGAGAGTGACAGGGATCGAGTGAGACACAGGGACGCAGAGAGTGACACAGGGACCGAGAGAGATACCAGGACCTAGAGAGAGACACAGGGACCGAGAGAGTCACAGGGACCGAGAGAGAGACACAGGGACCAACAGAGACACTGAAACTGAGAGAGAGAGACAGGGACCGAGTGAGACACAGGGACCAAGAGAGTGACAGGGACCGAGTGAGAGACACAGGGACCGAGTGAGACACAGAGACCGAGAGAGACACAGGGACTGAGAGAGAGACACAGGGACCGAGAGAGACACAGGGACTGAGTGAGACACAGGGACCGAGAGAGACACAGGGACCGAGAGAGACACAGGGACCGAGAGAGAGACAGTGACCGAGAGAGACACAGGGACTGAGGGAGAGACACAAGGACCGAGAGAGACACAGGGACAGAGAGGGAGACACAGGGACCGAGCAGACACAGGGACCGAGAGAGAGACACAGGGACCGAGAGAGAGACACAGGGACTGAGTGAGAGACAGGGACCGAGAGAGACACAGGGACCGAGAGGGACACAGGGACCGAGAGGGACACAGGGACCGAGAGAGAGAGAGACAGGGTCCGAGAGAGAGAGAGAGACACAGGGACCGAGTGAGACACAGGGAGCGAGAGAGAGACACAGGGACCGAGTGAGACACAGGGACTGAGAGAGAGAGACACTGGGACCGAGAGAGAGACAAGAGGACCGAGAGAGACACAGGGACCGAGTGAGACACAGGGGTGAGAGAGAGACACAGGGACCGAGAGAGACACAGGGACCGAGAGAGACACAGCGACCGAGAGAGAGACAGGGACCGAGTTAGACACAGAGACCGAGAGATACGCAGGGACCGAGAGAG
Source organism: Prionace glauca (assembly GCA_037974335.1). Taxonomy (NCBI): domain Eukaryota; kingdom Metazoa; phylum Chordata; class Chondrichthyes; order Carcharhiniformes; family Carcharhinidae; genus Prionace; species Prionace glauca. Next base: position 196,948 of record JBBMRE010000162.1, on the reverse strand, counting down.
AGACAGTGACCGAGAGAGACACAGAGACCGAGAGAGACACAGTGACTGAGAGAGAGAGAGACACAGGGACCGAGAGAGAGTGACAGGGACCGAGTGAGAGACACAGGGACTGAGCGAGTCAGAGGGACCGAGAGAGACACAGGGACCGAGAGCGAGAAACAGGGACCGAGAGAGAGACACAGGGACCGAGTGAGACAGGGACCGAGAGAGAGACACAGGGACTGAGAGAGAGAGAGACACAGGGACCGAGAGAGAGAGACAGGGACCGAGTGAGAGACACAGGGACTGAGCAAGTCAGAGGGACCGAGAGAGACACAGGGACCGAGAGAGAGACACAGGGACCGAGAGAGACACAGGGACCGAGAGAGAGACACAGGGACCGAGTGAGAGACACAGGGACTGAGCGAGTCACAGGGACCGAGAGAGACACAGGGACCGAGAGAGAGACACAGGGACCGAGAGAGAGACACCAGGACAGAGAGAGAGATAGGGGCCGAGGGAGACACAGGGACAGAGAGAGAGACACAGGGACCAAGAGAGACACAGGGACCGAGAGAGAGACACAGTGACCGGGAGAGAGACACCAGGACAGAGAGAGAGTGATAGGGACCGAGAGAGAGACACAGGGACCGGGAGAGAGTCACAGGGATTGAGAGGGAGAGACAGGGACCGGGAGAGACACAGGGACCGAGAAAGACACAGGGAGCAAGAGAGAGACACAGGGACCGAGAGAGACACGGGGACCGAGTGAGACACAGGGACCGAGTGAGAGACACAGGGACCGAGAGAGAGACACAGGGACCGAGAGGGACACAGGGACCGAGTGAGAGACACAGTGACCGAGTGAGAGACACAGGGACCGAGAGAGAGACACAGGGACCGAGAGAGAGACAGGGTCCGAGAGAGAGAGAGACACAGGGACCGAGTGAGACACAGAGACCGAGAGAGACACAGGGACTGAGAGAGAGACACAGGGACCGAGTGAGACACAGGGACCAAGAGAGTGACAGGGACCGAGTGAGAGACACAGGGACCGAGTGAGACACAGAGACCGAGAGAGACACAGGGACTGAGAGAGAGACACAGGGACCGAGAGAGACACAGGGACTGAGTGAGACACAGGGACCGAGAGAGACACAGGGACCGAGAGAGAGACACAGGGACCGAGAGGGACACAGGGACCGAGTGAGAGACACAGTGACCGAGTGAGAGACACAGGGACCGAGAGAGAGACACAGGGACCGAGAGAGAGACAGGGTCCGAGAGAGAGAGAGACACAGGGACCGAGTGAGACACAGGGACCGAGAGAGTGACAGGGATCGAGTGAGACACAGGGACGCAGAGAGTGACACAGGGACCGAGAGAGATACAAGGACCTAGAGAGAGACACAGGGACCGAGAGAGTCACAGGGACCGAGAGAGAGACACAGGGACCAACAGAGACACTGAAACTGAAAGAGAGAGACAGGGACCGAGTGAGACACAGGGACCAAGAGAGTGACAGGGACCGAGTGAGAGACACAGGGACCGAGTGAGACACAGAGACCGAGAGAGACACAGGGACTGAGAGAGAGACACAGGGACCGAGAGAGACACAGGGACTGAGTGAGACACAGGGACCGAGAGAGAGACAGTGACCGAGAGAGACACAGGGACTGAGGGAGAGACACAAGGACCGAGAGAGACACAGGGACAGAGAGGGAGACACAAGGACCGAGCAGACACAGGGACCGAGAGAGAGACACAGGGACCGAGAGAGAGACACAGGGACTGAGTGAGAGACAGGGACCGATAGAGACACAGGGACCGAGAGGGACACAGGGACCGAGAGGGACACAGGGACCGAGAGAGAGAGAGACAGGGTCTGAGATGGAGAGAGAGACACAGGGACCGAGTGAGACACAGGGAGCGAGAGAGAGACACAGGGACCGAGTGAGACACAGGGACTGAGAGAGAGAGACACTGGGACCGAGAGAGAGACACGAGGACCGAGAGAGACACAGGGACCGAGTGAGACACAGGGGTGAGAGAGAGACACAGGGACCGAGAGAGACACAGGGACCGAGAGAGACACAGCGACCGAGAGAGAGACAGGGACCGAGTTAGACACAGAGACCGAGAGATACGCAGGGACCGAGAGAGAGACAGTGACCGAGAGAGACACAGAGACCGAGAGAGACACAGTGACTGAGAGAGAGAGAGACACAGGGACCGAGAGAGAGTGACAGGGACCGAGTGAGAGACACAGGGACTGAGCGAGTCAGAGGGACCGAGAGAGACACAGGGACCGAGAGCGAGAAACAGGGACCGAGAGAGAGACACAGGGACCGAGTGAGACACAGGGACCGAGAGAGAGACACAGGGACTGAGAGAGAGAGAGACACAGGGACCGAGAGAGAGAGACAGGGACCGAGTGAGAGACACAGGGACTGAGCAAGTCAGAGGGACCGAGAGAGACACAGGGACCGAGAGAGAGACACAGGGACCGAGAGAGACACAGGGACCGAGAGAGAGACACAGGGACCGAGTGAGAGACACAGGGACTGAGCGAGTCACAGGGACCGAGAGAGACACAGGGACCGAGAGAGAGACACAGGGACCGAGAGAGAGACACAGGGACCAAGAGAGAGACACAGTGACCGGGAGAGAGACACCAGGACAGAGAGAGAGTGATAGGGACCGAGAGAGAGACACAGGGACCGAGAGACAGACACAGGGATTGAGAGAGAGATAGGTGCCGAGGGAGACACAGGGACAGAGAGAGAGACACAGGGACCAAGAGAGACACAGGGACCGAGAGAGAGACACAGTGACCGGGAGAGAGACACCAGGACAGAGAGAGAGATAGGTGCCGAGGGAGACACAGGGACAGAGAGAGAGACACAGGGACCAAGAGAGACACAGGGACCGAGAGAGAGACACAGTGACCGGGAGAGAGACACCAGGACAGAGAGAGAGTGATAGGGACCGAGAGAGAGACCCAGGGACCGAGAGAGAGACACAGGGATTGAGAGGGAGAGACAGGGACCGGGAGAGACACAGGGACCGAGAAAGACACAGGGAGCAAGAGAGAGACACAGGGACCGAGAGAGACACGGGGACCGAGTGAGACACAGGGACCGAGTGAGAGACACAGGGACCGAGAGAGAGACACAGGGACCGAGAGGGACACAGGGACCGAGTGAGAGACACAGTGACCGAGTGAGAGACACAGGGACCGAGAGAGAGACACAGGGACCGAGAGAGAGACAGGGTCCGAGAGAGAGAGAGACACAGGGACCGAGTGAGACACAGGGACCGAGAGAGTGACAGGGATCGAGTGAGAGACAGGGACGCAGAGAGTGACACAGGGACCGAGAGAGATACAAGGACCTAGAGAGAGACACAGGGACCGAGAGAGTCACAGGGACCGAGAGAGAGACACAGGGACCAACAGAGACACTGAAACTGAGAGAGAGAGACAGGGACCGAGTGAGACACAGGGACCAAGAGAGTGACAGGGACCGAGTGAGAGACACAGGGACCGAGTGAGACACAGAGACCGAGAGAGACACAGGGACTGAGAGAGAGACACAGGGACCGAGAGAGACACAGGGACTGAGTGAGACACAGGGACCGAGAGAGACACAGGGACCGAGAGAGACACAGGGACCGAGAGAGAGACAGTGACCGAGAGAGACACAGGGACTGAGGGAGAGACACAAGGACCGAGACAGACACAGGGACAGAGAGGGAGACACAGGGACCGAGCAGACACAGGGACCGAGAGAGAGACACAGGGACCGAGAGAGAGACACAGGGACTGAGTGAGAGACAGGGACCGAGAGAGACACAGGGACCGAGAGGGACACAGGGACCGAGAGGGACACAGGGACCGAGAGAGAGAGAGACAGGGTCCGAGAGAGAGAGAGAGACACAGGGACCGAGTGAGACACAGGGAGCGAGAGAGAGACACAGGGACCGAGTGAGACACAGGGACTGAGAGAGAGAGACACTGGGACCGAGAGAGAGACACGAGGACCGAGAGAGACACAGGGACCGAGTGAGACACAGGGGTGAGAGAGAGACACAGGGACCGAGAGAGAAACAGGGACCGAGAGAGACACAGCGACCGAGAGAGAGACAGGGACCGAGTTAGACACAGAGACCGAGAGATACGCAGGGACCGAGAGAGAGACAGTGACCGAGAGAGACACAGAGACCGAGAGAGACACAGTGACTGAGAGAGAGAGAGACACAGGGACCGAGAGAGAGTGACAGGGACCGAGTGAGAGACACAGGGACTGAGCGAGTCAGAGGGACCGAGAGAGACACAGGGACCGAGAGCGAGAAACAGGGACCGAGAGAGAGACACAGGGACCGAGTGAGACACAGGGACCGAGAGAGAGACACAGGGACTGAGAGAGAGAGAGACACAGGGACCGAGAGAGAGAGACAGGGACCGAGTGAGAGACACAGGGACTGAGCGAGTCAGAGGGACCGAGAGAGACACAGGGACCGAGAGAGAGACACAGGGACCGAGTGAGAGACACAGGGACTGAGCGAGTCACAGGGACCGAGAGAGACACAGGGACCGAGAGAGAGACACAGGGACCGAGAGAGAGACACCAGGACAGAGAGAGAGATAGGGGCCGAGGGAGACACAGGGACAGAGAGAGAGACACAGGGACCAAGAGAGACACAGGGACCGAGAGAGAGACACAGTGACCGGGAGAGAGACACCAGGACAGAGAGAGAGTGATAGGGACCGAGAGAGAGACACAGGGACCGAGAGAGAGACACAGGGATTGAGAGGGAGAGACAGGGACCGGGAGAGACACAGGGACCGAGAAAGACACAGGGAGCAAGAGAGAGACACAGGGACCGAGAGAGACACGGGGACCGAGTGAGACACAGGGACCGAGTGAGAGACACAGGGACCGAGAGAGAGACACAGGGACCGAGAGGGACACAGGGACCGAGTGAGAGACACAGTGACCGAGTGAGAGACACAGGGACCGAGAGAGAGACACAGGGACCGAGAGAGAGACAGGGTCCGAGAGAGAGAGAGACACAGGGACCGAGTGAGACACAGGGACCGAGAGAGTGACAGGGATCGAGTGAGACACAGGGACGCAGAGAGTGACACAGGGACCGAGAGAGATACAAGGACCTAGAGAGAGACACAGGGACCGAGAGAGTCACAGGGACCGAGAGAGAGACACAGGGACCAACAGAGACACTGAAACTGAGAGAGAGAGACAGGGACCGAGTGAGACACAGGGACCAAGAGAGTGACAGGGACCGAGTGAGAGACACAGGGACCGAGTGAGACACAGAGACCGAGAGAGACACAGGGACTGAGAGAGAGACACAGGGACCGAGAGAGACACAGGGACTGAGTGAGACACAGGGACCGAGAGAGACACAGGGACCGAGAGAGACACAGGGACCGAGAGAGAGACAGTGACCGAGAGAGACACAGGGACTGAGGGAGAGACACAAGGACCGAGACAGACACAGGGACAGAGAGGGAGACACAGGGACCGAGCAGACACAGGGACCGAGAGAGAGACACAGGGACCGAGAGAGAGACACAGGGACTGAGTGAGAGACAGGGACCGAGAGAGACACAGGGACCGAGAGGGACACAGGGACCGAGAGGGACACAGGGACCGAGAGAGAGAGAGACAGGGTCCGAGAGAGAGAGAGAGACACAGGGACCGAGTGAGACACAGGGAGCGAGAGAGAGACACAGGGACCGAGTGAGACACAGGGACTGAGAGAGAGAGACACTGGGACCGAGAGAGAGACACGAGGACCGAGAGAGACACAGGGACCGAGTGAGACACAGGGGTGAGAGAGAGACACAGGGACCGAGAGAGACACAGGGACCGAGAGAGACACAGCGACCGAGAGAGAGACAGGGACCGAGTTAGACACAGAGACCGAGAGATACGCAGGGACCGAGAGAGAGACAGTGACCGAGAGAGACATAGAGACCGAGAGAGACACAGTGACTGAGAGAGAGAGAGACACAGGGACCGAGAGAGAGTGACAGGGACCGAGTGAGAGACACAGGGACTGAGCGAGTCAGAGGGACCGAGAGAGACACAGGGACCGAGAGCGAGAAACAGGGACCGAGAGAGAGACACAGGGACCGAGTGAGACACAGGGACCGAGAGGGAGACACAGGGACTGAGAGAGAGAGAGACACAGGGACCGAGAGAGAGAGACAGGGACCGAGTGAGAGACACAGGGACTGAGCGAGTCAGAGGGACCGAGAGAGACACAGGGACCGAGAGAGAGACACAGGGACCGAGAGAGACACAGGGACCGAGAGAGAGACACAGGGACCGAGTGAGAGACACAGGGACTGAGCGAGTCACAGGGACCGAGAGAGACACAGGGACCGAGAGAGAGACACAGGGACCGAGAGAGAGACACCAGGACAGAGAGAGAGATAGGGGCCGAGGGAGACACAGGGACAGAGAGAGAGACACAGGGACCAAGAGAGACACAGGGACCGAGAGAGAGACACAGTGACCGGGAGAGAGACACCAGGACAGAGAGAGAGTGATAGGGACCGAAAGAGAGACACAGGGACCGAGAGAGAGACACAGGGATTGAGAGGGAGAGACAGGGACCGGGAGAGACACAGGGACCGAGAAAGACACAGGGAGCAAGAGAGAGACACAGGGACCGAGAGAGACACGGGGACCGAGTGAGACACAGGGACCGAGTGAGAGACACAGGGACCGAGAGAGAGACTCAGGGACCGAGAGGGAAACAGGGACCGAGTGAGAGACACAGTGACCGAGTGAGAGACACAGGGACCGAGAGAGAGACACAGGGACCGAGAGAGAGACAGGGTCCGAGAGAGAGAGAGACACAGGGACCGAGTGAGACACAGGGACCGAGAGAGTGACAGGGATCGATTGAGACACAGGGACGCAGAGAGTGACACAGGGACCGAGAGAGATACAAGGACCTAGAGAGAGACACAGGGACCGAGAGAGTCACAGGGACCGAGAGAGAGACACAGGGACCAACAGAGACACTGAAACTGAGAGAGAGAGACAGGGACCGAGTGAGACACAGGGACCAAGAGAGTGACAGGGACCGAGTGAGAGACACAGGGACCGAGTGAGACACGGAGACCGAGAGAGACACAGGGACTGAGAGAGAGACACAGGGACCGAGAGAGACACAGGGACTGAGTGAGACACAGGGACCGAGAGAGACACAGGGACCGAGAGAGACACAGGGACCGAGAGAGAGACAGTGACCGAGAGAGACACAGGGACTGAGGGAGAGACACAAGGACCGAGAGAGACACAGGGACAGAGAGGGAGACACAGGGACCGAGCAGACACAGGGACCGAGAGAGAGACACAGGGACCGAGAGAGAGACACAGGGACTGAGTGAGAGACAGGGACCGAGAGAGACACAGGGACCGAGAGGGACACAGGGACCGAGAGGGACACAGGGACCGAGAGAGAGAGAGACAGGGTCCGAGAGAGAGAGAGAGACACAGGGACCGAGTGAGACACAGGGAGCGAGAGAGAGACACAGGGACCGAGTGAGACACAGGGACTGAGAGAGAGAGACACTGGGACCGAGAGAGAGACACGAGGACCGAGAGAGACACAGGGACCGAGTGAGACACAGGGGTGAGAGAGAGACACAGGGACCGAGAGAGACACAGGGACCGAGAGAGACACAGCGACCGAGAGAGAGACAGGGACCGAGTTGGACACAGAGACCGAGAGATACGCAGGGACCGAGAGAGAGACAGTGACCGAGAGAGACACAGAGACCGAGAGAGACACAGTGACTGAGAGAGAGAGAGACACAGGGACCGAGAGAGAGTGACAGGGACCGAGTGAGAGACACAGGGACTGAGCGAGTCAGAGGGACCGAGAGAGACACAGGGACCGAGAGCGAGAAACAGGGACCGAGAGAGAGACACAGGGACCGAGTGAGACACAGGGACCGAGAGAGAGACACAGGGACTGAGAGAGAGAGAGACACAGGGACCGAGAGAGAGAGACAGGGACCGAGTGAGAGACACAGGGACTGAGCAAGTCAGAGGGACCGAGAGAGACACAGGGACCGAGAGAGAGACACAGGGACCGAGAGAGACACAGGGACCGAGAGAGAGACACAGGGACCGAGTGAGAGACACAGGGACTGAGCGAGTCACAGGGACCGAGAGAGACACAGGGACTGAGAGAGACACAGGGTCCGAGAGAGAGAGACACAGGGACTGAGAGAGAGACACAGGGACCGAGGGAGAGACACAGGGACCGAGTGAGACACAGGGACCGAGAGAGAGACAGGGACCGAGAGAGAGACACAGGGACCGAGAGAGAGACACAGGGACCGAGTGAGACACAGGGACCGAGAGAGAGAGACAGAGTCCGAGTGAGAGAGAGACACAGGGACCGAGTGAGTGACAGGGACCGAGTGAGACACAGGGACCCAGAGAGAGTCACAGGGACCGACAGAGACACTGAAACTGAGAGAGAGAGACAGGGAACGACTGAGACACAGGGACCGAGAAAGAGACAGGGACCGAGAGAGAGACACAGGGACCAAGAGAGACACCAGGACCGAGAGAGACACAGGGACCGAGAGAGAGACACAGGGACCGAGAGAGAGACAGGGACCGAGAGACAGACACAGGGACCGAGAGAGAGACACAGGGACCGAGTGAGACACAGGGACCGAGAGAGAGAGACAGGGTACGAGTGAGAGAGACACAGGGACCGAGTGAGTGACAGGGACCGAGTGAGACACAGGGACCCAGAGAGAGTCACAGGGACCGACAGAGACACTGAAACTGAGAGAGAGACAGGGAACGACTGAGACACAGGGACCGAGAAAGAGACAGGGACCGAGAGAGAGACAGGGACCGAGTGAGAGACAGGGACCGAGTGAGAGACACAATCGTCCGAGAGAGAAAGACAGGGAGCGAGAGAGAGACACAGGGACCGAGAGAGACACAGGGACCGAGAGAGACACAGGGACCGAGTGAGACAGAGAGACCGAGAGAGACACAGGGACCGAAAGAGAGACAGTGACCGAGAGAGACACAGGGACTGAGAGAGAGAGAGACACAGGGACCGAGAGAGAGACACAAGGACCGAGAGAGACACAGGGACCGAGTGAGACACAGGGGTGAGAGGGAGACACAGGGACCGAGAGAGACACAGGGACTGAGAGAGTCACTGGGGTGAGAGAGAGATACAGGGACCGAGAGAGACACAGGGACCGAGTGAGACACTGTGAGCGAGAGATAGACACAGGGACCAAGAGAGACACAGGGACCGAGAGAGAGACACAGGGACCGAGAGAGAGACACAGGGATTGAGAGGGAGAGACAGGGACCGGGAGAGACACAGGGAACGAGAAAGACACAGGGAGCAAGAGAGAGACACAGGGACCGAGAGAGACACCGTGACCGAGTGAGACACAGGGACCGAGAGAGAGAGACAGGGTCCGAGTGAGAGAGACACAGGGACCGAGTGAGACACAGGGACCGAGTGAGTGACAGGGACCGAGTGAGACACAGGGACCCAGAGAGAGTCACAGGGACCGACAGAGACACTGAAACTGAGAGAGAGAGACAGGGAACGAGTGAGACACAGGGACCGACAAAGAGACAGGGACCGAGAGAGAGACAGGGACCGAGTGAGAGACAGGGACCGAGTGAGAGACACAATCGTCCGAGAGAGAAAGACAGGGAGCGAGAGAGAGACACAGGGACCGAGAGAGACACAGGGACCGAGAAAGAGACAGGGACCGAGAGAGAGACACAGGGACCAAGAGAGACACCAGGACCGAGAGAGACACAGGGACCGAGAGAGAGACACAGGGACCGAGAGAGAGACAGGGACCGAGAGACAGACACAGGGACCGAGAGAGAGACACAGGGACCGAGTGAGACACAGGGACCGAGAGAGAGAGACAGGGTACGAGTGAGAGAGACACAGGGACCGAGTGAGTGACAGGGACCGAGTGAGACACAGGGACCCAGAGAGAGTCACAGGGACCGACAGAGACACTGAAACTGAGAGAGAGACAGGGAACGACTGAGACACAGGGACCGAGAAAGAGACAGGGACCGAGAGAGAGACAGGGACCGAGTGAGAGACAGGGACCGAGTGAGAGACACAATCGTCCGAGAGAGAAAGACAGGGAGCGAGAGAGAGACACAGGGACCGAGAGAGACACAGGGACCGAGAGAGACACAGGGACCGAGTGAGACAGAGAGACCGAGAGAGACACAGGGACCGAAAGAGAGACAGTGACCGAGAGAGACACAGGGACTGAGAGAGAGAGAGACACAGGGACCGAGAGAGAGACACAAGGACCGAGAGAGACACAGGGACCGAGTGAGACACAGGGGTGAGAGGGAGACACAGGGACCGAGAGAGACACAGGGACTGAGAGAGTCACAGGGGTGAGAGAGAGATACAGGGACCGAGAGAGACACAGGGACCGAGTGAGACACTGTGAGCGAGAGATAGACACAGGGACCAAGAGAGACACAGGGACCGAGAGAGAGACACAGGGACCGAGAGAGAGACACAGGGATTGAGAGGGAGAGACAGGGACCGGGAGAGACACAGGGACCGAGAAAGACACAGGGAGCAAGAGAGAGACACAGGGACCGAGAGAGACACCGTGACCGAGTGAGACACAGGGACCGAGAGAGAGAGACAGGGTCCGAGTGAGAGAGACACAGGGACCGAGTGAGACACAGGGACCGAGTGAGTGACAGGGACCGAGTGAGACACAGGGACCCAGAGAGAGTCACAGGGACCGACAGAGACACTGAAACTGAGAGAGAGAGACAGGGAACGAGTGAGACACAGGGACCGACAAAGAGACAGGGACCGAGAGAGAGACAGGGACCGAGTGAGAGACAGGGACCGAGTGAGAGACACAATCGTCCGAGAGAGAAAGACAGGGAGCGAGAGAGAGACACAGGGACCGAGAGAGACACAGGGACCGAGAGAGACACAGGGACCAAGTGAGACACAGAGACCGAGAGAGACACAGGGACCGAGAGAGAGACAGTGACCGAGAGAGACACAGGGACCGAGAGAGACACAGGGACTGAGAGAGACACAGGGTCCGAGAAAGAGACAGGGACCGAGAGAGAGACAGGGACCGAGTGAGAGACAGGGACCGAGTGAGAGACACAATCGTCCGAGAGAGAAAGACAGGGAGCGAGAGAGAGACACAGGGACCGAGAGAGACACAGGGACCGAGAGAGACACAGGGACCATGTGAGACACAGAGACCGAGAGAGACACAGGGACCGAGAGAGAGACAGTGACCGAGAGAGACACAGGGACCGAGAGAGACACAGGGACTGAGAGAGACACAGGGTCCGAGAGAGAGAGACACAGGGACCGAGAGAGAGAGAGACACAGGGACTGAGAGAGACACAGGGTCCGAGAGAGAGACACAGGGACCGAGAGAGAGAGAGACACAGGGACTGAGAGAGAGACACAGGGATCAAGAGAGACACCAGGACCGAGAGAGACACAGGGACCGAGAGAGAGACACAGGGACCGAGAGAGAGACACAGGGATCGGGAGAGACATAGGGACCGAGAGAGAGACACAGGGACCGAGAGAGAGACAGGGTCCGAGAGAGAGAGAGACAGGGTGCGAGAGAGAGAGACACAGGGACCGAGTGAGACACAGGGACCGAGAGAGTGACAGGGACCGAGTGAGGCACAGGGACCCAGAGAGAGTCACAGGGACCGACAGAGACACTGAAACTGAGAGAGAGTGACAGGGAGCGACTGAGACACAGGGACCGAGAGAGAGAAAGGGACCGAGTGAGAGACAGGGTCTGAGAGAGAGAGACACAGGGACTGAGAGAGAGACACAAGGACCGAGAGAGACACAGGGACCGAGTGAGACACAGGGACTGAGAGAGAGAGACACAGGGACCGAGAGAGAGACACAGGGACCGAGAGAGAGACACAAGGACCGAGAGAGACACACGTACTGAGTGAGACGCAGGGACCGAGAGAGACACAGGGACCGAGAGAGACACAGCGACCGAGAGAGACACAGGGACCGAGAGAGAGAGACACTGGAACCGAGAGAGAAACACAGGGACCGAGAGAGAGACACAGGGACCGAGAGAGACACAGGGACTGAGAGAGTCACAGGGACCAAGAGAGAGACACAGGCACAGAGAGAGAGACACAGGGACTGAGATAGAGACACAGGGACGGAGAGAGAGACACAGGGACCGAGAGAGACACAGGGGTGAGAGAGAGATACAAAGACCGAGAGAGACACAGGGACCGAGTGAGACACAGTGACCGAGAGAGAGACACAGGGACCAATAGAGACACAGGGACCGAGAGAGAGACACCAGGACCGAGAGAGAGACAGTGACCGAGAGAGACACAGGGACTGAGAGAGAGAGACACAGGGACCGAGGGAGAGACACAAGGACCGAGAGAGAGACAGGGACCGAGTTAGACACAGAGACCGAGAGAGACACAGGGACCGAGAGAGAGACAGTGACCGAGAGAGACACAGAGACCGAGAGAGACACAGGGTGAGAGGGAGGCACAGGGACCGAGAGAGACACAGGGTCCAAGTGAGACACAGCGACCGAGAGTGACACAGGGACCGAGAGAGAGTCACAGGGACTGAGAGAGAGACAGGGACCGAGTGAGAGACAGGGACCGAGTGAGAGACACAATCGTCCGAGAGAGAAAGACAGGGAGCGAGAGAGAGACACAGGGACCGAGAGAGACACAGGGACCGAGGGAGACACAGGGACCGAGTGAGACACAGAGACCGAGAGAGACACAGGGACCGAGAGAGAGACAGTGACCGAGAGAGACACAGGGACTGAGAGAGAGAGAGACACAGGGACCGAGAGAGAGACACAAGGACCGAGAGAGACACAGGGACCGAGTGAGACACAGGGGTGAGAGGGAGACACAGGGACCGAGAGAGACACAGGGACTGAGAGAGTCACAGGGACCGAGTGAGAGACACAGGCACCGAGAGTGACACAGGGACCGAGAGAGAGACAGGGACCGAGAGAGAGACACAGGGGTGAGAGAGAGAGATACAGGGACCGAGAGAAACACAGGGACCGAGTGAGACACTGTGACCGAGAGATAGACACAGGGACCAAGAGAGACACAGGGACCGAGAGAGAGACACAGGGACCGAGAGAGAGACACCAGGACAGAGAGAGAGATAGGGGCCGAGGGAGACACAGGGACAGAGAGAGAGACACAGGGACCAAGAGAGACACAGGGACCGAGAGAGAGACACAGTGACCGGGAGAGAGACACCAGGACAGAGAGAGAGTGATAGGGACCGAGAGAGAGACACAGGGATTGAGAGAGAGACACAGGGATTGAGAGGGAGAGACAGGGACCGGGAGAGACACAGGGACCGAGAAAGACACAGGGAGCAAGAGAGAGACACAGGGACCGAGAGAGACACGGGGACCGAGTGAGACACAGGGACCGAGTGAGAGACACAGGGACCGAGAGAGAGACAGGGACCGAGTTAGACACAGAGACCGAGAGAGACACAGGGACCGAGAGAGAGACAGTGACCGAGAGAGACACAGAGACCGAGAGAGACACAGGGTGAGAGGGAGGCACAGGGACCGAGAGAGACACAGGGTCCAAGTGAGACACAGCGACCGAGAGTGACACAGGGACCGAGAGAGAGACACAGGGACTGAGAGAGAGACAGGGACCGAGTGAGAGACAGGGACCGAGTGAGAGACACAATCGTCCGAGAGAGAAAGACAGGGAGCGAGAGAGAGACACAGGGACCGAGAGAGACACAGGGACCGAGGGAGACACAGGGACCGAGTGAGACACAGAGACCGAGAGAGACACAGGGACCGAGAGAGAGACAGTGACCGAGAGAGACACAGGGACTGAGAGAGAGAGAGACACAGGGACCGAGAGAGAGACACAAGGACCGAGAGAGACACAGGGACCGAGTGAGACACAGGGGTGAGAGGGAGACACAGGGACCGAGAGAGACACAGGGACTGAGAGAGTCACAGGGACCGAGTGAGAGACACAGGCACCGAGAGTGACACAGGGACCGAGAGAGAGACAGGGACCGAGAGAGAGACACAGGGGTGAGAGAGAGATACAGGGACCGAGAGAAACACAGGGACCGAGTGAGACACTGTTACCGAGAGATAGACACAGGGACCAAGAGAGACACAGGGACCGAGAGAGAGACACCAGGACAGAGAGAGAGATAGGGGCCGAGGGAGACACAGGGACAGAGAGAGAGACACAGGGACCAAGAGAGACACAGGGACCGAGAGAGAGACACAGTGACCGGGAGAGAGACACCAGGACAGAGAGAGTGATAGGGACCGAGAGAGAGACACAGGGACCGAGAGAGAGACACAGGGATTGAGAGGGAGAGACAGGGACCGGGAGAGACACAGGGACCGAGAAAGACACAGGGAGCAAGAGAGAGACACAGGGACCGAGAGAGACACGGGGACCGAGTGAGACACAGGGACCGAGTGAGAGACACAGGGACCGAGAGAGAGACACAGGGACCGAGAGGGACACAGGGACCGAGTGAGAGACACAGTGACCGAGTGAGAGACACAGGGACCGAGAGAGAGACACAGGGACCGAGAGAGAGACAGGGTCCGAGAGAGAGAGAGACACAGGGACCGAGTGAGACACAGGGACCGAGAGAGTGACAGGGATCGAGTGAGACACAGGGACGCAGAGAGAGACACAGGGACCGAGAGAGATACAAGGACCTAGAGAGAGACACAGGGACCGAGAGAGTCACAGGGACCGAGAGAGAGACACAGGGACCAACAGAGACACTGAAACTGAGAGAGAGAGACAGGGACCGAGTGAGACACAGGGACCAAGAGAGTGACAGGGACCGAGTGAGAGACACAGGGACCGAGTGAGACACAGAGACCGAGAGAGACACAGGGACTGAGAGAGAGACACAGGGACCGAGAGAGACACAGGGACTGAGTGAGACACAGGGACCGAGAGAGACACAGGGACCGAGAGAGACACAGGGACCGAGAGAGAGACAGTGACCGAGAGAGACACAGGGTCTGAGGGAGAGACACAAGGACCGAGAGAGACACAGGGACAGAGAGGGAGACACAGGGACCGAGCAGACACAGGGACCGAGAGAGAGACACAGGGACCGAGAGAGAGACACAGGGACTGAGTGAGAGACAGGGACCGAGAGAGACACAGGGACCGAGAGGGACACAGGGACCGAGAGGGACACAGGGACCGAGAGAGAGAGAGACAGGGTCCGAGAGAGAGAGAGAGACACAGGGACCGAGTGAGACACAGGGAGCGGGAGAGAGACACAGGGACCGAGTGAGACACAGGGACTGAGAGAGAGACACTGGGACCGAGAGAGAGACACGAGGACCGAGAGAGACACAGGGACCGAGTGAGACACAGGGGTGAGAGAGAGACACAGGGACCGAGAGAGACACAGGGACCGAGAGAGACACAGCGACCGAGAGAGAGACAGGGACCGAGTTAGACACAGAGACCGAGAGATACGCAGGGACCGAGAGAGAGACAGTGACCGAGAGAGACACAGAGACCGAGAGAGACACAGTGACTGAGAGAGAGAGAGACACAGGGACCGAGAGAGAGTGACAGGGACCGAGTGAGAGACACAGGGACTGAGCGAGTCAGAGGGACCGAGAGAGACACAGGGACCGAGAGCGAGAAACAGGGACCGAGAGAGAGACACAGGGACCGAGTGAGACACAGGGACCGAGAGAGAGACACAGGGACTGAGAGAGAGAGAGACACAGGGACCGAGAGAGAGAGACAGGGACCGAGTGAGAGACACAGGGACTGAGCAAGTCAGAGGGACCGAGAGAGACACAGGGACCGAGAGAGAGACACAGGGACCGAGAGAGACACAGGGACCGAGAGAGAGACACAGGGACCGAGTGAGAGACACAGGGACTGAGCGAGTCACAGGGACCGAGAGAGACACAGGGACCGAGAGAAAGATACAGGGACCGAGAGAGAGACACAGGGACCGAGAGAGACACAGGGACTGAGAGAGACACAGGGTCCGAGAGAGAGAGACACAGGGACTGAGAGAGAGACACAGGGACTGAGAGAGTGACACAGGGACCAAGAGAGACACCAGGACCGAGAGAGACTCAGGGACCGAGAGAGAGACACAGGGACCGAGAGAGAGACAGGGACCGAGAGAGAGACACAGGGACCGAGAGAGAGACACAGGGACCGAGAGAGAGTCACAGGGACCGACAGAGACACTGAAACTGAGAGAGAGAGACAGGGAACGACTGAGACACAGGGACCGAGAAAGAGACAGGGACCGAGAGAGAGACACAGGGACCAAGAGAGACACCAGGACCGAGAGAGACACAGGGACCGAGAGAGAGACACAGGGACCGAGAGAGAGACAGGGACCGAGAGACAGACACAGGGACCGAGAGAGAGACACAGGGACCGAGTGAGACACAGGGACCGAGAGAGAGAGACAGGGTACGAGTGAGAGAGACACAGGGACCGAGTGAGTGACAGGGACCGAGTGAGACACAGGGACCCAGAGAGAGTCACAGGGACCGACAGAGACACTGAAACTGAGAGAGAGACAGGGAACGACTGAGACACAGGGACCGAGAAAGAGACAGGGACCGAGAGAGAGACAGGGACCGAGTGAGAGACAGGGACCGAGTGAGAGACACAATCGTCCGAGAGAGAAAGACAGGGAGCGAGAGAGAGACACAGGGACCGAGAGAGACACAGGGACCGAGAGAGACACAGGGACCGAGTGAGACACAGGGGTGAGAGGGAGACACAGGGACCGAGAGAGACACAGGGACTGAGAGAGTCACAGGGGTGAGAGAGAGATACAGGGACCGAGAGAGACACAGGGACCGAGTGAGACACTGTGAGCGAGAGATAGACACAGGGACCAAGAGAGTCACAGGGACCGAGAGAGAGACACAGGGACCAACAGAGACACTGAAACTGAGAGAGAGAGACAGGGACCGAGTGAGAGACACAGGGACCGAGTGGGACACAGAGACCGAGAGAGACACAGGGACTGAGAGAGAGACACAGGGACCGAGAGAGACACAGGGACTGAGAGAGTCACAGGGGTGAGAGAGAGATACAGGGACCGAGAGAGACACAGGGACCGAGTGAGACACTGTGAGCGAGAGATAGACACAGGGACCAAGAGAGTCACAGGGACCGAGAGAGAGACACAGGGACCAACAGAGACACTGAAACTGAGAGAGAGAGACAGGGACCGAGTGAGAGACACAGGGACCGAGTGGGACACAGAGACCGAGAGAGACACAGGGACTGAGAGAGAGACACAGGGACCGAGAGAGACACAGGGACTGAGTGAGACACAGGGACCGAGAGAGACACAGGGACCGAGAGAGACACAGGGACCGAGAGAGAGACAGTGACCGAGAGAGACACAGGGACTGAGGGAGAGACACAAGGACCGAGAGAGACACAGGGACAGAGAGGGAGACACAGGGACCGAGCAGACACAGGGACCGAGAGAGAGACACAGGGACCGAGAGAGAGACACAGGGACTGAGTGAGAGACAGGGACCGAGAGAGACACAGGGACCGAGAGGGACACAGGGACCGAGAGGGACACAGGGACCGAGAGAGAGAGAGACAGGGTCCGAGAGAGAGAGAGAGACACAGGGACCGAGTGAGACACAGGGAGCGAGAGAGAGACACAGGGACCGAGTGAGACACAGGGACTGAGAGAGAGACACTGGGACCGAGAGAGAGACACGAGGACCGAGAGAGACACAGGGACCGAGTGAGACACAGGGGTGAGAGAGAGACACAGGGACCGAGAGAGACACAGGGACCGAGAGAGACACAGCGACCGAGAGAGAGACAGGGACCGAGTTAGACACAGAGACCGAGAGATACGCAGGGACCGAGAGAGAGACAGTGACCGAGAGAGACACAGAGACCGAGAGAGACACAGTGACTGAGAGAGAGAGAGACACAGGGACCGAGAGAGAGTGACAGGGACCGAGTGAGAGACACAGGGACTGAGCGAGTCAGAGGGACCGAGAGAGACACAGGGACCGAGAGCGAGAAACAGGGACCGAGAGAGAGACACAGGGACCGAGTGAGACACAGGGACCGAGAGAGAGACACAGGGACTGAGAGAGAGAGAGACACAGGGACCGAGAGAGAGAGACAGGGACCGAGTGAGAGACACAGGGACTGAGCAAGTCAGAGGGACCGAGAGAGACACAGGGACCGAGAGAGAGACACAGGGACCGAGAGAGACACAGGGACCGAGAGAGAGACACAGGGACCGAGTGAGAGACACAGGGACTGAGCGAGTCACAGGGACCGAGAGAGACACAGGGACCGAGAGAAAGATACAGGGACCGAGAGAGAGACACAGGGACCGAGAGAGACACAGGGACTGAGAGAGACACAGGGTCCGAGAGAGAGAGACACAGGGACTGAGAGAGAGACACAGGGACTGAGAGAGTGACACAGGGACCAAGAGAGACACCAGGACCGAGAGAGACACAGGGACCGAGAGAGAGACACAGGGACCGAGAGAGAGACAGGGACCGAGAGAGAGACACAGGGACCGAGAGAGAGACACAGGGACCGAGAGAGAGTCACAGGGACCGACAGAGACACTGAAACTGAGAGAGAGAGACAGGGAACGACTGAGACACAGGGACCGAGAAAGAGACAGGGACCGAGAGAGAGACACAGGGACCAAGAGAGACACCAGGACCGAGAGAGACACAGGGACCGAGTGAGACACAGGGGTGAGAGGGAGACACAGGGACCGAGAGAGACACAGGGACTGAGAGAGTCACAGGGGTGAGAGAGAGATACAGGGACCGAGTGAGACACAGGGACCGAGAGAGAGAGACAGGGTACGAGTGAGAGAGACACAGGGACCGAGTGAGTGACAGGGACCGAGTGAGACACAGGGACCCAGAGAGAGTCACAGGGACCGACAGAGACACTGAAACTGAGAGAGAGACAGGGAACGACTGAGACACAGGGACCGAGAAAGAGACAGGGACCGAGAGAGAGACAGGGACCGAGTGAGAGACAGGGACCGAGTGAGAGACACAATCGTCCGAGAGAGAAAGACAGGGAGCGAGAGAGAGACACAGGGACCGAGAGAGACACAGGGACCGAGTGAGACAGAGAGACCGAGAGAGACACAGGGACCGAAAGAGAGACAGTGACCGAGAGAGACACAGGGACTGAGAGAGAGAGAGACACAGGGACCGAGAGAGAGACACAAGGACCGAGAGAGACACAGGGACCGAGTGAGACACAGGGGTGAGAGGGAGACACAGGGACCGAGAGAGACACAGGGACTGAGAGAGTCACAGGGGTGAGAGAGAGATACAGGGACCGAGAGAGACACAGGGACCGAGTGAGACACTGTGAGCGAGAGATAGACACAGGGACCAAGAGAGACACAGGGACCGAGAGAGAGACACAGGGACCGAGAGAGAGACACAGGGATTGAGAGGGAGAGACAGGGACCGGGAGAGACACAGGGACCGAGAAAGACACAGGGAGCAAGAGAGAGACACAGGGACCGAGAGAGACACCGTGACCGAGTGAGACACAGGGACCGAGAGAGAGAGACAGGGTCCGAGTGAGAGAGACACAGGGACCGAGTGAGACACAGGGACCGAGTGAGTGACAGGGACCGAGTGAGACACAGGGACCCAGAGAGAGTCACAGGGACCGACAGAGACACTGAAACTGAGAGAGAGAGACAGGGAACGAGTGAGACACAGGGACCGAGAAAGAGACAGGGACCGAGAGAGAGACAGGGACCGAGTGAGAGACAGGGACCGAGTGAGAGACACAATCGTCCGAGAGAGAAAGACAGGGAGCGAGAGAGAGACACAGGGACCGAGAGAGACACAGGGACCGAGAGAGACACAGGGACCAAGTGAGACACAGAGACCGAGAGAGACACAGGGACCGAGAGAGAGACAGTGACCGAGAGAGGCACAGGGACCGAGAGAGACACAGGGACTGAGAGAGACACAGGGTCCGAGAAAGAGACAGGGACCGAGTGAGAGACACAATCGTCCGAGAGAGAAAGACAGGGAGCGAGAGAGAGACACAGGGACCGAGAGAGACACAGGGACCGAGAGAGACACAGGGACCATGTGAGACACAGAGACCGAGAGAGACACAGGGACCGAGAGAGAGACAGTGACCGAGAGAGACACAGGGACCGAGAGAGACACAGGGACTGAGAGAGACACAGGGTCCGAGAGAGAGAGACACAGGGACCGAGAGAGAGAGAGACACAGGGACTGAGAGAGACACAGGGTCCGAGAGAGAGACACAGGGACCGAGAGAGAGAGAGACACAGGGACTGAGAGAGAGACACAGGGATCAAGAGAGACACCAGGACCGAGAGAGACACAGGGACCGAGAGAGAGACACAGGGACCGAGAGAGAGACACAGGGATCGGGAGAGACATAGGGACCGAGAGAGAGACACAGGGACCGAGAGAGAGACAGGGTCCGAGAGAGAGAGAGACAGGGTGCGAGAGAGAGAGACACAGGGACCGAGTGAGACACAGGGACCGAGAGAGTGACAGGGACCGAGTGAGACACAGGGACCCAGAGAGAGTCACAGGGACCGACAGAGACACTGAAACTGAGAGGGAGTGACAGGGAGCGACTGAGACACAGGGACCGAGAGAGACACAGGGACCGAGTGAGACACAGGGACTGAGAGAGAGAGACACAGGGACCGAGAGAGAGACACAGGGACCGAGAGAGAGACACAAGGACCGAGAGAGACACACGTACTGAGTGAGACACAGGGACCGAGAGAGACACAGGGACCGAGAGAGACACAGCGACCGAGAGAGACACAGGGACCGAGAGAGAGAGACACTGGGACCGAGAGAGAAACACAGGGACCGAGAGAGAGACACAGGGACCGAGAGAGACACAGTGACTGAGAGAGTCACAGGGACCAAGAGAGAGACACAGGCACAGAGAGGGAGACACAGGGACTGAGATAGAGACACAGGGACGGAGAGAGAGACACAGGGACCGAGAGAGACACAGGGGTGAGAGAGAGATACAAAGACCGAGAGAGACACAGGGACCGAGTGAGACACAGTGACCGAGAGAGAGACACAGGGACCAATAGAGACACAGGGACCGAGAGAGAGACACCAGGACCGAGAGAGAGACAGTGACCGAGAGAGACACAGGGACTGAGAGAGAGAGACACAGGGACCGAGGGAGAGACACAAGGACCGAGAGAGAGACAGGGACCGAGTTAGACACAGAGACCGAGAGAGACACAGGGACCGAGAGAGAGACTGTGACCGAGAGAGACACAGAGACCGAGAGAGACACAGGGTGAGAGGGAGGCACAGGGACCGAGAGAGACACAGGGTCCAAGTGAGACACAGCGACCGAGAGTGACACAGGGACCGAGAGAGAGACACAGGGACTGAGAGAGAGACAGGGACCGAGTGAGAGACAGGGACCGAGTGAGAGACACAATCGTCCGAGAGAGAAAGACAGGGAGCGAGAGAGAGACACAGGGACCGAGAGAGACACAGGGACCGAGGGAGACACAGGGACCGAGTGAGACACAGAGACCGAGAGAGAGACAGTGACCGAGAGAGACACAGGGACTGAGAGAGAGAGAGAGACACAGGGACCGAGAGAGAGACACAAGGACCGAGAGAGACACAGGGACCGAGTGAGACACAGGGGTGAGAGGGAGACACAGGGACCGAGAGAGACACAGGGACTGAGAGAGTCACAGGGACCGAGAGAGAGACACAGGCACCGAGAGAGACACAGGGACCGAGAGAGAGACAGGGACCGAGAGGGAGACACAGGGGTGAGAGAGAGATACAGGGACCGAGAGAGACACAGGGACCGAGTGAGACACTGTGACCGAGAGATAGACACAGGGACCAAGAGAGACACAGGGACCGAGAGAGAGACACAGGGACCGAGAGAGAGACACCAGGACAGAGAGAGAGATAGGGGCCGAGGGAGACACAGGGACAGAGAGAGAGACACAGGGACCAAGAGAGACACAGGGACCGAGAGAGAGACACAGTGACCGGGAGAGAGACACCAGGACAGAGAGAGAGTGATAGGGACCGAGAGAGAGACACAGGGACCGAGAGAGAGACACAGGGATTGAGAGGGAGAGACAGGGACCGGGAGAGACACAGGGACCGAGAAAGACACAGGGAGCAAGAGAGAGACACAAGGACCGAGAGAGACACGGGGACCGAGTGAGACACAGGGACCGAGTGAGAGACACAGGGACCGAGAGAGAGACACAGGGACCGAGAGGGACACAGGGACCGAATGAGAGACACAGTGACCGAGTGAGAGACACAGGGACCGAGAGAGAGACACAGGGACCGAGAGAGAGACAGGTTCCGAGAGAGAGAGAGACACAGGGACCGAGTGAGACACAGGGACCCAGAGAGAGACACAGGGACCGAGAGAGATACAAGGACCTAGAGAGAGACACAGGGACCGAGAGAGTCACAGGGACCGAGAGAGAGACACAGGGACCAACAGAGACACTGAAACTGAGAGAGAGAGACAGGGACCGAGTGAGACACAGGGACCAAGAGAGTGACAGGGACCGAGTGAGAGACACAGGGACCGAGAGAGAAAGACAGGTACCGAGAGAGACACAGGGACCGAGAAAGACACAGGGAGCAAGAGAGAGACACAGGGACCGAGAGAGACACGGGGACCGAGTGAGACACAGGGACCGAGTGAGAGACACAGGGACCGAGAGAGAGACACAGGGACCGAGAGGGACACAGGGACCGAGTGAGAGACACAGTGACCGAGTGAGAGACACAGGGACCGAGAGAGAAACACAGGGACCGAGAGAGAGACAGGGTCCGAGAGAGAGAGAGACACAGGGACCGAGTGAGACACAGGGACCGAGAGAGTGACAGGGATCGAGTGAGACACAGGGACCCAGAGAGAGACACAGGGACCGAGAGAGATACAAGGACCTAGAGAGAGACATAGGGACCGAGAGAGTCACAGGGACCGAGAGAGAGACACAGGGACCAACAGAGACACTGAAACTGAGAGAGAGAGACAGGGACCGAGTGAGACACAGGGACCAAGAGAGTGACAGGGACCGAGTGAGAGACACAGGGACCGAGAGAGAGACACAATCGTCCGAGAGAGAAAGACAGGTACCGAGAGAGACACAGGGACCGAGTGAGACACAGATACCGAGAGAGACACAGGGACTGAGAGAGAGACACAGGGACTGAGAGAGACACAGGGACTGAGTGAGACACAGGGACCGAGAGAGACACAGGGACCGAGAGAGAGACAGTGACCGAGAGAGACACAGGGACTGAGGGAGAGACACAAGGACCGAGAGAGACACAGGGACAGAGAGGGAGACACAGGGACCGAGCAGACACAGGGACCGAGAGAGAGACACAGGGACCGAGAGAGAGACACAGGGACTGAGTGAGAGACAGGGACCGAGAGAGACACAGGGACCGAGAGGGACACAGGGACCGAGAGAGACACAGGGACCGAGAGAGACAGAGGGACCAAGAGAGAGACAGTGAGCCAGAGAGACACAGGGACTGAGAGAGAGAGAGACACAGCGACCGAGAGAGAGACACAAGGACCGAGAGAGACACAGGGACCGCGAGGGAGACACAATGACCGAGTGAGAGACACAGGGACCAAGAGAGAGAGAGACACAGGGACCGAGAAAGAGACAGGGACCGAGAGAGACACAGGGACTGAGCGAGTCACAGGGACCGAGAGAGACACAGGTACCGAGAGAGAGACACAGGGACCGAGAGTGAGACACCGGGACCGAGAGACATACAGTGACCGAGAGAGACACAGGGACCGAGAGAGACACAGGGACCGAGAGTGAGACACAGGGACCGAGAGAGACAGAGGGACCGAGAGAGACACAGCGACCGAGAGAGAGACACAGGGACAATTGAGAGACAGGGACCGAGTGAGAGACAGAGAGAGAGGCAGAGACAGACTGAAGGACACTGAGAGAGAGAGAGACAGACTGACAGAGAGATCGAGAGGGAGGGAGAAACAGAGTGTTTGAGAGAGAGAGAAGGAGACAGAGAGAGCGAGAGGCAGAGAGAGAGAAACGGAAAGAGACAGAAGGAGACAGAAAGAGAGACAGAGAGAGAGATCAGACAGAGAGAGAGACAGAGAGAGTGAGAGATTAACAGAGGGAGACAGAGTGAGGGAGACAGGGAGGCAGAGAGAGAGAGAGAAAGACAGACTGAGGGAGAGAGACAGAGAGAGAGACAGAGAAAGAGAGAGACAGGCAGAGAGAGAAAGAGGGAGGTAGAGAGTTAGAGACAGAGAGA
>JBBMRE010000162.1:0-152500 GCA_037974335.1 Prionace glauca | reverse complement strand
TTTGCAGAAGAATCTAGATAGGCTGGGCGAATGGGCCAGGAAATGGCAAATGGAATTTAATGTTGGCAAGTGTGAGGTGGTCCACTTTGGTAGGAGGAATGGTAGGAAGGACTATTACTTACGGGGCGAAAAACTGCAGCAGGCGACGGTGCAGAGGGACCTCGGGGTCCTTGTGCATGAGTCGCAAAAACCCAGCTTGCAGGTGCAGCAGGGGGTCAGGAAGGCGAATGGGATGCTGGCCTTCATAGCGAAGGGGATTGAATATAAAAGTAGGGAGGTCTTGCTGCAGCTGTATAGGGCATTGGTGAGGCCGCAGCTGGAGTACTGTGTGCAGTTTTGGGCACCGCACCTGCGCAAGGATGTTTTGGCCTTGGAGGGAGTGCAGAGGAGGTTTACTCGGCTGATACCGGAGTTGAGGGGATTGAGCTATGAGGAGAGGCTGAATAAACTAGGCTTGTACTCATTAGAGTTTAGAAGAATGAGGGGAGATCTCATTGAGACGTATAAGATGATGAATGGGATGGATAGGATAGAGGTGGAGAGACTGTTCCCGCTCAAAAAAGACAGTAGGACTAGGGGGCACAGCCTCAAGATAAAGGGGAGGCGGTTTAGAACAGAGTTGAGGAGGAACTTCTTCACTCAAAGGGTGGTGAATCTCTGGAATTCTCTGCCCGTTGAAGTGGTGGAGGCTGCCTCGCTAAATATTTTTAAGAAACGGGTTGATGGGTTTTTGATAAGAGAAGGGATTAAGGGTTATGGGGAGAGGGCGGGAAGGTGGAGCTGAGTCACGACAGATCAGCCATGATCTTATTGAATGGCGGGGCAGGCTCGAAGGGCCAGATGGCCTCCTCCTGCTCCTATTTCTTATGTTCTTATGTTCTTATGTTCCAACCCTGAACCCTGACCCCAAGTAACATCCCTCAAGCCTGAACCCCGAACCCCGACCCCAAGTACATCCCCCAACCCTGAACTCTGACCCCAAGTACAGTCCCCCAACCCTGAACTCTGACCCCGAGTACACTCCCCCAACCCTGAACCCTGACCCCAAGTACATCCCCCAACCCTGAACTCTGACCCCAAGTACAGTCCCCCAACCCTGAACTCTGACCCCGAGTACACTCCCCCAACACTGAACCCTGACCCCATGTCTAGTCCCCCAACCCAGAACCCTGAACCCTGACCACGCGTACAGTCCCCTAATCCTGAACCCTGAACTCTGACCCCACATGCATTCCCCCAACTCTGAACCCTGACCCCACGTACAGTACCCCAACACTGAACTCTGACCCCAAGTACAGTCCCTCAACACTGAACCCTGACCCATGACCCCAAGTACAGTCCCTCAACACTGAACCCCGAACCCTGACCCCGAGTACAGTCCCCCAATCCTGAACCCTGACCCCAAAATTAATCCACCATCGCTGAAACCTGACCCCTGACCCCAAGTACCGTCTCCCAACCCTGAACCCCTAACCCTGACCCCAAGTACAGTCCCCCAACCCTGAATTCTGACCCCATGTACAGTCCCCAACCTTGAACCACGAACCCTGACCCCAAGTAAAATCCCCCAACCCTGAACCATGACTCCTGACCCCAAGCACAGTCCTCCAACCCTGAACCCTGACCCCAAGTACAGTCCCCCAACCCTGAGCCCTGACCCCTGACCCCAAGTACAGTCCCCCAACATAGAAAACTGAACCCTGACCCCAAGTACAGTCCTCCAACCCTGAACCCTGACCCCAAGTACAGTCCCCCAACCCTGAGCCCTGACCCCTGACCCCAAGTACAGTCCCCCAACCCAGAACCCTGAACCCTGACCCCAAGTACAGTCCTCCAAACGTGAACCCTGACCCCTGGACCCACGTGCAGACCCCAAAACCTGAACCCCAAACCCCGAACCCAAATACAGTCCCCCACCACTGAACCGTGAACTCTGACCCCAAGTACAGTCCCCCAAACCTGCACCCTGATCCCAAGGGCAGTCCCCCAACCATGAACCCTAACCCCAAGTACAGTCCCCCAACTCTGAACCCTGACCCCTGAGCCCAAGTACAGTCCCCCAACCCTGAACCCTGACCCCAAGTACTGTCCCCCAACCCTGAACCCTGACCCCTGACCCCAAGTATAGTCCCCCAACCCTGAACCCTGACCCCAAGTACAGTCCCCCAACCCTGAACCCTGAACCCTGACCCCAAGTACACTCCCCCAACCCTGAACGCTGGACCCTGACCCCAACTACAGTCCCCCAACGCTGAACTCTAACCCCAAGTACAGTCCCCCATACCCGAACCCTGAACTCTGACCCCAAGTGCAGTCATCCAACCCTGAACACTGACCCCTGACCCCAAGTACAGTCCCCCAAACCTGAACCCTGAACTCTGACACCAAGTACAGTCCCCCAACACTGAACCCTGACCCCGAGTACAGTCCCCCAACCCTGAACCCCGATCCCAGATCCCAAGTACAGTCCCCCAACCCTGAACCCTAAACTCTGACACCAAGTACAGTCCCCCAACCCTGAACCCTGACCCCAAGTACAGTCCCCCAACCCTGAACCCTAAACTCTGACACCAAGTACAGTCCCCCAACACTGAACCCTGAACTCTGATCCCAAGTACAGTCCCCCAACACTGAACCCTGAACTCCTACCCCAAGTGCAGTCATCAAACCCTGAACACTGACCCCTGACCCCAAGTACAGTCCCCTAACCCTGAACCCTGACCCCAAGTACAGTCCCCCAATCCTGAACCCTGAACCCTGATCCCAAGTACAGACCCCCAACCCTAAACTCTGACCCCAAGTACAGTCCTCCATACCTGAACCCTGACCCCTGGACCCAAGTGCAGACTCCAAATCCTGAACCCCAAACCCTGACCCCAAGTACAGTCCACCAAAGCTTTCCCCTGAACCCAAGTACAGTCTCCCAACCCTGAATCCCGAACACTGACCTCAAGTAAAGTCCCCAAGATAGATTCCTGACCCCTGACCCCAAGTACAGTTCCCCAACCCTGAACCCTGACCCCAAGTATAGTCCCCCAACCCAGAATCCTGACTCCTGACCCCAAGTACAGTCCCCAAACACTGAACGCCGAACCCTGACCCCAAGTACAGTTCCCCAACCCAGAACCCTGACCCCTGACCCCAAGTACAGTCCCTCAACATGAACCCTGAACTCTAACCCCAAGTACAATCCCCTAACAGTGAACCCTGACCCCTGACCCCAAGTACAGTCCCCCAAAACTGAACCCCGAACCCTGACCCCAAGTTCAGTCCCTCAACACTGAAACCTGACCCCAAGTACACTCTCCTATCCCTGAATCCTGACTCCTGGCCCCAGGTATAGTTCCCCCAAACCTGAACTCTGACCCCAAGCACAGTCCCCCAACCCAGAACCCTGAACCCTGACCCCAAGTACAGTCCCCCAACACTGAACCCTGACCCCAAGTACAGAACTCTGACCCCATTACAGACGTTGAACATTGAACCCTGACCCCTGACCCCAAGTACAGAACCCCAATCCTGAACTCTGACCCCATTACAGACGTCGAACATTGAACCCTGACCCCTGAACCCAAGTACAGTCCCCCAAACCTGAACCCCGAAGCCTGGCCCCAAGTACAGTCCCCCAACCCTGAACCCTGAACCCTGACCCCAAGTAAAGTCCCCAAGCCTCATTCCTGACCCCTGACCCCAAGAACAGTTCCTCAACCCTGAACCTTGAACCCTGACCCCAAGTATAGTCCCCCAACCCTATAATCTGACCCCAAGTACAGTCCCCCAACCCTGAATCCTGACCCCAATACAGTCTGCCAACCCTGAAACCGGAATCCTGACCCCAGGTACAGTCACCTAACCCTGAACCCTGACCCCAAGTCCAGTCCCCTAACCTAAACCCTGACCCAAAGTACATTCCCTCTAACCCGGAACCCTGAACTCGAACATTGAACCCTGACCCCTGAACCAAAGTACAGTCCCCCAAACCTGAACCCCGAACCCTGACACCAAGTACAGTTCCTCAACACTGAACCCTGAACCCTGACCCCAAGTATAGTATCCCAACCCTATACTCTGACCCCAAGTACAGTCCCACAACTCTGAACCCTGAACCCTGACCCCAAGTACAGTCCCCCAATCCTGAACCCTGACCCCAAGTACCATCGCACAACCATGAGCCCTGACCCCAAGTACAGTCTCCCAACCCTGAACCCTGGCGCATAGTACAGTACCCCAACGCTGAACCCTCACCCCAAGTACAGTCCCCCAACACTGAACCTCTAACCCTGACCCCAAGTACAGTCCCCCAACACTGAACCTCTAACCTTGACCCCAAGTACAGTCCGCCAACACAGAATCCTGACCCCTGACCCGAAGTACAGTCACCCAACTCTGAACTCTGACCCCAAGTACAGTCCTCCAATCCTGAACCCTGAACGCTGACCCCAAGGAAAGTGCCCCATCACTGAACCGCGACCCCAAGTACAGTCCCCCAACCCTGAATCCCTAAACTTGACCCCAACTGCAGTCCCCCAACCCTGAACCCTGAACTTTGACCCCAAGATCAGTCCCGCAACCCTGAACCCTGACCCCAAGTACAGTCCCCCAACTCTGAACCCTGAAGCCTGACCCCAAGTACAGTCCCCCAACCCTGAACCCTGAAGCCTGACCCCAAGTACAGACCCCAAACCCTGAACCCTGAACCCTGACCCCAAGTACAGTCCCCCAAACCTGAACCCTGAACTCTGACCCCATGTAGAGTCCCCCAATCCTGAACCCTGACCCCAAGGACAGTCCCCCATCACTGAGCCCCAACCCCAAGAACAATCCCCCAACCCTGAATCCCTAAACCTGACCCCAACTGCAGTCCCCCAACCCTGAACCCTGAACTTTGACCCCAAGAACAGTCCTGCAACCCTGAACCCTGACCCCTAAACCCAAGTACAGTCCCCCAATCCTGAACCCTGACCCCAAGTACAGTCCCCCACCCCTGAACTCTGAAGCCTGACCCCAAGTACAGTCCCCCAACCCTGAACCCTGACCCCAAGTACAGTCCACCAACTGTGACCCCAAGTACAGTCCCCCAATCCTGAAACCTGAACCCTGATCCCACGTAAAGTCCCCAAGCCTGACTCCTGACCCCTGACCCCAAGTACAGTTCCCCAACCCTGAACCCTGACCCCAAGTATAGTCCCCCAACCCTTTCCCCTGAACCCAAGTACAGTCTCCCAACCATGAATCCCGAACACTGACCCCAAGTACATTTCCCCAAACCTGAACCCTGACCCCAATACAGTCTGCCAACCCTGAAACCGGAACCCTGACCCCAAGTACAGTCACCTAACCCTGAACCCTGACCCCAAGTCCAGTCCCCTAACGCTGAACCCTGACCCCAAATACAGTCCCTCTAACCCTGAACCCTGAACTCTGAAACCAAGTACAGTCCCACAACCCTGAACCCTGAACCCTGAACACTGACCCCAAGTACAGTCCCCCAATCCTGAAACCTGACCCCAAATACAGTCCACCAAACCTTTCCCCTGAACCCAAGTACAGTGTCCCAACCCTGAATCCCAAATACTGACCTCAAGTACGGACCACAATCCTGAACTCTGACCACAAGTAATGTCCCCAAGATTGATTCCTGACCCCTGACCCCAAGTACAGTTCCCCAACCCTGAACCCTGACCCCAAGTACAGTCCCCCAACACTGAACCCTGAACCCTGACCCCAAGTACAGTCCCCCAACCCTGAACACTGAACCTTGACCCCAAGTACCGTCCCCCAACACTGAACCCTGACCCCAAGTACAGTCCCCCAACCCTGAACCCTGAACTCAAGTACAGTCCCCCAAACCTGAACCCTGACCCCAAGTACAGTCCCCCAACCCTGAACTCTGACCCCTGATCCCAAGTACAGTCCCCCAAACCTGAACCCTGACCCCAAATACAGTCCCCCAACCCAGAACCCTGACCCCTGACCCCAAGTACACTCCCCCAAGGCAGAACCCTGACCCCTGTCCCCAAGTGCAGTCCCCCAACCCTGAACGCTGAGCACTGAACCCAAGTACAGTCCCCCAACCCTGAACCCTGACCTCAAGTACAGTCCACCAACCCTGACCCCAAGTACAGTCCCCCAACCCTGAAACCTGAACCCTGACCCCACGTAAAGTGCCCAAGCCTGATTCCTGACCCCTGACCCCAAGTACAGTCCCCCAACCCTATACTCTGACCCCAAGTACTGTACCCCAACCCTTTACCCTGACCCCAAGTACAGTATGCCAACCCTGAAACCGGAACCCTGACCCCAAGTACAGTCTCTCTAACCCAAAACCCTGAACTCTGAACCCAAGTACAGTCCCACAACTCTGAACCCTGAACCCTGACCCCAAGTATAGTCCCCCAATCCTGAACCCTGACCCCAAGTACCGTCTCACAACCCTGAGCCCTGACCCCAAGTACAGTCTCCCAACCCTGAACCCTGACGCCAAGTACAGTCCCCCAACCCTGAACCCTCAACCCAAGTACAGTCCCCCAACACTGAATCCTGACCCCTGACCCGAAGTACAGACACACAACCCTGAACTCTGAACCCAAGTACAGTCCCACAACTCTGAACCCTGAACCCTGACCCCAAGTACAGTCCCCCAATCCTGAACCCTGACCCCAAGTACGTCTCACAACCCTGAGCCCTGACCCCAAGTACAGTCTCCCAACCCTGAACCCTGACGCCAAGTACAGTCCCCCAACAATGAACCCCTAACCCTCACCTCAAGTACAGTCCCCCAAACCTGCACCCTGAACTCTGACCCCAAGTAGAGTCCCCCATCACTGAACCCCGACCCCAAGTACAGTCCCCCAACCCTTAATCCCTAAACCTGACCCCAACTGCAGTCCCCCAAACCTGAACCCTGAACTTTGACCCCAAGAACAGTCCCGCAACCCTGAACCCTGACCCCTAAACCCAAGTACAGTCCCCAATCCTGAACCCTGACCCCAAGTACAGTCCCCCAATCCAGAGCTCTGACCACATGTACCGTCCCCTAACTCTGAACCCTGAACCATGACCCCAAGTACAGTCACCAACGCTGATCCCTGACCCCTGAGCCCAAGTACAGTCCCCCAACCCTGAACCCTGAACCCTGATCCCAAGTACAGTCCCCCAACACAGACCCCTGACCCCAGGTATAGTTCCCCAACCCTGAACCCTGACCCCAAGAACAGTCACCCAACCCTGAACTCTGAAGCCTGACCCCAAGTACAGTCCCCCAATCCTGAACCCTGACCCCAAGTACAGTCAACCAACTGTGACCCCAAGTACAGTCCCCCAACACTGAAACCTGAACCCTGATCCCACGTAAAGTCCCCAAGCCTGATTCCTGACCCCTGACCCCAAGTACAGTCCCCCAACCGTATACTCTGACCCCAAATACAGTACCCGAACCCTTTCCCCTGAACCCAAGTACAGTCTCCCAACCATGAATCCCGAACACTGACCTCAAGTACAGTCCCCAACCCTGAACCCTGAACCCTGACCCCAAGTAATGTCCCCAAGCCTGATTCCTGACCCCTGACCCCAATACAGTCTGCCAACCCTGAAACCAGAACACTGACCCCAAGTACAGTCACGTAACCCTGACCCCTGACCCCAAGTCCAGTCCCCTAACGCTGAACTCTGACCCCTGACCCCAAATACAGTCCCTCTAACCCTGAACCCTGACCCCAAGTACAGTCCCCCAACCCTGAAGCCTGACCCCAAGTGCAGTCCACCAAAGCTTTCCCCTGAACCCAAGTACAGTCTCCCAACCCTGAATCCCGAACACTGACCTCAAGTACAGACCCCAACCCTGAACCCTGTACCCTGACCCCAAGTAAAGTCCCCAAGATTGATTCCTGACCCCTGACCCCAAGTACAGTTCCCCAACCCTGAACCCTGACCACAAGTATAGTCCCCCAACCCTATACTCTGACCCCAAGTACAGTCCCCCAATCCTGAACCCTGACCTCAAGTACAGTCCCCCAAACACTGAACCCTGAACTCTGATCCCAAGTACAGTTGTCCAACCCTGAACCCTGAACACAAGTACAGTCCCCTAAACCTGATCCCTGACCCCATATACAGTCCCCCAACCCAGAACCCTGACCCCTGACCCCAAGTATAGAACCCCAACCCTGAACTCTGACCCCATTACAGTCGTCCAACATTGAACCATGACCCCTGATCCCAAGTACAGTCCTACATACCTGAACCCCATTCCCTGACCGCAATTACAGTCCCCCAACTATGAACCCTGAACTCTGACCCCAAGTACAATCCCCCAACCCTGAACCCCGGACCCTGACCCCAAGTACAGTTCGCCAACGCAGAACCCTGAACTCTGACCCCAAGTACAGACCCCCAACCCTGAACTCTGACCCCATTACAGTTCTCCAACACTGAACCCTGACCCCTGACCCGAAGTACAATCCCCAATACCTGAACCCTGACCCCAAGTACACTCCCCCAAGCCAGAACACTGACCCCTGTCCCCAAATACAGTCCCCCAACGCTGAACTCTGAGCCCTGACCCCAAGTACAGTCCCCCAACCCTGAACCCTGACCCCAAGTACAGTCCACCAACTGTGACCCCAAGTACAGTCCCCCAACCCTGAAACCTGAACCCTGACCCCACGTAAAGTCCCCAAGCCTGATTCCTGACCCCTGACCCCAAGTATAGTTCCCCAACCCTGAACCCTGACACGAAGTATAGTCCCCCAACCCTATACCCTGACCCCAAGTACAGTCTGCCAACCCTGAAACCGGAATCCTGACCCCAAGTACAGTCCCCCAAACCTGAACCCTGACCCCCAAGTACAGTCCCCCAACTCTGAACCCTGAAACCTGACCCCAGTACAATCCCCCAACACTGAACCCTGACCCCAAGTACAATCCCCCAACCCTGAACCCTGACCCCAAGTACAGTCCCCAAACACTGAACGTCAAACCCTGACCCCAAGTACAGTCCCCCAACGCAGAACCCTGACCCCTGACCCCAAGTACAATCCCCCAAAATGAACCCTGAACTCTAACCCCAAGTATAGTCCCCCAACCCTGAACCCTGACCCCAAGTACAGTCCCCCAACCCTGAACCCTGACCCCAAGTACAGTCCCCCAACACTAAACCCTGAACTCTGATCCCAAGTACAGTTGCCCAACCCTGAACCCTGACCACTGAACACAAGTACAGTCCCCCAAACCTGAACCCTGACCCTAAGTACAGTCCCCCAACCCAGAACCCTGACTCCTGACCCCAAGTACAGAACCCTAACCCTGATCCCTGACCCCTGAGTCCAAGTACAGTCCCCCAAACCTGAACCCTGACCCCAAGTACAGTCCCCCAACCCAGAACCCTGACTCCTGACCCCAAGTACAGAACCCTAACCCTGATCCCTGACCCCTGAGTCCAAGTACAGTCCCCCAACCCTGAACCCTGTACCCTGACCCCAAGTACAGTCCTCCAACATTGAACCCTGACCCCTGAACCAAAGTACAGACCCCAAACCTGAACCCCGAACCCTGACCCCAAGTACAGTTCCCCAACCCTGAACCCTGACCCCAAGTACCGTCTCACAATCCTGAGCCCTGACCCCAACTACAGTCTCCCAACCCTGAACACTGACGCCAAGTACAGTCCCCCAACCCTGAACCCTCACACCAAGTACAGTCCCCCAACACTGAACCCCTAAACATGACCCCAAGTACAGTCCACCAACACAGAATCCTGACCCCTGACCCGAAGTACAGACACCCAACCCTGAACTCTGACCCCAAGTACAGTCCTCCAAACCTGAACCTTGCCCCTGAACCCAAGTACAGTCCCCCAACACTGAACCCCGAACCCTGACCTCAAGTACTGTCCCCGAAACCTGCACCCTGAACTCTGACCCCAAGTAGAGTCCCCCAACCCTGATCTCTGACACCAAGTACAGTCCCCCAACCCTGAATCCCTAAACCTGACCCCAACTGCAGTCCCCCAAACCTGAACCCTGAACTTTGACCCCAAGAACAGTCCCGCAACCCTGAACCCTGACCCCTAAACCCAAGTACAGTCCCCCAATCCTGAACCCTGACCACAAGTACCGTCCCCCAACACTGATCCCTGACCCCAAGTATAGTCCCCCAACCCTGATCCCTGACCCCTGAGCCCAAGTACAGTCCTCCAGACCTGAACCCTGAACCCTGAACCCAAGTATAGTCCCCCAATCATAAATAAATGAACCCTGACCCCAAGAACAGTCCCCCAACCCAGAAACCTGACCCCTGACCCCAAGTACAGTCCCCCATCACTCATCCCCGAACCCTAACCCCATGTACAGTCCCACAACCCAAAACCCTGAGCTCTGACCCCAAGTACAGACCCCCAACTCTTAACCCTAACCCCAAGTACAGTCCCCCAACATTTAAACTGAACTCTGACTCCAAGTACAGTCCCCGAACACTGAACCCCGAACCCTGACCCCAAGTAATGTCCCACAACCAAGAACCCTGACCCGATGTACAGTCCCCCAATCCAGAACCCTGACCCCTGACCCCATGTACAGTCCCCCAACATGAACCCTGAACTCTGACACCAACTACAGTCCCCCAAACCTGAACCCTGACACCTGACCCCAAGTACAGTTCCCCAACCCTGAACCCTGACCCCAAATACAGTCCCTCAACCCTGAACCCTGACCCCAAGTACAGTCCCTCTAGCCCTGAACCCTGAAACCTGAACCCAAGTACAGTCCCACAACCCTGAACCCTGACCCCAAATACAGTCCCTGAACCCTGAACCCTGACCCCAAGTACAGTCCCCCACCCCTTTCCCCCGAACGCAAGTACAGTCTCCCAACCCTGAATCCCAAACACTGACCTCAAGTATAGACCCCAAGCCTGATTCCTGACCCCTGACCCCAAGTACCGTTCCCCAACCCTGAACCCTGACCCCTAAACCCAAGTACAGTCCCTCAACCCTGAACCCTGACCCCAAGTACAGAACCCTCACCCTGAACCCTGACCCCAAGTACAGTTCCCCAACCCTGAACTCTGACCCCAAGTACAGTCACCCAACCATGAACCTTGAACCCTGAACCCAATACAGTCTCCCAACCATGAATCCTGAACACTGACCTCAAGTACACTCCCCAACCCTGAACCCTGAACCCTGACCCCAAGTAAAGTCCGCAAGTCTGATTCCTGACCCCTGACCCCAAGAACAGTTCCCCAACCATGAACCCTGACCCCAAGTACAGTCCCCCAACCCTGAATCCTGACCCCAATACAGTCTGCCAACCCTGAAACCGGAACCCAGACCCCAAGTACAGTCACCTAACCCTGAACCCTGACCCCAAGTCCAGTCCCCTAACACTGAACCCTGACCCCAAGTACAGTCCCTCTAGCCCTGAACCCTGAAACCTGAAACCAAGTGCAGTCCCACAACCCTGAACCCTGACTCCAAATACAGTCCCTCAACCCTGAAACCGGAACCCAGACCCCAAGTACAGTCACCTAACCCTGAACCCTGAAATCTGAACCCAAGTACAGTCCCACAACCCTGAACCCTGACTCCAAATGCAGTCCCTCAACCCTGAACCCTAACCCCAAGTACAGTCCCCCAACCCTTTCCCCCGAACCCAAGTACAGTCTCCCAACCCTGAATCCCGAATACTGACCTCAAGTACAGACCCCAAGCCTGATTCCTGACCCCTGACCCCAAGTACCGTTCCCCAACCCTGAACCCTGACCCCAAGTACAGTCCCCCAACCCTGAATCCTGACCCCTGAATAGAACAGTCCCTAAACCTGAAGCCTGACCCCAAGTACAGTCCCCCAACCCAGAACCCTGACACCTGACCCCAAGTACAGAACCCTAACCCTGAACTCTGACCCCATTACAGTCGTCCAATATTGAACCCTGACCCCTGAACCCAAATACAGTCCCCCAAACCTGAACCCCGTACCCTGACCCCAAATACAGTCACCCAACCCTGAACCCTGAACCCAAGTACAGTCTCCCAACCATGAATCCCGAACACTCACCTCAAGTACAGTCCCCAACCTGAACCCTGAACCTTGACCACAAGTAAAGTCCCCCAATCCTGATTCCTGACCCCTGACCCCAAGAACAGTTCCCCAACCCTGAACCCTGACCCCAAGTATAGTCCCCCACCCCTGAATCCTCACCCCAAGTACAGTCCCCAACACTGAACCCCTAACAGTCCAAGAACCCCTAACCCCAAGTACAGTCCGCCAACACATAATCCTGACCCCTGACCCGAGGTACAGACACCCAAACCTGAACTCTGACCCCAAGTACAGTACTCCAACCCTGAACCCTGACCCCTGAATCCAAGTAAAGTCCCCCAACCCTGAACCCTGACCCCAAAGACAGTCCCCCAACACTGAACCCTGACCCCAAGTACAGTCCCCCAACCCTGAACACTGAACTTTGACCCCAAGAACAGTCCCACAAACGTGAACCCTGACTCCTAAACCCAAGTACAGTCCCCCAGTCCTGACCCTTGACCCCAAGTACAGTCCCCCAACCCAGAACCCTGAACTCTGACCCCAAGTACAGACCTCCAACCCAGAACTCTGACCCAAAGTACAGTCCTCCAACACTGAACCCTGACCCCTGGCCCCAAGCACAGT
Organism: Prionace glauca; assembly: GCA_037974335.1. Lineage (NCBI taxonomy): Eukaryota > Metazoa > Chordata > Chondrichthyes > Carcharhiniformes > Carcharhinidae > Prionace > Prionace glauca. Next base: position 139,835 of record JBBMRE010000162.1, on the reverse strand, counting down.
CCCCCAACCATGAACTCTGACCCCAAGTGCACTCCTCCAACCCTGAAACCTGACCCCTGAACCCAAGTACAGTCCCCCAACCCTGAACCCGAACCCTGACCCCAAGTACAGTCTCCCAATCCTGAACCCTAACCCCAACTACAGTCCCCCAATCGTGAACACTGACCACATCTACTGTCCCCCAACTCTGAACCCTGAACCCTGACCCTAAGTACAGTTCCCATCCCTGATCCCTGACCCCTGAGCCCAAGTACATGTCCCCCAACCCAGAACACTGAACCCTGACCCCAAGTACAGTCCCCCAACACTGGAACATGTCCGCAAGTACTGTCCCCCATCCCTGAACCCTGAACTCTGACCCCAAGTACAGTTGCCCAACCCTGAACCGTGATCCCTGACCACAAGTACAGTCCCCCAACACTGAATCCTGACCCCTGACCCGAAGTATAGACACACAACCCTGAACTCTGACCCCAAGTACAGTCCTCCAACCCTGAACCTTGACCCCTGAACCCAAGTACAGTCCCCCAACCTTGAACCCCGAACCCTGACCTCAAGTACAGTCCCCCAAACTTGCACCCTGAACTCTGACCCCACGTAGAGTCCCCCAACCCTGAACCCTGACCCCAAGGACAGTCCCCCAACATTGAACCCCGACCCCAAGTACAGTCCCCCAACCCTGAATCCCTAAACCTGACCCCAACTGCAGTCCCCCAACCCTGAACCCTGAACTTTGACCCCAAGAACAGTCCCGCAACCCTGAATCCTGACCCCTAAACCCAAGTACACTCCCTCAATCCTGAACCCTGACCACAAGTACCGTCCCCCAACCCTGATCCCTGACCCCTGAGTCCAAGTACACTCCTCCAACCCTGAACCCTGAACCCTGATCCCAAGTACAGTCCCCCAACCCAGACCACTGACCCAAAGTATAGTTCCCCAACCCTGAACCCTGACCCCAAGTACAGTCCCCCAACCCTGATCCCTGAAGCCTGACCCCAAGTACAGTCCCCCAACCCTGAACCCTGAACCCTGACCCCAAGTACAGTCACCCAATCCTGAACAACTGAACCCTGACCCCAAGTACATTCCCCAACATTGAGCTCTGACCCCAAGTACAGTCCCCCAACCCTGAACCCTGACCACTGACCCCAAGTACAGTCCCCCAACACTCATCCCCGAACCCTAACCCCAAGTATATTCCCCCAACCCAAAACCCCGAACCCTGACCCCAAGTACAGTCCCCTAACATGAACCCTGAACTCTAACCCCAAGTACAATCCCCAAACCCTGAACCCTGACCACTGACCCCAAGTACAGTCCCCCAACACTGAACCCCAAACCCTGACCCCAAGTACAGTCCCTCAACACTGAACCCTGACCCCAACTACAGTCCCCCAACCCTGAACCCTGACCCCAAGTACCGTCCCCCAACCCTGAACCCTGACCCCTGAACAGAACAGTCCCTAAACCTGAAGCCTGACCCCAAGTACAGTCCCCCAACCCAGAACCCGGACACCTGACCCCAAGTACAGAACCCTAACCCTGAACTCTGACGCCATTACAGTCGTCCAATATTGAACCCTGACCCCTGAACCCAAATACAGTAACCCAAACCTGAACCCCGTACCCTGACCCCAAATAAAGTTCCCCAACCCTGAACCCTGACCCCAAGTATAGTCCCCCAACCCTATACTCTGACCCCAAGTACAGTCACCCAACCCTGAACCCTGAACCCAAGTACAGTCTCCCAACCATGAATCCCGAACACTCACCTCAAGTACAGTCCCCAATCTGAACCCTGAACCTTGACCACAAGTAAAGTCCCCCAATCCTGATTCCTGACCCCTGACCCCAAGAACAGTTCCCCAACCCTGAACCCTGACCCCAAGTATAGTCCCCCACCCCTGAATCCTCACCCCAAGTACAGTCCCCCAACACTGAACCCCTAACCCTGACCCCAAGTACAGTCCGCCAACACATAATCCTGACCCCTGACCCGAGGTACAGACACCCAAACCTGAACTCTGACCCCAAGTACAGTACTCCAACCCTGAACCCTGACCCCTGAATCCAAGTAAAGTCCCCCAACCCTGAACCCCGACCCCAAAGACAGTCCCGCAACACTGAACCCCGACCTCAAGTACAGTCCCCCAACCCTGAACACTGAACATTGACCTCAAGAACAGTCCCACAAACGTGAACCCTGACTCCTAAACCCAAGTACAGTCCCCCAGTCCTGACCCCTGACCCCAAGTACAGTCCGCCAACCCAGAACCCTGAACTCTGACCCCAAGTACAGACCTCCAACCCTGAACTCTGACCCAAAGTACAGTCCTCCAACACTGAACCCTGACCCCTGGCCCCAAGCACAGTCCCCCAACCATGAACTCTGAGCCCAAGTGCACTACTCCAACCCTGAAACCTGACCCCTGAACCCAAGTACAGTCCCCCAACCCTGAACCCCGAACCCTGAGCCCAAGTACAGTCTCCCAATCCTGAACCCTAACCCCAACTACAGTCCCCCAATCGTGAACACTGACCACATCTACCGTCCCCCAACTCTGAACCCTGAACCCTGACCCTAAGTACAGTTCCCATCCCTGATCCCTGACCCCTGAGCCCAAGTACATGTCCCCGAACCCAGAACACTGAACCCTGACCCCAAGTACAGTCCCCCAACACTGGAACATGTCCGCAAGTACTGTCCCCCATCCCTGAACCCTGAACTCTGACCCCAAGTACAGTTGCCCAACCCTGAACCCTGATCCCTGACCACAAGTACAGTCCCCCAACACTGAACCCCAGACCCTGACCCCAAGTACAGTCCCCCAACTCAGAACCCTGACCCCTGACCCCAAGTACAGTCCCCCAACCAAAACCCTGAACTCTGACCCTAAGTGCAGACCCCCAACCCTGAACTCTGATCCCATTACAGTCCACCAACCCTGAACCCTGACCCCAAGTGCAGTCCTCCAACCCTGAACCCTGACCCCTGAACCCAAGTACCGACCCCCAACCCTGAACCCCGAACGCTGACCCGAAGTACAGACCCCTAACTCTGAATCCCTAAACCTGACCCCAACTACTGTACCCCAACACCGAACCCTGAACTTTGACCCCAAGAACAGTCCCCCAATCCTGAACCCTGACCACAAGGACCGTCCCCCAAACCTGAACCCTGAACCCTGACCCCAAGTACAGTCCCCAACCCTGATCCGTGACCCCTGACCCCAAGTACAGTCCCCCAACCCTGAACCCCGAACCCTGATCCCAAGTAGAGTCCCTCAACCCTGAACCCTGACCCCAAGTACAGTCCCTCAACCCAGAACCCTGACCCCTGACCCCAAGTACAGTCCCCCAACGCTGAACTCTGAGCCCTGACCCCAAGTACAGTCACCCAACCCTGATCCCTGACCCGAAGTACAGTCCACCAACCCTGAACCCTGAACCATGACCCCAAGTACAGTCCCCCAACCCTGAAACCTGAACCCTGACCCCACGTAAAGTCCCCAAGCCTGATTCCTGACCCCTGACCGCATGTACAGTTCCCCAACCCTGAACCCTGAACCCTGACCCCAAATACAGTCTCGAACCCTGAACCCTGAACCCTGACCCCAAGTATAGTCCCTCAACCCTGAACCCTGACCCCAAGTCCAGTCCCCTAATGCTGAACCCTGACCCCTGACCCCAAGTACAGTCCCTCAACCCTGAACCCTGAACTCTGAACCCAAGTACAGTCCCACAACTCTGAAACCTGAACCCTGACCCCAAGTACAGTCTCCCAACCATGAACTCTGACGTTAAGTACAGTCCTCCAACCCTGAACCCTGACCCCTGACCCCAATACAGTCACCCAACACTGAACCCTGAACCCAAGTACAATCCCCCAAACCTGAACCCTGACCCCAAGTACAGTCCCCCAACTCTGAACCCTGACCCAAGTACAGTCCCACAACACTGAACCCTGAACTCTGATCCCAAGTACCGTCCTCCAACACTGAACCCTGACCCCTGACCCCAAGTACAGTCCCCCAACCCAGAACCCTGAGCTCTGACCCCAAGTACCTTCCCCCAACCCTGAACCCTGAACTCTGACCTCAAGTACAGTACCCCAAACCTGAACACTGAACTCTGACGCCAAGTACAATCCCCCAACCCTGAACCCTGACCCCTGACCCGAAGTACAGTCCCCCAACCTAGAACCCTGACCCCTGACCCCAAGTACAGTCCCCCAAACCAGAACCCTGACCCCTGACCCCAAGTACAGTCTCCCAACCCTGACCCCTAATACAGTCCCCCAACTCTGAACCCTGACCCCAAGTACAGTCCCCCAACACTGAACCCCGAACTCTGACACCAAGTACAGTCCCCCAAATCTGAACCCTAACCCCAAGTACAGTCCCACAACACTGCACCCTGAACTCTGATCCCAAGTACAGTCCCCCAACCCTGAACCCTGAACTCTGACCTCAAGTACAGTCCCCCAACCCTGAACCCTGACCCCTGACCCCAAGTACAGTCCCCCAACACTGAACCCCGGACCCTGACCCCAAGTACAGTCCCCCAACCGAGAATCCTGAACTCTGACCACAAGTATAGTCCCCCAACCCTGAACCCTGACCCCAAGTACAGTCCCGCAAACCTGAACCCTGACCATTGACCCCAAGTATAGTCCCCCGACCCTGAACTCTGAACCCTGACCCCACGTACACTCCCCCAACTCTGAACACTGAACCCTGACCCCAAGTACAGTCCCCCAACCCTGAACCCCGAACCCAGATCCCAAGTACATTCCCCAATCCTGAACCCTGAACTCTGACACCAACTACAGTCCCCCAACCATGAACCCTGACCCCAATACAGTCCCCCAACCCTGAACGCTGAACCCTGACCCCAAGTACAGTCCCCCAATCCTGAACCCTGAACTCTGACACCAAGTACATTCCCCAACCCTGAACCCTGAACTCTGACACCAACTACAGTCCCCCAACCCTGAACCCTGACCCCAAGTACAGTCCCCCAACACTGAACCCTGAACTCTGACCCCAAGTACAATCCCCCAACCCTTACCCCGGACTCCAAGTATAGTCCCCCAACACTGAACCCCGAACCCTGACCCCAAGTAGAGTCCCCCAACATGAACCCTGAACTCTGAGGCCAAGTACAATCCCCCAACCCTGAACCCTGACCCCTGACCCCAAGTACAGTCCCCCAACACTGAACCCTGACCCCAAGTACTGTCCCCAACCCTGAATCCTGAACTCTGACCCCAAGTACAGTCACCCAACCCTGAACACTGAACCCTGACTCCAAGTACAGTCCCCCAACCCTGAACCCTGAACCCTGATCCCAATTACAGTCCCCCAACACTGAACCCTGAACCCTGATCCCAATTACAGTCCCCCAACACTGAACCCTGACCCCGAGTACAGTCCCCAAATCCTGAACCCAATCCCCAAGAACAGTCCCCCAACCCTGAACCCTGAACTCTGACACCAAGTACAGTCCGCCAACCCTGAATCCTGACCCCAAGTACCGTCCCCCCAGACTGAACCCTGAACTCTGACCCCAAGTACAGTTGCCCAACACTGAACCCTGACCCCTGAACCCCAGTACAGTCCCCCAAACCTGAACCCTGAACTCTGACCCCAAGTGCAGTCATCCAACCCTGAACACTGACCCCTGACCCCAAGTACAGTCCCCCAACCCTGAACACTGACCCCTGACCCAAAGTACAGACCCCCAACACTAATCCCCGATCCCTGACCCCAAGTATAGTTCCCCAACCCAGAACCCTGACCCCAAGTACAGTCCCCCAACCCTGAACGCTGAACCCTGACCACAAGTATAGTCCCCCAATCCTGAACAACTGAACCCTGATAGCAATTACAGTCCCCCAACACTGAACCCTCAACCCTGAACCCAATCCCCAAGAACAGTCCCCCAACCCTGAACCCTGAACTCTGACATCAAGTACATTCCGCCAACCCTGATCCCTGAACCCCAGTACAGTCCCCCAAACCTGAACCCTGAACTCTGACCCCAAGTACAGTCCCCCAACCCAGAACCTGAGCTCTAACCCCAAGTACAGTCCCCCAACCCTGAACACTGACCCCTGACCCAAAGTACATTCTCCCAACAATAATCCCCGATCCCTGACCCCAAGTATAGTCCCCCAAACGAGAACCCTGAACTCTGACCCCAAGTACAGACCCCCAACCCTAAACTCTGACCCTAAGTACAGTCCTACAACCCTGAACCCAAGTACAGTCCCCAAAACCTGAACTCCGAACCCTGACCCCAAGTACAGTCCCCCAACATGAACCCTGAACTCTGACCCAAGGACAGTACCCCAACCCTGACCCCTGACCCCAAGTATAGTCCCCCAACACTGAACCCCGAACCCTGACCCCAAGTACAGTCCCCCAAAAATGCACCCTGAACTCTGACCCCAAGAACAGTCACGCAAACCTGAACCCTGACCCCTAAACTCAAGTACAGTCACCCAAACCTGAACACTGACCCCAAGTACAGTCCCCCAACCCTGAACCCCGTCCCCTGACCCCAAGTTTAGTCCCCCAACCCTGAACCCAGATCCCAAGTACATTCCCCAACCCTGAACTCTGACCCCAAGTACAATCCCCCAACCCTGAATCCCTACACCTGACCCCAAGTACAGTCCCCCAACCCTGAACCCTGAACTTTGACCCCAAGAACAGTCCCGCAAACCTGAACCCTGACCACTAAACCCAAGTACAATCCCCGAACCCTGACCCCTGACCCCAAGTATAGTTCCCCAACACTGTACGCCGAACCCTGACCCCAACTACAGTCCCCCAACATGAACCCTGAACTCTGACTCCAAGTTCAATCCCCAAACCATGAACCCTGACCCCAAGTACAGTTCCCCAACACTGAACGCTGAACCCTGACCCCAAGTACAGTCCCCCAACCCAGAACCCTGACCACTGATCCCAAGTACAGTCCCCCAAACCAGAACCCTGGCCCCTGACCCCAAGTACAGTCTCCCAACCCTGAACCCTGAACTCTGACCCCAAGTACAGACCCCCAACACTGAACTCTGACCCCAAGTACAATCCTCCAACCCTGAACCCTGACACCAAGTACAGTCCCCAACCCTGATCCCTGACCCCTGAGTCCAAGTACAGTCCCCCAAACCTGAACCCTGAACCCTGATCCCAAGGTTAGACCCCCAACCGTGAACCCTGACCCCAAGTACAGTACCCCAACACTGAACCCTGAACTCTGACCCCAAGTGCAGTCATCCAACCCTGAACACTGACCCCTGACCCCAAGTACAGTCCCCCAACCCAGAACCTGAGCTCTAACCCCAAGTACTGTCCCCCAACCCTGAACACTGACCCCTGACCCAAAGTACAGACCCCCAACACTAATCCCCGATCACTGACCCCAAGTATAGTTCCCCAACCCAGAACCCTGATCCCAAGTACAGTCCCCCAATCCTGAACCCTGAACCCTGATCCCAATTACAGTCCGCAAACCCTGAACCCTGAACCCAATCCCCAAGAACAGTCCCCCAACCCTGAACCCTGAACTCTGACACCAGATACATTCCGCCAACCCTGAACCCTGACCCCAAGTACAGTCCCCCAACACTGAACCCTGAACTCTGACCCCAAGTACAGTTGCCCAACACTAAACCCTGACTCCTGAACCCCAGTACAGTCCCCCAAACCTGAACCCTGAACTCTGACCCCAAGTGCAGTCATCCAACCCTGAACACTGACCCCTGACCCCAAGTACAGTCCCCCAACCCAGAACCTGAGCTCTAACCCCAAGTACAGTCCCCCAACCCTGAACACTGACCCCTGACCCAAAGTACACTCTCCCAACACTAATCCCCGATCCCTGACCTCAAGTATAGTCCCCAACCCAGAACCCTGAACTCTGACCCCAAGTACAGACCCCCAACCCTAAACTCTGACCCTAAGTACAGTCCTACAACCCTGAACCCAAGTACAGTCCCCAAAACCTGAACCCCGAACCCTGACCCCAAGTACAGTCCCCCAACACTGAACCCTGAACTCTGACTCCAAGTACAATCCCCCAACCCTGAACCCAGACCCCTGACCCCAAGTACCGTCCCCCAACACTGAACCCTGACCACTGACCCCAAGTACAGTCCCCCAAACCAGAACCCTGGCCCCTGACCCCAAGTACAGTCTCCCAACCCTGACCCCAAATAAAGTCCCCCAACCCTGAACCCTGACACCAAGTACATTCCCCCAACTCTGAACCCTGATCCCAAATACAGTCCCACAACACTGAACCCTGAACTCTGTTCCCAAGTACAGTCCTCCAACCCTGAACCCTGACCCATGACCCAAGTACAGTCCCCCAACCCCTAACCCTGAACCCTGACCCCAAGTACCGTCCCCAACCCTGATCCCTGACCCCTGAGTCCAAGTACAGTCCTCCAACCCTGAACCCTGACCCATGACCCAAGTACAGTCCCCCAACCCCTAACCCTGAACCCTGACCCCAAGTACCGTCCCCAACCCTGATCCCTGACCCCTGAGTCCAAGTACAGTCCCCCAACCCTGAACCCTGACCCCTGACCCCAACTACTGTCCTCCAGCCCTGAACCCTGAACTCTGACCCCAAGTACAGACCCCCAACACTGAACTCTGACCCCAAGTACAATCCTCCAACCCTGAACCCTGACACCAAGTACAGTCCCCAACCCAAATCCCTGAACCCTGACCCCAAGTACAGTCCCCCAACCCTGAACTCCGAACCCTGATCCCAAGTACAGTCCCCCAACCCTGAACCCTGACCCGAAGTACAATACCCCAACACTGAACCCTGAACTCTGACCCCAAGTACAATCCCCCAACCCTGACCCCAAGTATAGTCCCCCAACAGTGAACCCCGAACCCTAACCCCAAGTACAGTCCCCCAACATAAACCCTGAACTCTGACTCCAAGTACAATCCCCCAACCCTGAACCCTGACCCCTGACCCCAAGTACAGTCCCCCAACACTGAACCCCAAACACTGACCCCAAGTACAATCCCCAATACCTGAACCCTGATCCCAAGTACAGTCCCCCAACCCTGACCCCAAATATAGTTTCCCAACCCTGGACCCTGAACTCTGACACCGAGTACATTCTCCCAACTCTGAACCCTGACCCAAAGTAAAGTCCCCCAACACTAAACACTGAACTCTGACCCCAAGTACAGTCCTCCAACCCTGAACCCTGACCCCTGAGCCCAAGTACAGTCCCACAAAACAGAACCCTGAACTCTGACCCCAAATACAGTACCCCAACCCTGAATCCCTAAACCTGACCCCAAGTACAGTCCTCCAACCCTGAACCCTGAACTTTGACCCCAAGAACAGTCCCGCAAACCTGAACCCTGACCCCTAAACCCAAGTACAGTCTCCCAATCCTGACCCCTGAGCCCAAGTACAGTCCCCCAACACAGAACCCTGGACTCTGACCCCAAGTACTGTCCCCCAACCGTGAACTCTGACCCAAGGACAGTCCCCCAACCCTGACCCCTGACCCCAAGTATAGTCCCCCAAAACTGAACCCCGAACCCTGACCCCAAGTACAGTCCCCCAAAACTGCACTCTTTACTCTGACCCCAAGAACAGTCCCGCAAACCTGAACCCTGACCTCTAAACCCAAGTACAGTCCCCCAAACCTGGACACTGACCCCAAGTACAGTCCCCCAACCCTGAACCCCGACCCCAAGTTTAGTCCCCCAACCCTGAACCCAGATCCCATGTACAATCCCCCAACCCTGAATCCCTACATCTGACCCCAAGTAGAGTCCCCCAACCCTGAACCCTGAACTTTGACCCCAAGAACAGTCCCGCAAACCTGGACCCTGACCCCTAAACCCAAGTACAATCCCCCAACCCTGACCCCTGACCCCAAGTATAGTCCCCCAACACTGAACCCCGAACCCTGACCCCAAGTACAGTCCCCCAACATGAACCCTGAACTCTGACTCCAAGTACAATCCCCAAACCGTGAACCCTGATCCCTGACCCCAAGTACAGTCCCCCAACACTGAACCCCGAACCCTTACCCCAAGTACAATCGCCGAAACCTTAACCCTGAACTCTGACACCAATTACAATTCCCCAACCCGAACCCTGACCCCAAGTAAAGTCCCCCAACACTGAACCCTGAACTCTAACCCCAAGTACAATCCCTCAATCCTGAAACCTGACCCCTGACCCCAAGTACAGTCCCGCAACCCAGAACCCTGACCCCTGACCCCAAGTACAGAACCCTAACCCTGAACCCTGACCCCATTAAAGTCATCCAACATTGAACCCTGACCCCTGAACCCAAGTACAAACCTGAACCCCAAACCCTGACCCCAAGTACAGTTCCCCAACCCTGAACCCTGAACCCTGACCCCAAGTATAGTCCCCCAACCCTATACTCTGACCCCAAGTACAGTCACCCAACCCTGAACCCTGACCCTAAGTACAGTCCCTCTAACCCAGAATCCTGAACCCTGACCCCAAGTAAAATCCCCAATACCTGAACCCTGACCCCAAGTACAGTCCCCCAATCCTGAACCCTGACCCCAAGTACCGTCTCACAACCCTGAGCCCTGACCCCAAGTACAGTCTCCCAACCCTGACGCCAAGTACAGTCCCCCAACCCTGAACCCTGAATCCTGATCCCAAGTACAGTCCTCCAACCCTGACCCCTGACCCCAAATATAGTTCCCCAACCCTGAACCCTGACCCCAAGTACAGTCCCCCAACCCTGAACCCTGAAGCCTGACCCCAAGTACAGTCCCCCAATCCTGAACCCTGAACCCTGATCCAAAGTACAGTCCACCAATCCTGAACAACAGAACCCTGACCCCAAGTACAGTCCCCCAACACTGAACCCTGACCCCAAGTACAGTCCCCCAACACTGAACCCCGAACCCTGACCCCAAGTACACTCCCCCAACCCTGAACCCTGACTCCTGGCCCCAAGTATAGTCCCCCAACCCTGAACCCTGACCCCAAGCACAGTCCCCCAACACTGAACCCTGAACTCTGATCCCAAGTACAGTTGCCCAACCCTGAACCCTGACCCCTGAACACAAGTACAGTCCCCCAAACATGAACCCTGACCCCAAGTACAGTCCCCCAACCCAGAACCCTGACCCCTGACCCCAAGTACAGAACACTAACTCTGAACCCTGACCCCATTACAGTCGTCCAACATTGAACCCTGACCCCTGAACTCAAGTACAGTTCCCCCAAACCTGAACCCCAAACCCTGACCCCAAGTACAGTCCCCCAACCCTATACTCTGACCCCAAGTACAGTCACCCAACCCTGAACCCTGAACCCTGACCCCAAGTATAGTCCCCCAACCATGAATCCCGAACACTGACCTCAAGTAAAGTCCCCCAATCCTGAACCCTGACCGACTGACCCCAAGTACAGTTCCCCAACCCTGAACCCTGACCCCAAGTACAGTTCCCCAATCCTGACCCCAGTACAGTCTGCCATCCCTGGAACCCTGACCACAAGTACAGTCACCTAACCCTGAACCTTGACCCCAAGTCCAGTCCCCTAAAAGTGAACCCTGACCCCTGACCCCAAGTACAGTCCCTCTAACCCTAAACCCTGAACTTTGAAACCAAGTACAGTGCCCCAATCCTGAAAAACTGAATCCTGACCCCAAGTACAGTCCCCCAACCCAGAACCCTGACCCCTGACCCCAAGTACAGTCCCCGCAACTCTTAACTCTGACCCCAAGTACAGTCCCCATAACCTGAAACACGAACCCTAACCCCAAGTACAGACCCCAACATGAACCCTGAACACTGACTCCAAGTACAATCCCCCAACCCTGACCCCTGACCCCAAGTACAGACCCAAACACTGAACGCCGAACGCTGACCCCAAGCACAGTCCCCCAACCCTGAACCTTGACCCCAAGTACAGTCCCCCAACCCTGAACCCTGACCCCAAGTACAGTCCCCCAACCCTGAACACTGAACCCTGACCCCAAGTACAGTCCCCCGACACTAAACCCTGAGCCCATGTACAGTCCCCCAACCCTGAACCCTGAACCCAAGTACAGTCCCCCAACCCTGAACCCTGACCCCAAGTACAGTCCCCCAACACTGAACACTGAACCCTGACCCCAAGTACAGTCCCCCGACTCTGAACCCTGAGCCCAAGTACAGTCCCCCAACCCTGAACCCTGAACTCTGACACCAAGTACAGTCCCCCAACCCTGAACCCTGAACTCTGACCCCAAGTACAGTCCCCCAACCCAGAATCCTGACCCCTGACCCCAAGTACAGAACCCTAACTCTGATCCCTGACCCCTGAGTCCAAGTACAGTCCACCAACCCTGAACCCTGAACCCTGACCCCAAGTACAGTCCTCCAACATTGAACCCTGACCCCTGAACCCAAGTACAGTCCCCCAAACCTGATCCCCGAACCTTGACCCCAAGTACAGTTCCCCAACACTGAACCCTGAACCCTGACCCCAAGTAGAGTTTCCTAACCCTATACCCTGACCCCAAGTACAGTCCTCCAACATTGAACCCTGAACCCTGAATCCAAGTACAGTCTCCCAGCCATGAATCCGGAACACTGACCTCAAGTACAGTCCCCAACCCTGAACCCTGAATCCTGACCCCAAGTAAAGTCCCCAAGCCTCATTCCTGACCCCTGACCCAAAGAACAGTTGCCCAACCCTGAACCCTGACCCCAAGTATAGTCCCCCAACCCTGAACCCTGACCCCAAGTCCAGTCCCCTAAAGCTAAACCCTGACCCCAGACCCCAGGTACAGTCCCTGAACCCAGAACCCTGAACCCTGACCCCAAGTACAATCCACAATCCCTGAACCCTGACCCCAAGTACAGTCCCCCAATCCTGAACCCTGACCCCAAGTACAGTCTCACAACCCTGAGCCCTGTCCCCAAATACAGTCCCCCAACCTTGAACCCTCACCCCAAGTATAGTCCCCCAACACTGAACCCCTAAACGTGACCCCAAGTACAGTCTCCCAACCCTGAACCCTGACGCCAAGTACAGTCCCCCAACCCTGAACCCTCACCCCAAGTACAGTCCCCCAACACTGTACCCTTAACCCTGACCCCAAGTACAGTCCACCAACACAGAATCCTGACCCCTGACCCGAAGTACAGACACCCAACCCTGAATTCTGACCCCAAGTACAGTCCTCCAACCCTGAACCTTGCCCCTGTACCCAAGTACAGTCCTTCAACACTGAACCCCGAACCCTGACCTCAAGTACAGACCTCAAACCTGCACCCTGAACTCTGACCCCAAGTAGAGTCCCGCAACCCTGATCCCTGACCCCAAGAACAGTCCCCCAACCCTGAATCCCTAAACCTGACCCCAACTGCAGTCCCCCAAACCTGAACCCTGAACTTTGACCCCAAGTACAATCCACAATCCCTGAACCCTGACCCCAAGTACAGTCCCCCAATCCTGAACCCTGACCCCAAGTACCGTCTCACAACCCTGAGCCCTGTCCCCAAATACAGTCTCCCAACCTTGAACCCTGACGCCAAGTACAGTCCCCCAACCCTGAACCCTCACCCCAAGTACAGTCCCCCAACACTGAACCCCTAAACGTGACCCCAAGTACAGTCTCCCAACCCTGAACCCTGACGCCAAGTACAGTCCCCCAACCCTGAACCCTCACCCCAAGTACAGTCCCCCAACACTGTACCCCTAACCCTGACCCCAAGTACAGTCCATCAACACAGAATCCTGACCCCTGACCCGAAGTACAGACACCCAACCCTGAACTCTGACCCCAAGTACAGTCCTCCAACCCTGAACCTTGCCCCTGAACCCAAGTACAGTCCCCCAACACTGAACCCCGAACCCTGACCTCAAGTACAGTCCCCCAAACCTGCACCCTGAACTCTGACCCCAAGTAGAGTTCCCCAACCCTGATCCCTGACCCCAAGTACAGTCCCCCAACCCTGAATCCCTAAACCTGACCCCAACTGCAGTCCCCCAAACCTGAACCCTGAACTTTGACCCCAAGAACAGTCCCGCAACCCTGAATCCTGACCCCTAAACCCAAGTACAGTCCCCCAATCCTGAACCCTGTACCCATGTACAGTCCTGCATTCCTGAACCCTGACCACATGTATCGTCCCCCAACCCTGATCCCTGACCCCTGTCCCCAAGTATGGTCCCCCAACCCAAAACCCTGAGCCATGACCCCAAGTACAGACCCCCAACTCTTAACTCTGACCCAAAGTACAGTCCTCCCACCCTGAACCCAAGTACAGTCCCCAAAACCTGAACCACGAACCCTAACCCCAAGTACAGTCCCCCAACATGAACCATGAACTCTGACTCCAAGTACAATCCACCAACCCTGAACCCTGACCCCAAGTACAGTCCCCAAACACTGAACGCCGAACCCTGACACCTGACCCCAAGTACAGTTCCCCAACATGAACCCTGAACTCTGACACCAACTACAGTCCCCCAACCCTGAAACCTGACCCCAAGTATAGTCCCCCAACACTGAACCCTGAACTCTGATTCCAAGTACAGAACTAACCCTGAACTCTGACCCCATTACAGTCGTCCAACATTGAACCCTGACCACTGAACACAAGTACTGTCCCCCAAACCTGAACCTGACCCCAAGTACAGTCCCCCAACCCAGAACCCTGACCACTGACCCTAAGTACAGAACCCTCACCCTGAACTCTGACCCCAAGTACAGTCCCCCAAACCTGAACCCCGAACCCTGAACCCAAGTACAGTTCCCCAACCCTGAACCCTGACCCCAAGTATAGTCCCCCAACCCTATACTCTGACCCCAAGTACAGTCACACAACCATGAACCCTGAACCCAAGTACAGTCTCCCAACCATGAATCCCGAACACTGACCTCAAGTACAGTCCCCAACACTGAACCCTGAACCCTGACCCCAAGTAAAGTCCCCAAGTCTGATTCCTGACCCCTGACCCCAAGAAAAGTTCCCCAACCATGAACCCTGACCCCAAGTATTGTCCCCCAACCCTATAATCTGACCCCAAGTACTGTCACCTAACCCTGAACCCTGACCCCAAGTCCAGTCCCTTAACACTGAACCCTGACCCCAATACAGTCTGCCAACCCTGAAACCGGAACCCAGACCCCAAGTACAGTCACCTAACCCTGAACCCTGACCCCAAGTCCAGTCCCCTAACGCTGAACCCTGAAATCTGAACCCAAGTACAGTCCCACAACCCTGAACCCTGACCCCAAATACAGTCCCTCAACCTGAACCCTGGCCCCAAGTACAGTACCCCAACCCTTTCCCCCGAACCCAAGAACAGTCTCCCAACCCTGAATCCCGAACACTGACCTCAAGAACAGACCCCAAGCCTGATTTCTGACCCCTGACCCCAAGTACAGTTCCCCAACCCTGAACCCTGACCCCAAGTATAGTCCCCCAACCCTATACTCTGAACCCATGTACAGTCCATCAACCCTGAACCCTGACCCCAAGTACAGTCGCCCAACCCAATACCCTGACCCCAGACCCCAAGTACAGTCCCCCAACCCAGAACACTGACCCCTGACCCCAAGTATAGTCCCCCAACCCTGAACCCTGAACCCTGACCCCAAGTATAGTTCCCCAATCCTGAACACTGACCCCAAGTACAGTCCACCAACACTGAATCCTGACCCCAATACAGTCTGCCAACCCTGAAACCGGAACCCTGACCCCAAGTACAGTCACCTAACCCTGAACCCTGACCCCAAGTACAGTCCCCTAACGCTGAACCCTGTCCCCTGACCCCAAATACAGTCCCTCAAACCCTGAACCCTGAACTCTGAAACCAAGTACAGTCGGCAACCCTGAACCCTGACCCCAAGTATAGTCCCCCAACCCTATACTCTGACTCCAAGTACAGTCCCACAACCCTGAACCCTGAACCCTGACCCCTAGTATAGTCCCCCAACCCTATAATCTGACCCCAAGTACAGTCCCCCAACCCTGAACCCTGACCCCAATACAGTCTGCCAACCCTGAAACCGGAACCCTGACCCCAAGTCCAGTCCCCTAACACTGAACCCTGACCCATGACCCCAAGTACAGTCCCTCTAACCCTGAACTCTGACCCCAAGTACAGTCCCACAACCCGGAACCCTGAACCCAAGTATAGTCTCCCAACCCTGAAACCCGAAAACTGACCTCAAGTACAGACCCCAACCCTGAACCCTGACCCAAAGTAAAGTCCCCAAGCTTGATTCCTGACCCCTGATCCCAAGTACAGTTCCCCAACCCTGAACCCTGAACCCTGACCCCAAGTACAGTCCCCCAACCCTATACTCTGACCCTAAGTGCAGTCCACCAACCCTGAACCCTGACCCCAAGTACCGTCTCACAACCCTGAGCCCTGACCCCAAGTACAGTCTCCCAACCCTGAACCCTGACCCCAAGTACAATCCCCAATCCCTGAACCCTGACCCCAAGTACAGTCCCACAATCCTGAACCCTGACCCCAAGTACAGTCCCCCAATACTGAACCCTGAAGCCTTACCCCAAGTACAGTCCCCCATCCCTGAACCCTGACCCCAAGTACAGTCCCCCAACACTCAACCCCGAACCCTGACCCCCAGTATAGTCCCCCAAACCAAAACTCTGATCCCTGACCCCAAGTACAGACCCTCAAGCCTGAACCCTGACCCCAAGTAAAGTCCCCAAGCTTGATTCCTGACCCCTGACCCCAAGTACAGTTCCCCAACCCTGAACGCTGAACCCTGACCCCAAGTATAGTCCCCCAACCCTATACTCTGACCCCAAGTACAGTCCCAAAACCCTGAACCCTGACCCCCAAGTCCAGTCCCCTAATGCTAAACCCTGACCCCAAGTAAAGTCGCTCTAATCCAGAACCCTGAATCCTGACCCCAAGTACAATCCCCAATCCCTGAACCCTGACCCCAAGTACAGTCCCCCAATCCTGAACCCTGACCCCAAGTACAGTCTCCCAACCCTGAACCCTCACCCCAAGTACAGTCCCCCAACACTGTACCCCTAACCCTGACCCCAAGTACAGTCCACCAACACAGAATCCTTAACCCTGACCCGAAGTACAGACACCCAACCCTGAACTCTGACCCCAAGTACAGTCCTCCAACCATGAAACTTGCCCCTGAACCCAAGTACAGTCCCCCAACACTGAACCCCGAACCTTGACCTCAAGTACTGTCCCCCAAACCTGCACCCTGAACTCTGACCCCAAGTACAGTCCCCCAACCCTGAATCCCTAAACCTGACCCCAACTGCAGTCCCCAACCCTGAACCCTGAACTTTGAAACCAAGAACAGTCCCGCAACACTGAACCCTGACCCCTAAACCCAAGTACAGTCCCCCAATCCTGAACCCTGACCCCAAGTACAGATCCTCAACCCTGAACTCTGACCCCTTGTACAGAACTCCCAACCTGAACCAAAGTACAGTCCCCAAAACCTGAAACACGAACCCTGACCCCAACTACAGTCTACCAACATGACCCCTGAACTCTGACTCCAAGTACAATTCCCCAACCCTGAACCCTGACCCCAAGTACAGTCCTCAAACACTGAACGCCGAACCCTAACCCCAAGTACAATCCCCCAACCCTGAACCCTGAACTCTGACCCCATTACAGTTGTCCAACATTGAACCCTGACCCAGGAACCCAAGTACAGTCCCCCCAACCTGAACCCTGAACCCTGACCCCAAGTACAGTTCCCCAACCTTATACTCTGACCCCAAGTACAGTCTCCCAACCCTGAACCCTGACCCCAAGTAAAATCCCCAATACCTGAACCCTGACCCCAAGTACAGTCCCCCAATCCTGAATCCTGACCCCAAGTACCGTCTCACAACCCTGAGCCCTGACCCCAAGTACAGTCTCCCAACCCTGAACCCTGACGCCAAGTACAGTCCCCCAAACCTGAACCCTCACCCCAAGTACAGTCCCCCAACACTGTACCCCTAACCCTGACCCCACGTACAGTCCACCAACACAGAATCCTTAACCCTGACCCGAAGTACAGACACCCAACCCTGAACTCTGACCCCAAGTACAGTCCTCCAACCATGAACCTTGCCCCTGAACCCAAGTACAGTCCCCCAACACTGAACCCCAAACCTTGACCTCAAGTACAGTCCCCCAAACCTGCACCCTGAACTCTGACCCCAAGTAGAGTCCCCCAACCCAGAACCCTGACCCCAACTGCAGTCCCCCAACATGTACCCTGAACTCTGACTCCAAGTACAATCCCCCAACCCTGAACCCTGACCCCTGACCCCAAGTACAGTCCCCAAACATTGAACGCCGAACCCTGACCCCAAGTACAGTCGCCCAACCCAGAACCCTGACCCCTGACCCCAAGTACAGTCCCATAACATGAACCCTGAACACTAACACCAAGTACAGTCCCCCAATCCTGAACCCTGATCCCAAGTACAGCCCCCCAATCCTGAACCCTGAGCCTTGACCCCAAGTACAGTACCCCAACACTGAACCCTGAAGCCTGACCCCAAGTACAGTTCCCCAACCCTGAACCCTGAACCCTGACCCCAAGTACAGTCCCCCAATCCTGAACAACTGAACCCTGACCAAGTACAGTCCGTGAACCCTGAACCCTGACCCCAAGTACAGTCCCCGAACCCTGAGCTCTGACCCCAAGTACAGACCCCAACCCTGAACCCTGACCCCAAGTACAGTCCCCCAACACTCAACCCCGAACCCTGATCCCCAGTATAGTCCCCCAACCCAAAACTCTGATCCCTGACCACAAGTACAGACCCTCAACCCTGAACTCTGACCCCTTGTACAGAACTCCCAACCTGAACCAAAGTACAGTCCCCAAAACCTGAACCACGAACCCTAACCCCAACTACAGTCTACCAACATGACACCTGAACTCTGACTCCAAGTACAATTCCCCAACCCTGAACCCTGACCCCAAGTACAGTCTCCCAACCCTGAACCCTGACCCCAAGTACAGTCCCCCAACCCTGAACCCTGACGCCAAGTACAGTCCCCGAAACCTGAACCCTCAGCCCAAGTACAGTCCCCCAACACTGTACCCCTAACCCTGACCCCAAGTACAGTCCACCAACACAGAATCCTTACCCCTGACCCGAAGTACAGACACCCAACCCTGAACTCTGACCCCAAGTACAGTCCTCCAACCCTGAACATTGCCCCTGAACCCAAGTACAGTCCCCCAACACTGAACCCCAAACCTTGACCTCAAGTACAGTCCCCCAAACCTGCACCCTGAACTCTGACCCCAAGTACAGTCCCCCAACCCTGAATCCCTAAATATGACCCCAACTGCAGTCCCCCAACCCTGAACTTTGACCCCAAGAACAGTCCCGCAACCCTGAACCCTGAACCCTAAACCCAAGTACAGTCCCCCAATCCTGAACCCTGATCCCAAGAACAGTCCCCCAACCCTAAACCCTGAAGCCTGATCCCAAGTACAGTTCCCCAACCCTGAACCCTGAACCCTGACCCCAAGTACAGTCCCCCAATCCTGAACAACTGAACCCTGACCCCAAGTACAGTCCCCCAACCCTGAACAACTGAACCCTACCCCAAGTACAGTCCGCGAACCCTGAACCCTGACCCCTTGTACAGAACTCCCAACCTGAACCAAAGTACAGTCCCCAAAACCTGAAACACGAACCCTAACCCCAACTACAGTCTACCAACATGACCCCTGAACTCTGACTCCAAGTACAATTCCCCAACCCTGACCCCAAGTACAGTCCCCAAACACTGAACGCCGAACCCTGACCCCAAGTACATTCCCCAACCCTGAACCCTGACCCCTGACCCCAAGTACAGTCCCCAACATGAACCCTGAACTCTAACCCCAAGTACAATCCCCCAACCCTGAACCCTGAACTCTGACCCCATTACAGTTGTCCAACATTGAACCCTGACCCTGGAAGCCAAGTACAGTCCCCCCAACCTGAACCCTGAACCCTGACCCCAAGTACAGTTCCCCAACCCTATACTCTGACCCCAAGTACAGTCTTCCAACCCTGAACCTTGACCCCAAGTATAGTCCCTCTAACCCAGAACCCTGAACCCTGACCCCAAGTAAAATCCCCAATACCTGAACCCTGACCCCAAGTACAGTCCCCCAATCCTGAACCCTGACCCCAAGTACCGTCTCACAACCCTGAGCCCTGACCCCAAGTACAGTCTCCCAACCCTGAACCCTGACGCCAAGTACAGTCCCCCAAACCTGAACCCTCACCCCAAGTACAGTCCCCCAACACTGTACCCCTAACCCTGACCCCAAGTACAGTCCACCAACACAGTATCCTTAACCCTGACCCGTAGTACAGACACCCAACCCTGAACTCTGACCCCAAGTACAGTCCTCCAAACATGAACCTTGCCCCTGAACCCAAGTACAGTCCCCCAACACTGAACCCCGAACCTTGATCTCAAGTACAGTCCCCCAAACCTGCACCCTGAACTCTGACCCCAAGTAGAGTCCCCCAACCCAGAACCCTGACCCCAAATACAGTCCCCCAACTCTGAATCCCTAATCCTGACCCCAACTGCAGTCCCCCAACCCTGAACCCTGAACTTTGACACCAAGAACAGTCCCGCAACCCTGACCCCTGACCCCAAGTACAGTTCCCCAACCCTGAACCCTGACCCAAATACAGTCTGCCATCCCTGAAACCGGAACCCTGACCCCAAGTACAGTCACCTAACCCTGAAGCCTGCCCCCAAGTCCAGTCCCCTAACACTGAACCCTGACCCCTGACCCCAAGTACAGTCCCTCTAACCCTGAACTCTGAACCCTGAACCCAGGTACAGTCCCCCATTCCTGAACCCTGACCCCTGAATCCAAGTACAGTTCCCCCAACCCTGAACCCTGAACTCTGACCCCGAGTACAGTCCTGCAACCCTGAACACCGAATCCTGATCCCAAGTACAGTCACCCAACCCAGAACCCTGACCCCTGACCCCAAGTACAGTCCCCCAACCCTGAGCTCTGACCCCAAGTACAGTCCCCCAACACTCATCCCCGAACCCTAACCCCAAGTACAGTCCCCGAACCCAAAACCCTGAGCCCTGACCCAAGTACAGACCCCCAACTCTTAACTCTGACCCCGTACAGTCCTCCCACCCTGAACACAAGTACAGTCCCCAAAACCTGAACCACAAACCCAAACCCCAAGTACAGTCCCCCAACATGTACCCTGAACTCTGACTCCAAGTACAATCCCCCAACCCTGAACCCTGACCCCTGACCCCAAGTACAGTCCCCAAACATTGAACGCCGAACCCTGACCCCAAGTACAGTCGCCCAACCCAATACCCTGACCCCAGACCCCAAGTACAGTCCCCCAACCCAGAACCCTGACCCCTGACCCCAAGTACAGTCCCATAACATGAACCCTGAACACTAACACCAAGTATAGTCCCCCAATCCTGAACCCTGATCCCAAGTACAGTCCCCCAATCCTGAACCCTGAACCCTGACCACAAGTACAGTCCCCCAACCCTGAACCCTGAAGCCTGACCCCAAGTACAGTTCCCCAACCCTGAACCCTGAACCCTGACCCCAAGTACAGTCCCCCAATCCTGATCAACTGAACCCTGACCAAGTACAGTCCGCGAACCCTGAACCCTGACCCCAAGTACAGTCCCCGAACCCTGAGCTCTGACCCCAAGTGCAGACCCCCAACCCTGAACCCTGACCCCAAGTACAGTCCCCCAACAATCAACCCCGAACCCTGACCCCAAGTACAGTCCCCCAACAATCAACCCCGAACCCTGACCCCCAGTATAGTGCCCCAACCCAAAACTCTGATCCCTGACCACAAGTACAGACCCTCAACCCTGAACTCTGACCCCTTGTACAGAACTCCCAACCTGAACCAAAGTACAGTCCCCAAACCCTGACCCCAACTACAGTCTACCAACATGACCCCTGAACTCTGACTCCAAGTACAATTCCCCAAACCTGAAACCTGACCCCTGACCCCAAGTACAGTCCCCAACATGAACCCTGAACTCTAACCCCAAGTACAATCCCCCAACCCTGAACCCTGACCCCAAGTACAATCCCCAACCCTGAACCCTGACCCCAAGTACATAACCCTAACCCTGAACCCTGACCCCATTACAGTCGTCCAACATTGAAACCTGACCCTGGAACCCAAGTACAGTCCCCCAACACTGAACCCTGAACCCTAACCCCAAGTATAGTCTCCCAACCCTATACTCTGACCCCAAGAACAGTCACCCAACCCTGAACCCTGAACCCGGACCCCAAGTATAGTCCCCCAACCCTGAACCCTGACCCCAAGTACAGTACCCTAAAGCTAAACCCTGACCCCTGACCCCAAGTACAGTCCCTCTAACCCAGAACCCTGAGCCCTGACCCCAAGTACAATCTCCCAACCCTGAACCCTGACGCCAAGTACAGTCCCCCAACCCTGAACCCTCACCCCAAGTACAGTCCCCCAACACTGAACCCTGACGCCAAGTACAGTCGCCCAACCCTGAACCCTCACCCCAAGTACAGTCCCCCAACACTGTACCCCTAACCCTGACCCCAAGTACGTCCACCAACAAAGAATCCTGACCCCTGACCCGAAGTACAGACTCCCAACCCTGAACTCTGACCCCAAGTACACTCCTCCAACCCTGAACCTTGCCCCTGAACCCAAGTACAGTCCCCCAAACCTGCACCCTGAACTCTGACCCCAAGTAGAGTCACCCAACCCTGATCGCTGACCCCAAGTACAGTCCCCCAACCCTGAATCCCTAAACCTGACCCCCAACTGCAGTCCCCCAAACCTGAACCCTGAACTTTGACCCCATGAACAGTCCCGCAACCCTGAACCCTGACCCCTAAACCCAAGTACAGTCACCCAACCCTGATCCCTGACCCCAAGTATAGTCCCCCAAACCTGATCCCTGACCCCTGACCCCAAGTATAGTCCCCCAACCCTGATCCCTGACCCCTGTCCCCAAGTACAGTCCCCCAGCCCTGAACCCTGAACCCTGAACCCTAGTACAGTCCCCCAACCCTGAACCCTGAACTCTGACCCCGAGTACAGTCCTGCAACCCTGAACACCGAACCCTGATCCTAAGTACAGACACCCAACCCAGAACCCTGACCCCTGACCACAAGTACAGTCCGCCATCACTCATCCCCGAACCCTAACCCCAAGTACAGTCCCACAACCCAAAACCCTGAGCCCTGACCCCAAGTACAGACTCTAAACTCTGACCCCAAGTACAGTCCCCAAAACCTGAACCACGAACCCTAACCCCAAGTAAAGTCCCCCAACATGAACCCTGAACTCTGACTCCAAGTACAATCCGCCAACCCTGAACCCTGACCCCAGGTACAGTCCCCAAACACTGAACGCCGATCCCACAACCCAGAACCCTGACCCCTGACCCCACGTACAGTCCCCCAATCCAGAACCCTGACCCCTGACCCCAAGTACAGTCCCCCAACATGAACCCTGAACTCTGACACCAACTACAGTCCCCCAACCCTGAGCCCTGACCCCAAGTACAGTCCCCCAACACTGAACCCTGAACTCTGATCCCAAGTACAGAACCCTAACCCTGAACTCTGACCCCATTACAGTCGTCCAACATTGAACCCTGACCCCAAGTACAGTCCCCCAAACCTGAACCCTGAACCGAAGTATAGTCCCCCAACCCAGAACCCTGACCCCTGACCCTAAGTACAGAACCCTCACCTTGAACTCTGACCCTAAGTACAGTCCCCCAAACCTGAACCCCGAACCCTGACCCCAAGTACAGTTCCCCAACCCTGAACCCTGACCCCAAGTATAGTCCCCCAAGCCTATACTCTGACCCCAAGTACAGTCACTCAACCATGAACCCTGAACCCAAGTACAGTCTCCCAACCATGAATCCCGAACACTGACCTCAAGTACAGTTCCCAACCCTGAACCCTGAACCCTGACCCCAAGTAAAGTCCCCAAGTCTGATTCCTGACCCCTGACCCCAAGAACAGTTCCCCAACCAAGAACCCTGACCCCAAGTATAGTCCCCCAAACCTATACTCTGACCCCAAGTACAGTCACCCAACCCTGAACCCTGAACCCTGACCCCAAGTAAAGTCCCCAAGCCTGATTCCTGACCCCTGACCCCAAGTACAGTTCCCCAACCCTGAACCATGACCCCAATACAGTCTGCCATCCCTGAAACCGGAACCCTGACCCCAAGTACAGTCACCTAACCCTGAACCCTGACCCCAAGTCCAATCCCCTAACACTGAACCCTGACCCCTGACCCCAAGTACAGTCCCTCTAACCCTGAACCCTGAACTCTGAACCCAGGTACAGTCCCCCAATCCTGAACGCTGACTCCTGAGTCCAAATACAGTCCCCCAACCCTGAACCCTGAACTCTGACCCCAAGTACAGTCCCCCAAACCTGCACACCGAACCCTGACCCCAAGTACAGTTCCCCAACCCTGACCCCTGACCCCAAGTACAGTCCCCCAACATGAACCCTGAACTCTGACACCAACTACAGTCCCCCAACCCTGAACCCTGACCCCAAGTACAGTCCCCCAACACTGAACCCTGTATCTCTGATCCCAAGTACAGAACCCTAACCCTGAACTCTGACCCCATTACAGTCGTCCAACATTGAACCCTGACCACTGAACACAAGTACAGTCCCCCAAACCTGAACCCTGAACCCAAGTACAGTCCCCCAACCCAGAACCCTGACCCCTGACGCTAAGTACAGAACCCTCACACTGAACTCTGACCCCAAGTATAGTCCCCCAAACCTGAACCCCGAACCCTGACCCCAAGTACAGTTCCCCAACCCTGAACCCTGACCCCAAATATAGTCCCCCAACCCTATACTCTGACCCCAAGTACAGTTCCACAACCCTGATCCCTGACCCCAAGAATAGTCATCCAACCCTGAACCCTGAACCCAAGTACAGTCTCCCAACCATGAATCCCGAACACTGACCTCAAGTACAGTCCCCAACACTGAACCCTGAACCCTGACCCCAAGTAAAGTCCCCAAGCCTCATTCCTGACCCCTGACCCCAAGAACAGTTGAACCCTGACCCCAAGTATAGTCCCCCAACCCTATAATCTGACCCCAAGTACAGTCCCCCAACCCTGAACTCTGACCCCAATAAAGTCTGCCAACCCTGAAACCGGAACACAGACCCCAAGTACAGTCCCCTAACGCTAAACCCTGACCCCAAGTACAGTCCCTCTAGCCCTGAACCCTGAAATCTGAACCCAAGTACAGTCCCACAACCCTGAACCCCGACCCCAAATACAGTCCCTCAACCCTGAACCCTGACCCCAAGTACAGTCCCCCAACCATTTCCCCCGAACCCAAGTACAGTCTCCCAACCCTGAATCCCGAACACTGACCTCAAGTATAGACCCCAAGCCTGATTCCTGACCCCTGACCCCAAGTACAGTTCCCCAACCCTGAACCCTGACCCCAAGTATAGTCCCCCAACCCTATACTCTGAACCCATGTACAGTCCCCCAATCCTGAACCCTGACCACAAGTACAGACCCCCAATCCTGAACCCTGACCACAAGTACCGTCCCCCAACCCTGATCCCTGACCCCTGACCCCAAGTATAGTTCCCCAACCCTGGTCCCTGACCCCTGAGCCCAAGTACAGTCCCGCAACACTGAACCCTGACCCCAAGTACAGTCCCCCAACACTGAACCCTGAACGCTGATCCCAAGTATAGAACTAACCCTGAACTCTGACCCCATTACAGTCTTCCGACATTGAACCCTGACCACTGAACCCTAGTACAGTCCCCCAACCCTGAACCCTGAACCCTGACCCCAAGTATAGTCCCCCAACCCTATACTCTGACCCCAAGTACAGTCACCCAACCCTGAACCCTGAACCCTGACCCCAAGTACAGTTCCCCAACCCTGAACCCTGAACCCTGACCCCAAGTATAGTCCCCCAACCCTATACTCTGACCCCAAGTACAGTCACCCAACCCTGAACCCTGAACCCTGACCCCAAGTATAGTCCCCCAACCATGAATCCCGAACACTGACCTCAAGTACAGTCCCCAACCCTGAACCCTGACCCACTGACCCCAAGTACAGTTCCCCAACCCTGAACCCTGACCCCAAGTAAAGTCCCCAAGCCTGATTCCTGACCCCTACCCCAAGTACAGTTCCCCAACCCTGAACCCTGAACCCTGACCCCAAGGAAAGTCCCCAAGCCTGATTCCTGAACCCTGACCCCAATACATTCTGCCATCCCTGAAACCGGAACCTTACCCCAAGTACAGTCACCTAACCCTGAACCCTGACCCCAAGTCCAGTCCCCTAACACTGAACCCTGACCCCTGACCCCAAGCACAGTCCCTCTAACCCTGAACCCTGAACTCTGAACCCAAATACAGTCCCCCAATCTTGAACCCTGACCCCTGAGTCCAAGTACAGTCCACCAACCCTGAACCCTGAACTCTGATCCCAAGTACAGTCCCCCAATCTTGAACCCTGACCCCTGAGTCCAAGTACAGTCCACCAACCCTGAACCCTGAACTCTGATCCCAAGTACAGACCCCAATCCTGAACAACTGAACCCTGAATCCAAGTACAGTCCACCAACCCTGAACCCTGAACTCTGACCCCGAGTACAGTCCTGCAACCCTGAACACCGAACCCTGATCCCAAGTACAGTCACCCAACCCAGAACCCTGACCCCAAGTACAATCCCCCAACCCTGAGCTCTGACCCCAAGTACACTCCCCCAACACTCATCCCCGGACCCTAACCCCAAGTACAGTTCCCCATCCCAAACCCCTGAGCCCTGACCCCAAGTACAGACCCCCAAATCTTAACTCTGACCCCAAGTACAGTCCTCCCACCCTGAACACAAGTACAGTCCCCAAAACCTGAACCACGAACCCTGACCCCAAGTTCAGTCCCCCAACATGAACCATGAACTCTGACTCCAAGTACAATCCACCAACCCTGAACCCTGACCCCAAACATTGAACGCCGAACCCTGACCCCAAGTACAGTCCCCCAAACCAATACCCTGATCCCGGACCCCAAGTACAGTCCCCCAATCCAGAACCCTGACACCTGACCCCAAGTACAGTCCCCCAACCCTGAACGCTGAACCCTGACCCCAAGTATAGTCCACCAACACTGAACCCTGAGCCCAAGTACAGTCCCCCAACCCTGAACCCTGAACTCTGACACCAAGTACAGTCCCCCAAACCTGAACCCTGACCCCAAGTACTGTCCCCCAACCCAGAACCCTGACCCCTGACCTCAAGTACAGAACCCTAACCCTGATCCTTGACCCCTGAGTCCAAGTACAGTCCCCCAAACCAATACCCTGATCCCGGACCCCAAGTACAGTCCCCCAATCCAGAACCCTGACCCCTGACCCCAAGTACAGATCCCAACATGAACCCTGACCCCAAGTACAGTCCCCCAAACCTGAACCCAGAAACCTGACCCCAAGTATAGTCTCCCAACCCTATACTCTGACCCCAAGAACAGTCACCCAACCCTGAACCCTGAACCCAAGTACAGTCTCCCAGCCATGAATCCGGAACACTGACCTCAAGTACAATCCCCAACCCTGAACCCTGAACCCTGACCCCAAGTAAAGTCCCCAAGCCTCATTCCTGACCCCTGACCCAAAGAACAGTTCCCCAACCCTGAACCCTGAACCCTGACCCCAAGTATAGTCCCCCAACCCTGAACCCTGACCCCAAGTCCAGTCCCCTAAAGCTAAACCCTGACCCCTGACCCCAAGTACAGTCCCTCTAACCCAGAACCCTGAACCCTGACCCCAAGTACAATCCCCAATCCCTGAACCCTGACCCCAAGTACAGTCCCCCAATCCTGAACCCTGACCCCAAGTACCGTCTCATAACTCTGAGCCCTGACCCCAAGTACAGTCTCCCAACCCTGAACCCTGACGCCAAGTACAGTCCCCCAACCCTGAACCCTCACCCCAAGTACAGTCCCCCAACACTGAACCCTGACCCCAAGGACAGTCCCCCAACAGTGAACCCCGACCCCAAGTACAGTCCCCCAACCCTGAATCCCTAAACCTGACCCCAACTGCAGTCCCCAAACCCTGAACCCTGAAATTTGACCCCAAGAACAGTCCCGCAACCCTGAACCCTGACCCCTAAACCCAAGTACAGTCCCTCAATCCTGAACCCTGACCACAAGTACTGTCCCCCAACCATGAACCCTGAACCCTGACACCAAGTACAGATGATGTGGGTATGCCGGCGTTGGACTGGCGTAAACACAGTAAAAAGTCTCACAACCTGGTGTTGTCAGACTTTTTACCAAGTAAAGACCCCAACACTGATCCCTGACCCCTGACCCCAAGTACACTCCTCCAACTCTGAACCCTGAACCCTGATCCCAAGTACAGTCCCCCAACCCAGACCCCTGACCCCAAGTATAGTTCCCCAACCCTAATATTGAAGCCTGACCCCAAGTACAGTCCCCCAACCCTGAACCCTGAACCCTGACCCCAAGTACAGTTCCCCAACCCTGATATTGAAGCCTGACCCCAAGTACAGTCCCCCAACCCTGAACCCTGAACACTGACCCCAAGTACAGTCCCCCAACCCTGAACCCTGACGCCAAGTACAGTCCCCCAACCCTGAACCCTGAACACTCACCCCAAGTACAGTCCCCCAACCCTGAACCCTGACTCCAAGTACAGTTCCCCAAACCTGAACCCTGACCCCAAGTACAGTCCCCCAACCCTGAACCCTGACTCCAAGTACAGTTCCCCAAACCTGAACCCTGACCCCAAGTATAGTCCCCCAACCCTATAGTCTGAACCCATGTACAGTCCCGCAACCCTGAACCCTGACCCCAAGTACAGACACCCAATCCTGAACCCTGAACATAAGTACCGTCCCCCAACCCTGATCCCTGACCCCTGACCCCAAGTACAGTCCCTCAATCCTGAACAACTGAACCCTGACCCCAAGTATAGACCCCCAACCCAGAACCCTGACCCCTGACGCCAAGTACAGAACCATCACCCTGAACTCTGACCCCAAGTACAGTCCCCCAAACCTGAACCCCGAACCCTGACCCCAAGTACAGTTCCCCAACTCTGAACCCTGACCCCAAGTATAGTCCCCCAACCCTATACTCTGACCCCAAGTACAGTCACCCAACCATGAACCTTGAACCCTGAACCCAAGTACAGTCTCCCAACCATGAATCCCGAACACCGACGTCAAGCACAGTCCCCAAGTCTGATTCCTGACCCCTGACCCCAAGAACAGTTCCCCAACCATGAACCCTGACCCCAAGTATAGTCCCCCAACCCTATAATCTGACCCCAAGTACAGTCCCCCAACCCTGAACCCTGACCCCAATACAGTCTGCCAACCCTGAAACCGGAACCCAGACCCCAAGTACAGTCCCCAAACGCTGAACCCTGAAATCTGAACCCAATTACAGTCCCACGACCCTGAACCCTGACCCCAAATATAGTCCCTCAACCCTGAACCCTGACCCCAAGTACAGTCCCCCAACCCTATACTCAGAACCCATGTACAGTCCATCAACCCTGAACCCTGACCCCAAGTACAGTCTGCCAACCCTGAAACCGGAACCCTGACCACAAGTCCAGTCCCCTTCAGCTAAACCCTGAACCCTGACCCCAAGTACAATCCCTCTAACCCAGAACCCTGAACTCTGAACCCAAGTACAGTCCCACAGCTCTGAACCCTGAACCCTGACCCCAAGTACAGTCCCCCAATACTGAACCCTGACCCCAAGTACCGTCTCACAACCCTGAGCCGTGACCCCAAGTACAGTCTCCCAACCCTGAACCCTGACGCCAAGTACAGTCCCCCAACCCTGAACCCTCACCCCAAGTACAGTCCCCCAACACTGAACCCCTAACCCTGACCCCAAGTACAGTCCGCCAACACAGAATCCTGACCCCTGACCCGAAGTACAGACACCCAACCCTGAACTCTGACCCCAAGTATAGTCCTCCAACCCTGAACATTGTCCCCTGAACCCAAGTACAGTCCCCCAACCCTGAACCATGAACCCTGACCTCAAGTACAGTCCCCCAAACCTGCACCCTGAACTCTGACCCCAAGTAGTGTTCCCCAACCCTGAACCCTGACCCCAAGGACAGTCCCCCAACAGTGAACCCCGACCCCAAGTACAGTCCCACAACCCTGAATCCCTAAACCTGACCCCAACTGCAGTCCCCCAAACCTGAACCCTGAACTTTGACCCCAAGAACAGTCCCGCAACCCTGAACCCTGACCCCTAAACCCAAGTACAGTCCCTCAATCCTGAACCCTGACCACAAGTACTGTCCCCCAACCATGAACCCTGAACCCTGACACCAAGTACAGATGATGTGGGTATGCCGGCGTTGGACTGGCGTAAACACAGTAAAAAGTCTCACAACCTGGTGTTGTCAGACTTTGTACCAAGTAAAGACCCCAACACTGATCCCTGACCCCTGACCCCAAGTACACTCCTCCAACTCTGAACCCTGAACCCTGATCCCAAGTACAGTCCCCCAATCCTGAACAACTGAACCCTGACGCCAAGTACAGTCCCTCAACCCTGAACCCTGACCCCAAGTAGAGTCCCCCAACACTGAACCCCGAACCCTGACCTCAAGTACACTCCCCCAACCCTGAACCCTGACCCCTGGCCCCAAGTACAGTCCCCCAACCCTGAACTCTGACCCCAAGTACAGTCCCCCAACACTGAACCCTGAACCCTTACCCGAAGTACAGACACCCAACCATGAACTCTGACCCTAAGTGCACTGCTCCAACCCCGAAACCTGACCCCTGAACCCAAGTACAGTCCCCCAAACCTGAACCCTGAACTCTGAACCCAAGTGCAGTCATCCAAACCTGAACACTGACCCCTGACCCCAAATACAGTCCCCCAACCCAGAAACCTGAACCCTGCTCCCAAGTACAGACCCCCAACCCAGAACTCGGAGCCGAAGTACGGTCCTCCAACCCTTAACCCTGACCCCTGGACACAAGTGCAGACCCCAAAACCTGAACCCCAAACCCTGACCCCAAATACAGTCCACCAACATGAACCCTGAACTCTGACCCCAATTACAATCCCCCAACCCTGACCCCTGACCCCAAGTATAGTCCCCCAACACTGAACCCCAAACCCTGACCCCAAGTAAAGTCCTCCAAACCTGCACCCTGATATCTGACCGCAAGTACAGTCCCCCAACCCTGAAAGCTAACCCGAAGGACAGTCTGAAGGCTGTCCGAAGGCTAACACTGACCCCTGACCCCAAGTACAGTCCCCCAACCCTGCACCCTGACCACTGACCTCAAGTACAGTCCCCAAACCCTGAACTCTCACCCCAAGTACAGTCCCACAATCCTGAACCCTGACCCCAATTACAGTCCCCCAACCCTGAACCCCGAACCCTGACCCCAAGTACAGTCCCCCAAACCTGAACCCTGAACTCTGATCCCAAGTCCAGTTGCCCAACCCTGAACCCTGACCCCTGAACACAAGTACAGTCCCCCAAACCTGTCCCCTGACCCCAAGTACAGTCCCCCAACCCAGAACCCTGACCCCTGCCCCAGGTACCGTCCCCGAACACTGAACTCCGGACCCTGACCCCAAGAACAGTCCCCCAAACCTGAACCCTGAACTCTGACAACAAGTACAGTCCCCCAACTCTGAACCCTGACCCCAAGTACAGTCCGCCAACCCTGAACTCTGATCCCAAGTACAGTTGCCCCAACCTCAACTCTGACCCCTGACCCCAAGTACAGTCCCCCAACCCTGATCCTGAAGCCTGACCCCAAGTACAGTACCCCAACCCTGAACCCTGACCCCAAGTACAGTCCCCCAATCCTGAACAACTGAACCCTGACCCCAAGTACAGTCTCCCAACCCTGAACCCTGACGCCAAGTACAGTCCCTCAACCCTGAACCCTGACCCCAAGTATAGTCCCCCAACCATGAACCCTGACCCCAAGTACAGTCTCCCAACCCTGAACCCTGACGCCAAGTACAGTCCCCCAACACTGAACCCCGAACTCTGACCCCAAGTACACTTCCCCAACCCTGAACCCTGACCCCTGACCCGAAGTACAGTCCCCCAACCCTGAACACTGAACCCTGACCCCAAGTACAGTCCCCCAACCCTGAACCTTGAACTCTGACACCAACTACAGTCCCCCAACCCTGAACTCTGACCCCAAGTACAGTCCCCCAACACTGAACCCTGAACCCTTACCCGAAGTACAGACACCCAACCATGAACTCTGACCCCAAGTGCACTGCTCCAACCCCGAAACCTGACCCCTGAACCCAAGTACAGTCCCCCAACCCTGAACCCCGAACCCTGACCCCAAGTACAGTCCCACAACCCTGAACCCTGACCCCAAGGACAGTCCCCAAACACTGAAACCCGACCCCAAGTACAGACCCCAACCCTGAACCCTGACCCCAAGGACAGTCCCCCAAACCTGAACCCTGAACTCTGACTCCAAGTGCAGTCATCCAAACCTGAACACTGAGCCCTGACCCCAAGTACAGACCCCCAACCCAGAACTCGGAGCCGAAGTACGGTCCTCCAACCCTTAACCCTGACCCCTGGACACAAGTGCAGACCCCAAAACCTGAACCCCAAACCCTGACCCCAAATACAGTCCACCAACATGAACCCTGAACTCTGACCCCAATTACAATCCCCCAACCCTGACCCCTGACCCCAAGTACAGTCCTCCAAACCTGAACTCTGACCCCAAGTATAGTCCCCCAACCATGAACCCTGACCCCAAGTACAGTCCCCCAACCCTGCACCCTGACCCCTGACCTCAAGTACAGTCCCCAAACCCTGAACTCTCACCCCAAGTACAGTCGCCCAACACTGAACCATGAACTTGACCTTAAGTACAGTCCCATAATCCTGAATCCTGACCCCAATTACAGTCCCCCAAACCAGAACCCTGAACCCAGACCCCAGGTACAGTCTCGCAAACCTGCACCCTGACCCTAAGTACAGTCCCCCAAACCTGAACCCTGAACTCTGACAACACGTACAGTCCCACAACTCTGAACCCTGACCCCAAGTACAGTCCCCCAACATGAAACCTGAACTCTGATCCCAAGTACAGTCCCCCAACATGAAACCTGAACTCTGACTCCATGTACATTCCCCCAACCGTGAACCCTGACCCCAAGTACAGTCCCCCAAAAGTGACTGCCGAACCCTGACCCCATGTACAGTACCGCGACATGAACCCTGAACTCTGACCCCAAGTACAATCCTCCAACCCTGAACCCCGACCCCTGAACCCAAGAACAGTCCCCAACACTCAACCCCGAACCCTGACACCAAGTACAATCCCCTAAACCTGAACCCTGACCCCAAGTACAGTCCCCCAACTCTGAACCCTAACCCCAAGTACAGTCCTCCAACCCTGAACCCTGAACCCTGACCCCAAGTACAGACCCCCAACCCTAAAGTCTGAGCCGAAGTATAGTCCTCCAACTCTGAACCTTGACCCCTGGACCCAAGTGCAGACCCCAAAACCTAAACCCCAAACCCTGCCCCCAATTACAGTCCCCCAACCCTGAACCCTGAACTTTGACCCCAAGAACAGACCCGCAACCCTGAACCCTGACCCCTAAACCCAAGTACAGTCCCCCAATCCTGAACCCTGACTCCAAGTACAGACCCCAATCCTGAACCCTGACCACAAGTACCGTCCCCCAACCCTGAACCCTGAACCCTGACCCCAAACACAAACCTCAACCCTGAGCCCTGACCCCTGAGCCCAAGTACAGTCCCCCAACCCTGAACCCCGAACTCCGATCCCAAGTACAGTCCCCCAACCCTGAACCCTGACCACAAGGACAGTCCCCCAACAGTGAACCCCGACCCCAAGTACAGTCCCCCAACCCTGAATCCCTAAACCTGACCCCAACTGCAGTCCCCAAACCCTGAAATTTGACCCCAAGAACAGTCTCCCAACCCTGAACCCTGACCCCAAGTACAGTCCCCCAATCCTGAACCCTGACCCCTGAACCCAAGTACAGTCCCCCAAACCTGAACCCTGAACTCTGACCCCAAGTGCAGTCATCCAACCCTGAACACTGAGCCCTGACCCCAAGTACAGTCCCCCAACCCAGAACCCTGACCCCTGACCCCAGGTACAGTCCCCAAAATCTGAACCCTGAACTCTGACAACACGTACAGTCCCCCAACTCTGAACCCTGACCCCAAGTACAGTCCCCCAACTCTGAACCCTGACCCCTGACCCCAAGTATAGTCCCCCAACCCTGAAGCCTGACCCCTGACCCCAGGTACAGTCCCCGAACACTGAACCCTGAACCCTGACCCCAAGAACAGTCCCCCAACCCTGAACTCTGATCCCAAGTACAGTCCCCCAACCCTGAACCCTGACCACAAGGACAGTCCCCCAACAGTGAACCCCGACCCCAAGTACAGTTCCCCAACCCTGAATCCCTAAACCTGACCCCAACTGCAGTCCCCAAACCCTGAAATTTGACCCCAAGAACAGTCCCGCAACCCTGAACCCTGACCCCTAAACCCAAGTACAGTCCCCCAATCCTGAACCCTGACCCCTGAACCCAAGTACAGTCCCCCAAACCTGAACCCTGAACTCTGACCCCAAGTGCAGTCATCCAACCCTGAACACTGAGCCCTGACCCCAAGTACAATCCCCCAACACTGAACCCTGACCCCTGACCCCAGGTACAGTCCCCGAACACTGAACTCCGGACCTGACCCCAAATACAGTCCCCCAACTCTGAACCCTGACCCCAAGTACAGTCCACCAACTCTGAACCCTGTCCCCTGACCCCAAGTACAGTCCCCCAACTCTGAACCCTGACCCCAAGTACAGTCCACCAACTCTGAACCCTGACCCCAAGTATAGTCCCCCAACCCTGAACCCTGACCCCTGACCCCAGGTACAGTCCCCGAACACTGAACTCCGTACCCTGACCCCAAGAACAGTCCCCCAAACCTGAACCCTGAACTCTGACAACAAGTACAGTCCCCCAACTCTGAACCCTGACCCCAATTACAGTCCCCCAACACTGAACCCTGACCCCTGACCCCAAGTATAGTCCCCCAACCCTGAACCCTGACCCCAAGTACAGTTGCCCCAACCTGAACCCTGACCCCTGAACACAAATACAGTCCCCCAATCCTGAACCCTGAACCCTGACCCCAAGTACCCTCGCCCAACCCTGAACCCTGAACCCTGACCCCAAGTACACTTCCCAACCCTGATCCCTGACCCCTGAGCTCAAGTACAGTCCCCCAAACCTGAACCCTGACCCCAAGTACAGTCCCTCACCCCTGACCTCACGTTCAGTCCCCCAAACCAGAACCCTGAACCCAGACCCCAGGTACAGTCTCGCAAACCTGCACCCTGACCCTAAGTACAGTCCCCCAAACCTGAACCCTGAACTCTGACAACACGTACAGTCCCACAACTCTGAACCCTGACCCCAAGTACAGTCCCCCAACATGAAACCTCAACTCTGACTCCACGTACATTCCCCCAACCGTGAACCCTGACCCCAAGTACAGTCCCCCAAAAGTGACCGCCGAACCCTGACCCCATGTATAGTACCCCGACATGAACCCTGAACTCTGACCCCAAGTACAATCCTCCAACCCTGAACCCCGACCCCTGAACCCAAGAACAGTCCCCAACACTCAACCCCGAACCCTGACACCAAGTACAATCCCCTAAACCAGAACCCTGACCCCAAGTACAGTCCCCCAACTCTGAACCCTGACCCCAAATACAGTCCCCCAATACTGAACCCTGAACTCTGACCCCAAGTACAGTCCCCCAATACTGAACCCTGAACTCTGATCCCAAGTACAGTCCTCCAACCCTGAACACTGACCCCTGACACCAAGTACAGTCCTCCAAACCTGAACCCTGAACCCTGACCCCAAATACAGTCCCCCAACCCTGAACCCCAACCCCAAGTATAGTCCCCCAACCCTGAACCCTGAACTTTGACCCCAAGAACAGACCCGCAACCCTGAACCCTGACCACTAAACCCAAGTACAGTCCCCCAATCCTGAACCCTGACCACAAGTACCATCCCCCAATCCTGAACCCTGAGCCCTGACCCCTGAGCCCAAGTACAGTCCCCCAACCCTGAATCCCGAACTCCGATGCCAAGTACAGTCCCCTAACCCTGAACTCTGACCCCAAGTATAGTTCCCCCAACCCTGAACCCTGACCCCAAGTACAGTCCCCCAGCCCTGAACCCTGAACCCTGATCCAAAGTACAGTCCCCCAACCCTGAACGCTGAACCCTGACCCCAAGACAGTCCCCGAATCCTGAACAACTGAATCCTGACCCCAAGTACAGTCCCCCAACCCTGAACCCTGAGCTCTGACCCCAAGTACAGTCCTCCAACCCTGAACCCCGAACCCAGATCCCAAGTACAGTCCTCCAACCCTGAACCCTGAACCCTGACCCCGAGTACAGTCCCCCAACCCTGAACCCTGAGCTCTGACCCCAAGTACAGTCCCCCAACACTGAACCCTGACCCCAAGAACAGTCCCCCAAACCTGAACCCTGAACTCTGACAACAAGTACAGTCCCCCAACTCTGAACCCTGACCCCAAGTACAGTCCCCCAACCCTGAACCCTGACCCAAGTACAATCCCCCAACCCTGAACCCTGACCACAAGGACAGTCCCCCAACAGTGAACCCTGACCCCAACTGCAGTCCCCAAACCCTGAATCCTGACTCCAAGTACCGTCCCCCAACCCTGAACCCTGACCCCTGAACCCAAGTACAGTCCCCCAAACCTGAACCCTGAACTCTGACCCCAAGTGCAGTCATCCAACCCTGAACACTGAGCCCTGACCGCAAGTACAATCCCCCAACACTGAACCCCGGGCCCTGACCCCAAATACAGTCCCCCAACCCTGTCCCCTGACCCCAAGTACAGTCCCCCAACCCTGAACGCTGAATCCTGACCCCAAGTACAGTCCCCCAACCCAGAACCCTGACCCCTGACCCCAGGTACAGTCCCCGAACACTGAACTCCGGACCTGACCCCAAGTACAGTCCCCCAAATCTGAACCCTGACCCCAAGTACAGTCCCCCAACTCTGAACCCTGACCCCTGACCCCAAGTATAGTCCCCCAATCCTGAACCCTGACCACAAGTACCGTCCCCCAACCCTAAACCCTGAACCCTGACCCCAAGTACCCTCGCCCAACCCTGAACCCTGAACCCTGACCTCAAGTACACTCCCCAACTCTGATCCCTGACCCCTGAGCTCAAGTAGTCCCCCAACCCTGAACCCTGACCCCAAGTACAGTCCCCCATCCCAGAACCCTGACCCCTGACCCCACAAATAGTCCCCCAACCCTGAACCCTGACCCCAAGTACAGTCCCCCAACACTGAACCCTGAACCCTGACCCCAAGTACAGTCCCCCAACCCTGACCCCTGACCCCACAAATAGTCCCCCAACCCTGAACCCTGACCCCAAGTACAGTCCCCCAACACTGAACCCTGAACCCTGACCCCAAGTACAGTCCCCCAACACTGAACCCTGAACTTTGATCCCAAGTACAGTCCCCCAACACTGAACCCTGAACTCTGATCCCAAGTACAGTCCTCCAACTCTGAACCCTGACCCCTGACCCCAAGTACAGTCCCCCAACACAGACAACTGAACTTTGACTCCAAGTACAATCCCCCAACCCTGAACCCTGACCCCGACCCCAAGTACAGTCCCCCAACACTGAACGCTGAACTCTGATCCCAAGTACAGTCCCCCAACTCTGAACCCTGAACTCTGATCCCAAGTACAGTCCTCCAACTCTGATCCCTGACCCCTGACCCCAAGTACAGTCCCCCAACCCTGAACCCTGACCCCAAGTACAGTCCTCCAACCGTGAACCCTGAACTCTGACCCCAAGTACAGACCCCCAACCCTGAACTCTGACCCCATGTACAGTCCTCCAACCGTGAACCCTGACCCCTGGACCCAAGTGAAGACCCCAAAATCTGAACCCTGAACGCTGACCCCAAGTACAGTCCCACAATCCTGAACCCTGACCCCAAGTACAGTCCCCCAATCCTGAACCCTGACCACAAGTACCGTCCCCCAACACTGAACCCTGAACCCTGACCCCAAACACAGTCCTCAACCCTGATCCCTGACCCCTGAGCCCAAGTAAAGTTCCCCAACCCTGAACCCCGAACCCTGATACCAAGTACAGTCCCCCAACACTGAACCCTGACCCCAAGTACAGTCCCCCAACCCTGAACGCTGAACCTTGACCCCAAGTACAGTCCGCCAATCCTGAACAACTGAACCCTGACCCCAAGTACAGTCCCCCAACCCTGAATGCTGAACCCTGACCCCAAGTACAGTCCCCCAATCCTGAACAACTGAATCCTGACCCCAAGTAGAGTCCCCCAACACTGAACCCTGACCCCGAGTACAGTCCCCCAACCCTGAACCCCGAACCCAGATCCCAAGTACAGTCCTCCAACCCTGAACCCTGACCCCAAGTACAGTCCCCCAACACTGAACCCTGAACTCTGATCCAAAGTACAGTTGCCCAACCCTGAACCTAGACCCCTGAACACAAGTACAGTCCCCCAAACCTGAACCCTGAACTCTGACCCCAAGTGCAGTCATCCAACCCTGAACACTGACCCCTGACCCAAAGTACAGTCCCCCAACCCTGAACCCTGAGCTCTGACCCCGAGTACAGTCCCCCAACCCAGAACCCTGAGCTCTGACCCCATGTACAGTCCCACAATACTGAACCCTGACCCCAAGTACAGTCCCCCAACACTGAACCCCGAACCCAGATCCCAAGAACAGTCCGCCAACCCTGAACCCTGAACTCTGACACCAAGTACAGTCCCCCAACCCTGAACCCTGACCCCAAGTACAGTCCCCCCAACACTGAACCCTGAACTCTGTTCCCAAGTACAGTTGCCCAACCCTGAACCCTGACCCCTGAACCCAAGTACAGTTCCCCAAACCTGAACCCTGAACTCTGACCCCAAGTGCAGTCATCCAACCCTGAACACTGACCCCTGACCCCAAGTATAGTTCCACAACCCTGAACCCTGACCCCAATTACCGTCCCCAACCCTGAACACTGAACCCTGACCCCAAGTACAGTCCCCCAACACTGAACTCTGACCCCAAGTACAGTTGCCCAACCCTGAACCCTGAACACAAGTACAGTCCCCAAATCCTGAACCCTGACCACAAGAACCATCCCCCAAATCTGAACCCTGAACCCTGACACCAAGTACAGTCCCCCAACCCTGAACCCCGAACCCTGATCCCAAGTACAGTCCCCCAACCCTGAACCCTGACCCAAAGTACAGGCCCCCAATGCTGAACTCTGAGCCCTGACCCCAAGTACAGTCACCCAACCCTGATCACTGACCCCAAGCACAGTCCACCAACCCTGAACCCTGAACCCTGAACCCTGACCCCAAGTACAGTCCCCCAACCCTGAAACCAGAACCCTGACCCCACGTAATGTACCCAAGCCTGATTCCTGACCCCTGACCCCACGTAAAGTCCCCAAGCCTGATTCCTGACCCCTGACCCCATGTACAGTTCCCCAACCCTGAACCCTGAACCCTGACCCAAGTACAGTCCCGAACCCTGAACCCTGAACCCTGACCCCAAGTATAGTCCCCCATCCCTGAACCCTGAACTTTGACCCCAAGAACAGTCCCGCAACCCTGAACCCTGACCCCAAGTACAGTCCCCCAACCCTGACCCCTGTAGCCTGACCCCAAGTACAGTCCCCCAACCCTGAACCCTGAACCCTGACCCAAGTACAGTCCCGCAACTCTGAACCCTGAACCCTGACCCTAAGTACAGTCCCCATCCCTGATCCCTGATCCCTGAGCCCAAGTACACGTCCCCCAAACCTGAACCCCGAACCCTGATCCCAAGTACAGTCCCCCAACACTGAACTCTGACCCCAAGTACATCCCCCAAATTTGAACCCTGAACCCTGTCTCCAAGTACAGTCCCCCAACCCAGAACCCTGACCCCTGACCCCAAGTACAGTCCCCCAACCCAGAACCCTGAACTCTGACCCCAAGTGCAGTTGCCCAACCCTGTACCCTGACCCCTGAACACAAGTACAGTCCACCAAATCTGAACCCTGAACCCTGTCTGCAAGTACAGTCCTCCAACCCTGAACCCTCAATCCTGACCCCAAGTACAGTCCCCCAATCCTGACCAACTGAACCCTGACCCCAAGTACAGTCTCCCAACACTGAAACCTGACCCCAAGTACAGTCCCCCAACCCTGAACCCCGAACCCAGATCCCAAGTACTGTCCTCCAACCCTGAACCCTGACCCCAAGTACAGTCCCCCAACACTGAACCCTGAACTCTGACCCCAAGTAGAAACGCCAACGCTGACCCCTGACCCCAAGTACAGTCCCCCAACCACGAACCCCAACCCCAAATACAGTCCCCCAACATGAAACCTGAACTCTGACTCCAAGTACAATCCCCCAACACAGACAACTGAATTCTGACCCCAAGTACAGTCCCCCAACTCTGAACCCTGAACCCTGACCCCAATTAGAGTCCCCCAACCCAGAACACTGAACTCTGACCCCAAGTACAGACCCCCAACACTGAACTCTGACCCCAAGTACAGTCCTCCAACCGTGAACCCTGACCCCTGGACCCAAGTGCAGACCCCAAAATCTGAACCCTGAACCCTGACCCCAAGGACAGTCCCCCAACACTGAATCCCTAATCCTGACCCCAAGTACAGTCCCCCAACCCTGAACCCTGAACCCTGACCACAAACACAATCCTCAACCCTGATCCCTGACCCCTGAGCCCAAGTAAAGTTCCCCAAACCTGAGCCCCGAACCCTGATCCCAAGTACAGTCCCCCAAACCCTGAGCTCTGACCCCATGTACAGTCCCACAATACTGAACCCTGACCCCGAGTACAGTCCCCCAACCCAGCACCTGTCGTGGTTCCCCAATACGACAACTTATTTAACCCGGTTGAAACAGAGAGTCTGAGTCGCGATCCTCCAAGCAGTAGACTTTATTTTCCAGCACAAGAGAATAAAGCCGGGATGTCCGGAACATTCCAAAGGACCATCTGCTTTACAGTCTTTTTATACACATTTCAGCTCCATATCTCAAGATTCTTATCTTATCTTTACAATGCGACCTCATTTAGCCACCACTGTTTCCGTACTGACCCCTTATCTACCTTGCTTGCGATTGGTCACCCATGGTTAGTCTCTTTTCCTCTCGAAACCATGGTAGTTACATCCTTTGCCCTTATCTTTACGGCTCTGCTTGTACAACAATAGTGGTTTAGCTGACTTAGGCCGAATGTGAAGAAAAACATGCTCACTTTATTCTTTCCTGCTTGTTACGATCATATATTAAGCTGGACAGCTGTATAGTACCCATTGTCTCCCCAAGTGACTGCTGTTTACTTTTATTAATGGATAACTACTGTACTGCTTCTTTGGGTCTCCTGCTTTGATCACATCTACTATACTTCAGCTGTGCTTGATTACATTAGGTTACACACTCATCCCAGCACCCATCTAAATCTACTTTAAGAAAACATTTCACTAATATCTATGATTCCAAATTCCATACCCAGCTTAATACAGATTTCTCTTACACACCCTGACCCCAAGTACAGTCCGCCAACCCTGAACCCTGAACCCTGACCCCAAGTACAGTCCCCCAACACTGAACCCTGACCCCAAGTATAGTCCCCCAACCCTGAACCCTGACCACAAGTACCGTCCCCCAACCCTGAACCCTGAACCCTGACCCCAAGTACCCTCGCCCAACCCTGAACCCTGAACCCTGACCCCAAGTACCCTCGCCCAACCCTGAACCCTGAACCCTGACCCCAAGTACTGTCCCCAACCCTGATCCCTGACCCCTGAGCTCAAGTAGTCCCCCAACCCTGAACCCTGACCACAAGTACCGTCCCCCAACCCTGAACCCTGAACCCTGACCCCAAGTACCCTCGCCCAACCCTGAACGCCGAACCCTGATCCCAAGTACAGTCCCCCAACACTGAACCCTGACCCCAAGTATAGTCCCCCAACTCTGAACCCTGACCCCAAGTACAGTCCCCCAACCTGAACCCTGACCCCTGAACACAAATACAGTCCCCCAATCCTGAACCCTGACCACAAGTACCCTCGCCCAACCCTGAACCCTGAACCCTGACCCCAAGTACAGTCCCCCAATCCTGAACAACTGAACCCTGACCCCAAGTACACTCCCCAACCCTGATCCCTGATCCCTGAGCTCAAGTACAGTCCCCCATCCCAGAACCCTGATCCATGACCCCAAAACAGTCCCCCAACCATGACCCCTAACCCCAAGAACAGTCCCCAACACTCAATCCCGAACCCTGACACCAAGTACAATCCCCTAAACCTGAACCCTGACCCCAAGAACAGTCCCCCAAACCTGAAACCTGAACCCTGACCCCAAGTACAGTCCCCCAACACTGAACCCTGACCCCAAGTACAGTCCCCCAACCCTGAACCCTGACCACAAGTACCCTCGCCCAACTTTGAACCCTGAACCCTGACCCCAAGTACACTCCAACCCTGATCCCTGACCCCTGAGCTCAAGTACAGTCCCCCAACGCTGAACGCCGAACCCTGATCCCAAGTACAGTCCCCCAAACCTGAATACTGACCCCAAGTACAGTCCCCCAACCCTGACCCCACGTACAGTCCCCCAACCCTGAACCCTGAACTCTGACACCAAGTACAGTCCCCCAACTCTGAACCCTGACCCCAAGTACAGTCCCCCAACCCTGAATCCCCAAACCTGACCCCAAGTACAGTCCCCCAATCCTGAACCCTGAACTTTGACCCCAAGAACAGACCCGCAACCCTGAACCCTGACCCCTAAACCCAAGTACAGTCCCCCAATCCTGAACCCTGACCCCAAGTACAGACCCCAATCCTGAACCCTGACCACAAATACCGTCCCCCAACCCTGACCCCTGAACCCTGACCCCAAACACAATCCTCAACCCTGAGCCCTGACCCCTGAGTCCAAGTACAGTCGCCCAACCATGAACCCCGAACTCCGATCCCAAGTACAGTCCCCCAACCCTGAACCCTGACCCCAAGTACAGTCCCCCAACCCTGAACCCTGACCCCAAGTATAGTTCCCCCAACCCTAAACCCTGACCCCAAGTACAGTCCCCCAACCCTGAACCCTGAACCCTGACCCCAAGTACAGTCCCCGAATCCTGAACAACTGAATCCTGACCCCAAGTACAGTCCCCCAACACTGAACCCTGACCACTGAACCCAAGGACAGTCCCCCAAACCTGAACCCTGAACTCTGACCCCAAGTACAGTCATCCAACCCTGAACACTGACCCCTGACCCCAAGTACAGTCCCCCAACCCAGAACCCTGAGTTCTGACCCAAGTACAGGCCCCCAACACTGAACCCTGAGCTCTGACCCCAAGTACAGTCCCCCAACACTGAACCCTGACCCCAAGTACAGTCCCCCAACCCTGAACCCTGACCCCTGAACCCAAGTACAGTCCCCCAAACCTGAACCCTGAACTCTGACCCCAAGTGCAGTCATCCAACCCTGAACACTGAGCCCTGACCCCAAGTACAATCCCCCAACACTGAACTCCGGACCCTGACCCCAAATACAGTCCCCCAACCCTGAACCCTGACCCCTGAACCCAAGTACAGTCCCCCAAACCTGAACCCTGAACTCTGACCCCAAGTGCAGTCATCCAACCCTGAACACTGAGCCCTGACCCCAAGTACAATCCCCCAACACTGAACTCCGGACCCTGACCCCAAATACAGTCCCCCAACCCTGAACTCTGACCCCTGACCTCAAGTACAGTTCCCCAACCCTGAACTCTGACCCCAAGTACAATACCCCAACAGGAAACGCCGAATTCTAACCCCAAGTACAGTCCCCCAACCCAGAACCCCGTACCCTGACCCCAAGTACAATCCCCCAAACCTGAACCCTGAACTCTGACCCCAAGTACAGTCCCCCAAACCTGAACGCCGAACCCTGACCCCAAGTACAGTCCCT
Source organism: Prionace glauca (assembly GCA_037974335.1). NCBI lineage: Eukaryota > Metazoa > Chordata > Chondrichthyes > Carcharhiniformes > Carcharhinidae > Prionace > Prionace glauca. The sequence continues at coordinate 95,630 of JBBMRE010000162.1, read as the reverse complement.
CATCCCAGAACCCTGATCCATGACCCCAAAACAGTCCCCCAACCATGAACCCTGACCCCAAGTACTATCCCCCAACCCTGAACCCTGAACCCTGACCGCAAATACAGTCCCCCAACCCTGAACACCGAACCCAGATCCCAACTACAGGGATATGGAGTCTTTAATAATGAAATTTTTATCCACAGGCACTTACCATCTCGAGGGCATCATGGCAGCACAGAGGCTATCTCTGTTGCTGTGCGGACACATGGATTTGGGCCTGTGTCCGTGGGAGTTTGCGCGTTCTCCCCGTGGTTGCGTGGGTTTCCTCCGGGTGCTCCGGTTTCCTCCCACATCCCAAAAATGTGCTTTTAGGCTGATTGATTGGGTAACAAATTGTCCCTATATTGGACCTCCCTGATCCTCACACATTAGGCATAGACTAGAGTCATGAATAGGTCACTGACCATGGGACGGCGGCGCGGGCTCGTTGGGCCGAAGGGCCTGTTTCCCGTGCTGTTTTGTTCTTTGTTCTTTGTTCAACCCTGAACCCTGACCCCAAGTACAGTCCCCCAACACTGAACCCTGAACTCTGAACCCAAGTACAAACGCCAACGCTGACCCCTGACCCCAAGTACAGTCCCCCAACCCAGAACCCTGAATTCTGACCCCAAGTACAGTCCCCCAACACAGACAACTGAACTCTGACCCCCAAGTACAGACCCCCAATCCTGAACCCTGACCAGAAGTACAGTCCCCCAACCCTGAACTCCGAACCCAGATCCCAAGTACAGTCCCCCAAACCCTGAACCCTGAACCCTGACCCCTGACCACAAACACAATCCTCAACCCTGATCCCTGACCCCTGAGCCCAAGTACAGTCCCCCAAACCCTGAACACTGACCCCAAGTACAGTCCCCCAACCCTGAACACTGACCCCAAGTACTGTCCCCCAACCCTGAACGCTGAACCCTGACCCCAAGTACAGTCCCCCAACCCTGATCCCTGACCCCAAGTACAGTCCCCCAACCCTGAACGCTGAATCCTGACCCCAAGTACAGTCCCCCAACACTGAAACCTGACCCCAAGTACAGTCCCCCAACCCTGAGCCCTGAACTCTGACACCAAGTACAGTCCCCCAACTCTGAACCCTGACCCCAAGTATAGTCCCCCAACCCTGAATGCTGAACCCTGACCCCAAGTACAGTCCCCCAACACTGAAACCTGACCCCAAGTACAGTCCCCCAACCCTGAGCCCTGAACTCTGACACCAAGTACAGTCCCCCAATCCTGAACCCTGACCACAAGTACAGACCCAATCCTGAACCCTGACCGCAAATACCGTCCCCCAACCCTGAACCCTGAACCCTGACCCCAAACACAATCCTCAACCCTGAGCCCTGACCCATGATCCCAAGTACAGTCCCCCAACACTGAACCCTGACCCCAAGTACAGTCCCCCAACCATGAACCCTGACCCCTGACCCCAAGTATAGTTCCCCCAACTCTAAACCCTGACCCTAAGTACAGTCCCCCAAACCTGAACCCTGACCCCAAGTACAGTCCCCCAACCCTGAACGCTGAACCCTGACCCCAAGACAGTCCCCGAATCCTGAACAACTGAATCCTGACCCCAAGTACAGTCCCCCAACCCTGAACCCTGAACTCTGACCCCAAGTACAGTCATCCAACCCTGAACACTGACCCCTGACCCCAAGTACAGTCCCCCAACCCAGAACCCTGAGTTCTGACCCAAGTACAGTCCCCAAAACTGAACCCTGACTCCGAGTACAGTCCCCCAACCCTGAACCACGAAACCAGATCCCAAGTACAGTCCCCCAACCCTGAACCTTGAACTCTGACACCAAGTACAGTCCCCCAACCCTGACCCCAATTACAGTCCCCCAACCCTGAACCCTGACCCCTGAACCCAAGTACAGTCCCCCAAACCTGAACCCTGAAGTCTGACCCCAAGTGCAGTCATCCAACCCTGAACACTGAGCCCTGACCCCAAGTACAATCCCCCAACACTGAACTCCGGACCCTGACCCCAAATACAGTCCCCCAACCCTGAACTCTGACCCCTGACCTCAAGTACAGTTCCCCAACCCTGAACTCTGACCCCAAGTACAGTACCGCAACAGGGAACGCCGAATTCTAACCCCAAGTACAGTCCTCCAAACCAGAACCCCGTACCCTGACCCCAAGTACAATCCCCCAACCACGAACCCCAACCCCAAATACAGTCCCCCAACATGAAACCTGAACTCTGACTTCAAGTACAATCCCCCAACCCTGAACCCTGACCCCTGACCCCAAGTACAGTCCCCCAACACAGACAACTGAATTCTGACCCCAAGTACAGTCCCCCAACTCTGAACCCTGACCCCAATTACAGTCCCCCAACCCAGAACACTGAACTCTGACCCCAAGTACAGACCCCCAACACTGAACTCTGACCCCAAGTGCAGTCCTCCAACCGTGAACCCTGACCCCTGGACCCAAGTGCAGACCCCAAAATCTGAACCCTGAACCTTGACCCCAAGGACAGTCCCCCAACAACATTTCCCTACCCCAAGAACAGTCCCCCAACCCTGAATCACTAAACCTGACCCCAAGTACAGTTCCCCAATCCTGAACCCTGAACTTTGACCCCAAGAACACTCCCGCAACCCTGAACCCTGACCCCTAAACTCAGTACAGTCCCCCAACCCTGAACACGGAACCCTGACCCCAAGTACAGTCCGCCAATCCTGAACAACTGAACCCTGACCCCAAGTACAGTCCCCCAACCCTGAATGTTGAACCCTGACCCCAAGTACAGTCCCCCAACACTGAAACCTGACCCCAAGTACAGTCCCCCAACCCTGAACCCCGAACCCAGATCCCAAGTACAGTCCTCCAACCCTGAACCCTGACCCCAAGTACAGTCCCCCAACACTGAACCCTGAACTCTGATCCAAAGTACAGCTGCCCAACCCTGAACCCAGACCCCTGAACAAAAGTACAGTCCCCCAAACCTGAACCCTGAACTCTGACCCCAAGTGCAGTCATCCAACCCTGAACACTGACCCCTGACCCCAAGTACAGTCCCCCAACCATGAACCCTGAGCTCTGACCCCATGTACAGTCCCACAATACTGAACCCTGACCCCGAGTACAGTCCCCCAACCCAGAACCCTGAGCTCTGACCCCGAATACAGTCCCCCAACACTGAACCCCAAACCCAGATCCCAAGTACAGTCCGCCAACCCTGAACCCTGAACTCTGACACCAAGTACAGTCCCCCAACCCTGAACCCTGACCCCTGAACCCAAGTACAGTCCCCCAAACCTGAACCCTGAACTCTGACCCCAAGTGCAGTCATCCAACCCTGAACACTGACCCCTGACCCCAAGTACAGTCCCCCAACCCTGATCCCTGACCCCTGACCTCAAGTACAGTCCCCAAACCCTAAACTCTCACCCCAAGTACAGTCTCTCAACACTGAACCATGAACTTGACCTTAAGTACAGTCCCATAATCCTGAACCCTGACCCCAATTACAGTCCCCCAACCCTGAACCCCGAACCCTGACCCCAAGTACAGTCCCTCACCCCTGACCTCACGTTCAGTCCCCCAAACCAGAACCCTGAACCCAGACCCCAGGTACAGTCTCGCAAACCTGCACCCTGACCCCAAGTACAGTCCCCCAAACCTGAACCCTGAACTCTGACAACACGTACAGTCCCACAACTCTGAACCCTGACCCTGAGTACAGTCCCCCAACCCTGAACAACGAACCCAGGTCCCAAGTACAGTCCCCCAACCCTGAACCCTGAACTCTGACACCAAGTACAGCCCCCCAACCCTGAACCCTGACCCCAAGTACAGTCCCCCAACTCTGAACACTAACCCCAAGTACAGTCCCCCAACCCTGAACCCTGACCCCAAGTACAGTCCCCCAACACTGAAACCTGACCCCAAGTACAGTCCCCCAACCCTGAACCCCGAACCCAGATCCCAAGTACAGTCCTCCAACCCTGAACCCTGACCCCAAGTACAGTCCCCCAACACTGAACCCTGAACTCTGATCCAAAGTACAGCTGCCCAACCCTGAACCCAGACCCCTGAACAAAAGTACAGTCCCCCAAACCTGAACCCTGAACTCTGACCCCAAGTGCAGTCATCCAACCCTGAACACTGACCCCTGACCCCAAGTACAGTCCCCCAACCATGAACCCTGAGCTCTGACCCCATGTACAGTCCCACAATACTGAACCCTGACCCCGAGTACAGTCCCCCAACCCAGAACCCTGAGCTCTGACCCCGAATACAGTCCCCCAACACTGAACCCCAAACCCAGATCCCAAGTACAGTCCGCCAACCCTGAACCCTGAACTCTGACACCAAGTACAGTCCCCCAACCCTGAACCCTGACCCCTGAACCCAAGTACAGTCCCCCAAACCTGAACCCTGAACTCTGACCCCAAGTGCAGTCATCCAACCCTGAACACTGACCCCTGACCCCAAGTACAGTCTCCCAACCCTGATCCCTGACCCCTGACCTCAAGTACAGTCCCCAAACCCTAAACTCTCACCCCAAGTACAGTCTCTCAACACTGAACCATGAACTTGACCTTAAGTACAGTCCCATAATCCTGAACCCTGACCCCAATTACAGTCCCCCAACCCTGAACCCCGAACCCTGACCCCAAGTACAGTCCCTCACCCCTGACCTCACGTTCAGTCCCCCAAACCAGAACCCTGAACCCAGACCCCAGGTACAGTCTCGCAAACCTGCACCCTGACCCCAAGTACAGTCCCCCAAACCTGAACCCTGAACTCTGACAACACGTACAGTCCCACAACTCTGAACCCTGACCCTGAGTACAGTCCCCCAACCCTGAACAACGAACCCAGGTCCCAAGTACAGTCCCCCAACCCTGAACCCTGAACTCTGACACCAAGTACAGCCCCCCAACCCTGAACCCTGACCCCAAGTACAGTCCCCCAACTCTGAACACTAACCCCAAGTACAGTCCCCCAACCCTGAACCCTGACCCCAAGTACAGTCCCCCAACTCTGAACACTAACCCCAAGTACAGTCCCCCAACCCTGAACCCTGAACTTTGACCCCAAGAACAGACCCGCAACCCTGAACCCTGACCCATGACCCCAAATACAATCCCCCAACACTGAACCCGGTCCCTGACCCGAAGTACAGTCCCCCAACCCAGAACCCTGACCCCAAGTACAGTCCTCCAAACCCGAACCCTGACCACTGACCCCAAGAACAGTCACTCAACACTGAACCCTGACCCCACGTACAGTCCCCCAACCCTGAACTCTGACCCCAATTACAGTCCCCCAACCCTGAACCCCGAACCCTGACCCCAAATACAGTCCCCCAACCCTGAACCCTGACCCCAAGTACAGTCCCCCAACCCTGTACCTCGCAAACCTGCATCCTGACCACTGACTCTAAGTACAGTCCCCCAACCCAGAACCCTGACCCCAAGTACAGAACCCAACCCTGAACTCTGACCCCATTACAGTCGTCCAACATTGAACCCTGACCCCTGAACTCAAGTACACTCCCCAAAAACTGAACCCCGTACCCTGACCCCAAGTACCGTTCCCCAACATGAACCCTGAATTCTGACCCCAAGTACAATCCCCCAACCCTGAACCCTGACCCCAAGTACAGTCCCCAAACACTGAACGCCGAACCCTGACCCCAAGTACAGACCCCCAACCCTGAACCCTGACCCCAAGTACAGTTCCCCAACCCTGAACCCTGACCCCAAATACAATCCCCCAACCTGAACCCTGACCCCTGAACCCAAGTATAGTCCCCCAACCTTGAACCCTGACCCCAAGTACAGTCCCCCAATCTTGAACAACTGAACCCTGACCCCAAGTACAGTCCCCCAACACTGAACCCTGACCCCGAGTACAGTACCCCAAACCTGCACCCCGAACCCAGATCCCAAGTACTGTCCCCCAACCCTGAACCCTGAACTCTGACACCAACTACAGTCCCCCAACCCTGAACCCTCATCCCAAGTACAGTCCCCCAACAATGAACCCTGAACTCTGATCCCAAGTACAGTTGCCCCACCCTGAACCCTGACCCCTGAACCCAAGTACATTCCTCCAAACCTGAACTCTGACCCCAAGTACAGGCATCCATCACTGAACCGTGACCCCTGACCCTAAGTACATCCCCCAACCCAGAAACCTGAGCTCTGACCCTAAGTACAGTCCCCCAATCCTGAATCCTGACTCCTGACCCCAAGTACAGTCCCCCAACACAGAACACTGAACCCAGACCCCAAGTACAGACCACCAACCCTAAACTCTGACCCCAAGTACAGTCCTCCAACGCTGAACCCAAGTACAGTCCCTAAAACCTGAACTCCGAACCCTGACCCCAAGTACAGGCATCCAACCCTGATCCCTGACCCCTGACTCGAAGTAGAGTGACCCAACCCAGAACCCTGATCTCTGACCCCAAGTACAGTCCCCCAACCCTTAACCCTGACCCCTGACCCCAAGTACAGTCCCCCAACACTAATCCCCGAACCCTGACCTCAAGTATAGTCCCCCAACCATGAACCCTGACCCCAAGTACAGTGAACAAATCCTGAACCCTGAACCCTGACCCCAAGAACAGTGCCTCACCCCTAACCTCAAATACAGTCCCCCAACAGGGAACGCCGAATTCTAACCCCAAGTACAGTCCCCCCAACCCAGAACCCTGAACTCTGACAAGAAGTACAGTCCCCCAACCCTGAACCCTGACCCCGAGTACAGACCCCCAACCCTGAACACCGAACCCAGATCCCAAGTTCAGTCCCGCAACCCTGAACCCTGAACTCTGACACCAAGTACAGTCCCCCAACCCTGAACCCTGACCCCTGACCCCAAGTACAGTCCCCCAACACTGAACCATGAACTCTGACCTGATGTACAGTCCCACAATCCTGAACCCTGACCCCTGACCCAAATGAAAGTCCCCCAACCCTGAACCCTGACCCCAAGTACAGTCAACAAACCCTGAAACGGGAACCTTGACCCCAAGTACAGTCCCCCAACTCTGAAACCTGAACCCTGACCCCACGTAATGTCCCCAAGCCTGATTCCTGACCCCTGACCCCAAGTACAGTTCCCCAACCCTGCACCCTGAACTCTGACCTCAAGTACAGACCCCCAGCCCTGAACCCTGACCCCAAGGACAGTCCCCCAACTATGAATCACTAAACCTGACCCCAACTATAGTCCCCCAACCCTGAACCCTGAACTTTGACCCGAAGAACAGTCCCCCAATACTGAACCCTGACACAAGTACAGTCCTCCAACCCCGAACCCTGACTCCAAGTACAGTCCCCCAACATGAACCCTGAACTCTGACTCCAAGTACAATCCCCCAACCCTGAACTCTGACCCCTGACCCCAAGTACAGTCCCCAAACACTGAACCCTGAACCCTGACCCCAAGTACAGTCCCCCAATCCTGAACAACTGAACCCTGACCCCGAGTACAGTCCCCCAACCCTGAACCTCGAACCTAGATCCCAAGTACAGTCCCCCAAACCTGAACCCTGACCCCAAGTACAGTCCCCCAACCCAGAACTCTGACCCGTGCCCCCAAGTACAGTCCCCCAACACTGAACTCCGGACCCTGACCCCAGGTACAGTCCCCCAACCCTGAACTCTGACCCCTGACTCCAAGTACAACCCCCCAACCCTGAACTCTGACCCCAAGTACAGTCCCCCAACACTGAACCATGAACTCTGACCTTATGTACAGTCCCACAATCCTGAACCCTGACCCCAAATTACAGTCCCCCAACCGTGAACCCTGACCCCAAGTACAGTCCCCCAACCCTGAACTCTGACCCCAAGTACAGTCCACCAACACTGAACCATGAACTCTGACCTGATGTATGTCCCACAATCCTGAACCCTGACCCCAATTACAGTCCCCCAACCCTGAACCCCGAACCCTGACCCCAAGTACAGTCCCCCAACCCTGAACCCTGACCCCAAGTACACTCCCTCACCCCTGACCCCAAGTACAGTCCCCCAAACCAGAACCCTGCCCAGACCCCAAGTACAGTCTCGCAATCCTGCAGCCTGTCCCCTGACCCCAAGTACAGTCCCCCAACACTGAACTCTGACCCCAAGTACAGTCCCCCAACCCAGAAACCTGATCTCTGACCCCAATTACAGTCCCGCAACCCTGAACCCTGATCTCTGACCCCAAGTACAGTCCCCCAACCCTGAACCCTGACCCCTGCCCGCAATTACAGTCCCCCAACACTAATCCCCGAACCCTGACCTCAAGTATAGTCCCCCAACCCTGAACCCTGAACTTTGACCCCAAGTACAGTCCCCCAATCCTGAACCCTGACCACAAGTACCGTCCCCAACCCTGAACTCCGAACCCTGATCCCAAGTACAGTCCCCCAACCCTGTACCCTGACCCCATGTACAGTCACCCAACCCTGAACCCTGACCCCTGAACCCAAGTATAGTCCCCCAACCATGACCCCAAGTACAGTTCCCCAACCCTGAACCCTGAACCCTGACCCCAAGTACAGTCCCCCAATCCTGAACACTGAACCCTGACCCCAAGTACAGTCACCCAACCCTGAACCCTGACCCCAAATACAGTCCCCCAATCCTGAACAACTGAGCCCTGACCCCAAGTACAGTCCCCCAACATTGAACCCTGACCCCGAGTACAGTCCCCCAACCCTGAACCCTGACCCCTGAACCCAAGTATAGTCCCCCAACCATGACCCCAAGTACAGTTCCCCAACCCTGAACCCAGAACCCTGACCACAAGTACAGTCCCCCAACACTGAACCCTGAACTCTGATCCCCAGTACAGTTGCCCAACCCTGAACCCTGACCCCTGAACACAAGTACAGTCCCCCAAACCTGAACCCTGAACTCTGACCCCAAGTAAAGTCATCCAACACTGAACCCTGACCCCTGACCCCATGTATAGTCCCCCAACCCAGAACCCTGTACCCTGACCCCAAGTGCAGACCCCCAACCCTGAATTCTGACCCCAAGTGCAATCCTCCAACCCTGACCCCAAGTACAGGCCCCCAACCCCGAACCCTGACTCCAAGTACAGTCCCCCAACATGAACCCTGAACTCTGAATCCAAGTGCAATCCCCCAACCCTGAACTCTGACCCCTGACCCCAAGTACAGTCCCCAAACACTGAACCCTGAACTCTGATCCCAAGTACAGTCCCCCAACCCTGAACCCTGACCCCTGACCCCAAGTACGGTCCCCAAACCCTGAACTCTGACCCCAAGTACAGTCCCCCAACACTGAACCATGAACTCTGACCTGATGTACAGTCCCACAATCCTGAACCCTGACCCCTGACCCAATTGACAGTCCCCCAACCCTGAACCCTGACCCCATTTACAGTCAACAAACCCTGAAACCTGAACCCTGACCCCAAGTACAGTCCCCCAACCCGGAACCCTGACCCTAAGTACACTCCCTCACCCCGACCCCAAGTACATTCCCCCAAACCAGAACGCTGAACCCAGACCCCAAGTACAGTCTCGCAATCCTGCACCCTGTCCCCTGACCCCAAGTACAGTCCCCCAACCCAGAACCCTGACTCCTGACCCCAAGTACAGAACCCCAACGCGGAACACTGACCCCAAGTATAGTCCCCCAACCCAGAAACCTGATCTCTGACCCCAAGTACAGTCCCCCAACCCTGAACCCTGACCCCAAGTATAGTCCCCCAACACTAATCCCCAAACCCTGACCTCAAGTATAGTCCTCCAACCGAGAACCCTGACCCCAAGTACAGTCAACAAACCCTGAACCCTGAACCCTGACCCCAGTACAGTCCCCAAAACCTGAAACCTGAACCCTGACCCCACGTAATGTTCCCAAGCCTGATTCCTGACCCCTGACCCCAAGTACAGTTCCCCAACCCAGCACCCTGAACTCTGACCTCAAGTACAGACCCCCAACCCTGAACCCTGACCCCAAGGACAGTCCCCCAACTCTGAATCACTAAACCTGACCCCAACTACAGTCCCCCAACCCTGAAACCTGAACTTTGACCCCAAGAACAGTCCCCCAATACTGAACCCTGACCCCAAGTACAGTCCCCCAATCCTGAACCCTGACCCCAAGTACAGATCCCCAACCCTGAATTCTGACCCCAAGTACAGTCCTCCAACCTGACCCCAAGTACAGTCCTCCAACCCCGAACCCTGACTCCAAGTACAGTCCCCCAACATGAACCCTGAACTCTGACTTCAAGTACAATCTCCCAACCCTGAAATCTGACCCCTGACCCCAAGTACAGTCCCCAAACACTGAACCCTGAACTCTGATCCCAAGTACAGTCCTCCAAACCTGAACCCTGACGCCTGACCGCAAGTACAGTCCCCCAACCCAGAACCCTGAACTCTGATCCCAAGTACAGTCCCCCAATCCTGAACAACTGAACCCTGACCCCAAGTACAGTCCCCCAACACTGAACCCTGACCCCGAGTACAGTCCCCCAACCCTGAACCCCGAACCCAGATCCCAAGTACAGTCCCCCAACCCTGAAGTCTGACACCAAGTACAGTCAACCAACACTGAACTCTGACCCCTAGTACAGTCAACCAACACTGAACCATGAAATCTGACCTTATGTACAGTCCCACAATCCTGAACCCTGACCCCTGACCCCAAATTACAATGCCCCAACCCGGTACCCCGAACCCTGACCCCAAGTACAGTCCTCCAACCGTGAACCCTGACCCCAAGTACAGTCCCTCACCCCTGACCCCAAGTACAGTCCCCCAACACTGAACTCCGGACCCTGACCCCAAGTACAGACCACCAACACTGAACCATGAACTCTGACCTGATGTACAGTCCCACAATCCTGAACCCTGACCCCAATTACAGTCCCCCAACCCTGAACCCCGAACCCTGACCCCAAGTACAGTCCCCCAACCCTGAACCCTGACCCTAAGTACACTCCCTCACCCCTGACCCCAAGTACAGTCCCCCAAACCAGAACCCTGAACCCAGACCCCAAGTACAGTCTCGCAATCCTGCACCCTGTCCCCTGACCCCAAGTACAGTCCCCCAACACAGAACGCCGAATTCTAACCCCAAGTACAGTCCGCCAACCCAGAACCCTGACCCCAAGGATGTCTCCCAACTCTGAATCACTAAACCTGACCCCAACTACAGTCCCCCAACCCTGAACCCTGAACTTTGACCCCAAGTAAAGTCCCCCAATCCTGAACCCTGACCCCAAGTACAGTCCCCCAACATGAACCCTGACCACAAGTACCATCCCCAACAGTGAACCCCGAACCCTGATCCCAAGTACAGTCCCCCAACCCTGAATTCTGGCCCCAAGTGCAATCCTCCAACCCTGACCCCAAGTACAGACCCCCAACCCCGAACCCTGACTCCAAGTACAGTCCCCCAGCATGAACCCTGAACTCTGAATACAAGTGCAATCCCCCAACCCTGAACTCTGACCCCTGACCCCAAGTAAAGTCCCCAAACACTGAACCCTGAACTCTGATCCCAAGTACATTCCTCCAACGCTGAACCCTGACCCCAAGTACATTCCCCCAACGCAGAACCCTGAAGTCTGACACCAAGTACAGTCCCCCAAACCTGAACCCTGACCCCAAGTACAGGCGCCCAACCCAGAACCCTGACCCCTGACACCAAGTACAGTCCTCCAACACTGAACTCCGGACCCTGACCCCAAGTACAGTCCCCCAACCCTGAACCCTGACCCCTGACCCCAAGTACGGTCCCCAAACCCTGAACTCTGACCCTAAGTACAGTCCCCCAACACTGAACCATGAACTCTGACCTGATATACAGTCCCACAATCCTGAACCCTGACCCCTGACCCAAATGACAGTCCCCCAACCCTGAACCCTGACCCCAATTACAGTCAACAAACCCTGAAACCTGAACCCTGACCCCAAGTACAGTTCCCCTACCCTGAACCCTGACCCTAAGTACATTCCCCCAAACCAGAACGCTGAACCCAGACCCCAAGTACAGTCTCGCAATCCTGCACCCTGTCCCCTGACCCCAAGTACAGTCCCCCAACACGGAACGCCGAATTCTAACCCCAAGTACAGTCCTCCAACCCAGAACCCTGACTCCTGACCCCAAGTACAGAACCCCAACGCAGAACTCTGACCCCAAGTATAGTCCCCCAACCCAGAAACCTGATCTCTGACCCCAAGTACAGTCCCCCAACCCTGAACCCTGACCCCTGACCCCAAGTACGGACCCCAAACCCTGAACTCTGACCCCAAGTACAGTCCCCCAACACTGAACCATGAACTCTGACCTGATGTACAGTCCCACAATCCTGAACCCTGACCCCTGACCCAATTGACAGTCCCCCAACCCTGAACCCTGACCCCATTTACAGTCAACAAACCCTGAAACCTGAACCCTGACCCCAAGTACAGTCCCCCAACCCGGAACCCTGACCCTAAGTACACTCCCTCACCCTGACCCCAAGTACATTCCCCCAAACCAGAACGCTGAACCCAGACCCCAAGTACAGTCTCGCAATCCTGCACCCTGTCCCCTGACCCCAAGTACAGTCCCCCAACACGGAACGCCGAATTCTAACCCCAAGTACATTCCCCCAAACCAGAACGCTGAACCCAGACCCCAAGTACAGTCTCGCAATCCTGCACCCTGTCCCCTAACCCCAAGTACAGTCCCCCAATCCAGAACCCTGACTCCTGACCCCAAGTACAGAACCCCAACGCGGAACACTGACCCCAAGTATAGTCCCCCAACCCAGAAACCTGATCTCTGACCCCAAGTACAGTCCCGCAACCCTGAACCCTGATCTCTGACCCCAAGTACAGTCCCCCAACCCTGAACCCTGACCCCTGACCCCAAGTATAGTCCCCCAACACTAATCCCCAAACCCTGACCTCAAGTGTAGTCCTCCAACCGAGAACCCTGACCCCAAGTACAGTCAACAAACCCTGAACCCTGAACCCTGACCCCAGTACAGTCCCCAAAACCTGAAACCTGAACCCTGACCCCACGTAATGTTCCCAAGCCTGATTCCTGACCCCTGACCCCAAGTACAGTTCCCCAACCCAGCACCCTGAACTCTGACCTCAAGTACAGACCCCCAACCCTGAACCCTGACCCCAAGGACAGTCCCCCAACTCTGAATCACTAAACCTGACCCCAACTACAGTCCCCCAACCCTGAACCCTGAACTTTGACCCCAAGAACAGTCCCCCAATACTGAACACTGACCCCAAGTACAGTCCCCCAATCCTGAACCCTGACCCCAAGTACAGATCCCCAACCCTGAATTCTGACCCCAAGTACAGTCCTCCAACCTGACCCCAAGTACAGTCCTCCAACCCCGAACCCTGACTCCAAGTACTGTCCCCCAGCATGAACCCTGAACTCTGACTTCAAGTACAATCTCCCAACCCTGAAATCTGACCCCTGACCCCAAGTACAGTCCCCAAACACTGAACCCTGAACTCTGATCCCAAGTACAGTCCTCCAAACCTGAACCCTGACGCCTGACCGCAAGTACAGTCCCCCAACCCAGAACCCTGAACTCTGATCCCAAGTACAGTCCCCCAATCCTGAACAACTGAACCCTGACCCCAAGTACAGTCCCCCAACACTGAACCCTGACCCCGAGTACAGTCCCCCAACCCTGAACCCCGAACCCAGATCCCAAGTACAGTCCCCCAACCCTGAAGTCTGACACCAAGTACAGTCAACCAACACTGAACTCTGACCCCTAGTACAGTCAACCAACACTGAACCATGAAATCTGACCTTATGTACAGTCCCACAATCCTGAACCCTGACCCCTGACCCCAAATTACAATGCCCCAACCCGGTACCCCGAACCCTGACCCCAAGTACAGTCCTCCAACCGTGAACCCTGACCCCAAGTACAGTCCCTCACCCCTGACCCCAAGTACAGTCCCCCAACACTGAACTCCGGACCCTGACCCCAAGTACAGACCACCAACACTGAACCATGAACTCTGACCTGATGTACAGTCCCACAATCCTGAACCCTGACCCCAATTACAGTCCCCCAACCCTGAACCCCGAACCCTGACCCCAAGTACAGTCCCCCAACCCTGAACCCTGACCCTAAGTACACTCCCTCACCCCTGACCCCAAGTACAGTCCCCCAAACCAGAACCCTGAACCCAGACCCCAAGTACAGTCTCGCAATCCTGCACCCTGTCCCCTGACCCCAAGTACAGTCCCCCAACACAGAACGCCGAATTCTAACCCCAAGTACAGTCCGCCAACCCAGAACCCTGACCCCAAGGATGTCTCCCAACTCTGAATCACTAAACCTGACCCCAACTACAGTCCCCCAACCCTGAACCCTGAACTTTGACCCCAAGTAAAGTCCCCCAATCCTGAACCCTGACCCCAAGTACAGTCCCCCAACATGAACCCTGACCACAAGTACCATCCCCAACAGTGAACCCCGAACCCTGATCCCAAGTACAGTCCCCCAACCCTGAATTCTGGCCCCAAGTGCAATCCTCCAACCCTGACCCCAAGTACAGACCCCCAACCCCGAACCCTGACTCCAAGTACAGTCCCCCAGCATGAACCCTGAACTCTGAATACAAGTGCAATCCCCCAACCCTGAACTCTGACCCCTGACCCCAAGTAAAGTCCCCAAACACTGAACCCTGAACTCTGATCCCAAGTACATTCCTCCAACGCTGAACCCTGACCCCGAGTACATTCCCCCAACCCCGAACCCTGACTCCAAGTACAGAACCCCAACCCCGAACCCTGACTCCAAGTACAGTCCCCCAGCATGAACCCTGAACTCTGAATACAAGTGCAATCCCCCAACCCTGAACTCTGACCCCTGACCCCAAGTAAAGTCCCCAAACACTGAACCCTGAACTCTGATCCCAAGTACATTCCCCCAACGCAGAACCCTGAAGTCTGACACCAAGTACAGTCCCCCAAACCTGAACCCTGACCCCAAGTACAGGCGCCCAACCCAGAACCCTGACCCCTGACACCAAGTACAGTCCTCCAACACTGAACTCCGGACCCTGACCCCAAGTACAGTCCCCCAACCCTGAACCCTGACCCCTGACCCCAAGTACGGTCCCCAAACCCTGAACTCTGACCCTAAGTACAGTCCCCCAACACTGAACCATGAACTCTGACCTGATATACAGTCCCACAATCCTGAACCCTGACCCCTGACCCAAATGACAGTCCCCCAACCCTGAACCCTGACCCCAATTACAGTCAACAAACCCTGAAACCTGAACCCTGACCCCAAGTACAGTTCCCCTACCCTGAACCCTGACCCTAAGTACACTCCCTCAACCCTGACCCCAAGTACATTCCCCCAAACCAGAACGCTGAACCCAGACCCCAAGTACAGTCTCGCAATCCTGCACCCTGTCCCCTGACCCCAAGTACAGTCCCCCAACACGGAACGCCGAATTCTAACCCCAAGTACAGTCCTCCAACCCAGAACCCTGACTCCTGACCCCAAGTACAGAACCCCAACGCGGAACTCTGATCCCAAGTATAGTCCCCCAACCCAGAAACCTGATCTCTGACCCCAAGTACAGTCCCCCAACCCTGAACCCTGACCCCTGACCCCAAGTACGGACCCCAAACCCTGAACTCTGACCCCAAGTACAGTCCCCCAACACTGAACCATGAACTCTGACCTGATGTACAGTCCCACAATCCTGAACCCTGACCCCTGACCCAATTGACAGTCCCCCAACCCTGAACCCTGACCCCATTTACAGTCAACAAACCCTGAAACCTGAACCCTGACCCCAAGTACAGTCCCCCAACCCGGAACCCTGACCCTAAGTACACTCCCTCACCCCGACCCCAAGTACATTCCCCCAAACCAGAACGCTGAACCCAGACCCCAAGTACAGTCTCGCAATCCTGCACCCTGTCCCCTGACCCCAAGTACAGTCCCCCAACACGGAACGCCGAATTCTAACCCCAAGTACATTCCCCCAAACCAGAACGCTGAACCCAGACCCCAAGTACAGTCTCGCAATCCTGCACCCTGTCCCCTAACCCCAAGTACAGTCCCCCAATCCAGAACCCTGACTCCTGACCCCAAGTACAGAACCCCAACGCGGAACACTGACCCCAAGTACAGTCCCCCAACCCAGAAACCTGATCTCTGACCCCAAGTACAGTCCCGCAACCCTGAACCCTGATCTCTGACCCCAAGTACAGTCCCCCAACCCTGAACCCTGACCCCTGACCCCAAGTATAGTCCCCCAACACTAATCCCCAAACCCTGACCTCAAGTATAGTCCTCCAACCGAGAACCCTGACCCCAAGTACAGTCAACAAACCCTGAACCCTGAACCCTGACCCCAGTACAGTCCCCAAAACCTGAAACCTGAACCCTGACCCCACGTAATGTTCCCAAGCCTGATTCCTGACCCCTGACCCCAAGTACAGTTCCCCAACCCAGCACCCTGAACTCTGACCTCAAGTACAGACCCCCAACCCTGAACCCTGACCCCAAGGACAGTCCCCCAACTCTGAATCACTAAACCTGACCCCAACTACAGTCCCCCAACCCTGAACCCTGAACTTTGACCCCAAGAACAGTCCCCCAATACTGAACACTGACCCCAAGTACAGTCCCCCAATCCTGAACCCTGACCCCAAGTACAGATCCCCAACCCTGAATTCTGACCCCAAGTACAGTCCTCCAACCTGACCCCAAGTACAGTCCTCCAACCCCGAACCCTGACTCCAAGTACTGTCCCCCAGCATGAACCCTGAACTCTGACTTCAAGTACAATCTCCCAACCCTGAAATCTGACCCCTGACCCCAAGTACAGTCCCCAAACACTGAACCCTGAACTCTGATCCCAAGTACAGTCCTCCAAACCTGAACCCTGACGCCTGACCGCAAGTACAGTCCCCCAACCCAGAACCCTGAACTCTGATCCCAAGTACAGTCCCCCAATCCTGAACAACTGAACCCTGACCCCAAGTACAGTCCCCCAACACTGAACCCTGACCCCGAGTACAGTCCCCCAACCCTGAACCCCGAACCCAGATCCCAAGTACAGTCCCCCAACCCTGAAGTCTGACACCAAGTACAGTCAACCAACACTGAACTCTGACCCCTAGTACAGTCAACCAACACTGAACCATGAAATCTGACCTTATGTACAGTCCCACAATCCTGAACCCTGACCCCTGACCCCAAATTACAATGCCCCAACCCGGTACCCCGAACCCTGACCCCAAGTACAGTCCTCCAACCGTGAACCCTGACCCCAAGTACAGTCCCTCACCCCTGACCCCAAGTACAGTCCCCCAACACTGAACTCCGGACCCTGACCCCAAGTACAGACCACCAACACTGAACCATGAACTCTGACCTGATGTACAGTCCCACAATCCTGAACCCTGACCCCAATTACAGTCCCCCAACCCTGAACCCCGAACCCTGACCCCAAGTACAGTCCCCCAACCCTGAACCCTGACCCTAAGTACACTCCCTCACCCCTGACCCCAAGTACAGTCCCCCAAACCAGAACCCTGAACCCAGACCCCAAGTACAGTCTCGCAATCCTGCACCCTGTCCCCTGACCCCAAGTACAGTCCCCCAACACAGAACGCCGAATTCTAACCCCAAGTACAGTCCGCCAACCCAGAACCCTGACCCCAAGGATGTCTCCCAACTCTGAATCACTAAACCTGACCCCAACTACAGTCCCCCAACCCTGAACCCTGAACTTTGACCCCAAGTAAAGTCCCCCAATCCTGAACCCTGACCCCAAGTACAGTCCCCCAACATGAACCCTGACCACAAGTACCATCCCCAACAGTGAACCCCGAACCCTGATCCCAAGTACAGTCCCCCAACCCTGAATTCTGGCCCCAAGTGCAATCCTCCAACCCTGACCCCAAGTACAGACCCCCAACCCCGAACCCTGACTCCAAGTACAGTCCCCCAGCATGAACCCTGAACTCTGAATCCAAGTGCAATCCCCCAACCCTGAACTCTGACCCCTGACCCCAAGTAAAGTCCCCAAACACTGAACCCTGAACTCTGATCCCAAGTACATTCCTCCAACGCTGAACCCTGACCCCGAGTACATTCCCCCAACGCAGAACCCTGAAGTCTGACACCAAGTACAGTCCCCCAAACCTGAACCCTGACCCCAAGTACAGGCGCCCAACCCAGAACCCTGACCCCTGACACCAAGTACAGTCCTCCAACACTGAACTCCGGACCCTGACCCCAAGTACAGTCCCCCAACCCTGAACCCTGACCCCTGACCCCAAGTACGGTCCCCAAACCCTGAACTCTGACCCTAAGTACAGTCCCCCAACACTGAACCATGAACTCTGACCTGATATACAGTCCCACAATCCTGAACCCTGACCCCTGACCCAAATGACAGTCCCCCAACCCTGAACCCTGACCCCAATTACAGTCAACAAACCCTGAAACCTGAACCCTGACCCCAAGTACAGTTCCCCTACCCTGAACCCTGACCCTAAGTACACTCCCTCAACCCTGACCCCAAGTACATTCCCCCAAACCAGAACGCTGAACCCAGACCCCAAGTACAGTCTCGCAATCCTGCACCCTGTCCCCTGACCCCAAGTACAGTCCCCCAACACGGAACGCCGAATTCTAACCCCAAGTACAGTCCTCCAACCCAGAACCCTGACTCCTGACCCCAAGTACAGAACCCCAACGCGGAACTCTGACCCCAAGTATAGTCCCCCAACCCAGAAACCTGATCTCTGACCCCAAGTACAGTCCCCCAACCCTGAACCCTGACCCCTGACCCCAAGTACGGACCCCAAACCCTGAACTCTGACCCCAAGTACAGTCCCCCAACACTGAACCATGAACTCTGACCTGATGTACAGTCCCACAATCCTGAACCCTGACCCCTGACCCAATTGACAGTCCCCCAACCCTGAACCCTGACCCCATTTACAGTCAACAAACCCTGAAACCTGAACCCTGACCCCAAGTACAGTCCCCCAACCCGGAACCCTGACCCTAAGTACACTCCCTCACCCCGACCCCAAGTACATTCCCCCAAACCAGAACGCTGAACCCAGACCCCAAGTACAGTCTCGCAATCCTGCACCCTGTCCCCTGACCCCGAGTACAGTCCCCCAACACGGAACGCCGAATTCTAACCCCAAGTACATTCCCCCAAACCAGAACGCTGAACCCAGACCCCAAGTACAGTCTCGCAATCCTGCACCCTGTCCCCTAACCCCAAGTACAGTCCCCCAATCCAGAACCCTGACTCCTGACCCCAAGTACAGAACCCCAACGCGGAACACTGACCCCAAGTATAGTCCCCCAACCCAGAAACCTGATCTCTGACCCCAAGTACAGTCCCGCAACCCTGAACCCTGATCTCTGACCCCAAGTACAGTCCCCCAACCCTGAACCCTGACCCCTGACCCCAAGTATAGTCCCCCAACACTAATCCCCAAACCCTGACCTCAAGTATAGTCCTCCAACCGAGAACCCTGACCCCAAGTACAGTCAACAAACCCTGAACCCTGAACCCTGACCCCAGTACAGTCCCCAAAACCTGAAACCTGAACCCTGACCCCACGTAATGTTCCCAAGCCTGATTCCTGACCCCTGACCCCAAGTACAGTTCCCCAACCCAGCACCCTGAACTCTGACCTCAAGTACAGACCCCCAAACCCTGAACCCTGACCCCAAGGACAGTCCCCCAACTCTGAATCACTAAACCTGACCCCAACTACAGTCCCCCAACCCTGAACCCTGAACTTTGACCCCAAGAACAGTCCCCCAATACTGAACACTGACCCCAAGTACAGTCCCCCAATCCTGAACCCTGACCCCAAGTACAGATCCCCAACCCTGAATTCTGACCCCAAGTACAGTCCTCCAACCTGACCCCAAGTACAGTCCTCCAACCCCGAACCCTGACTCCAAGTACTGTCCCCCAGCATGAACCCTGAACTCTGACTTCAAGTACAATCTCCCAACCCTGAAATCTGACCCCTGACCCCAAGTACAGTCCCCAAACACTGAACCCTGAACTCTGATCCCAAGTACAGTCCTCCAAACCTGAACCCTGACGCCTGACCGCAAGTACAGTCCCCCAACCCAGAACCCTGAACTCTGATCCCAAGTACAGTCCCCCAATCCTGAACAACTGAACCCTGACCCCAAGTACAGTCCCCCAACACTGAACCCTGACCCCTAGTACAGTCCCCCAACCCTGAACCCCGAACCCAGATCCCAAGTACAGTCCCCCAACCCTGAAGTCTGACACCAAGTACAGTCAACCAACACTGAACTCTGACCCCTAGTACAGTCAACCAACACTGAACCATGAAATCTGACCTTATGTACAGTCCCACAATCCTGAACCCTGACCCCTGACCCCAAATTACAATGCCCCAACCCGGTACCCCCGAACCCTGACCCCAAGTACAGTCCTCCAACCGTGAACCCTGACCCCAAGTACAGTCCCTCACCCCTGACCCCAAGTACAGTCCCCCAACACTGAACTCCGGACCCTGACCCCAAGTACAGACCACCAACACTGAACCATGAACTCTGACCTGATGTACAGTCCCACAATCCTGAACCCTGACCCCAATTACAGTCCCCCAACCCTGAACCCCGAACCCTGACCCCAAGTACAGTCCCCCAACCCTGAACCCTGACCCTAAGTACACTCCCTCACCCCTGACCCCAAGTACAGTCCCCCAAACCAGAACCCTGAACCCAGACCCCAAGTACAGTCTCGCAATCCTGCACCCTGTCCCCTGACCCCAAGTACAGTCCCCCAACACAGAACGCCGAATTCTAACCCCAAGTACAGTCCGCCAACCCAGAACCCTGACCCCAAGGATGTCTCCCAACTCTGAATCACTAAACCTGACCCCAACTACAGTCCCCCAACCCTGAACCCTGAACTTTGACCCCAAGTAAAGTCCCCCAATCCTGAACCCTGACCCCAAGTACAGTCCCCCAACATGAACCCTGACCACAAGTACCATCCCCAACAGTGAACCCCGAACCCTGACCCCAAGTACCATCCCCAACAGTGAACCCCGAACCCTGATCCCAAGTACAGTCCCCCAACCCTGAATTCTGGCCCCAAGTGCAATCCTCCAACCCTGACCCCAAGTACAGACCCCCAACCCCGAACCCTGACTCCAAGTACAGTCCCCCAGCATGAACCCTGAACTCTGAATCCAAGTGCAATCCCCCAACCCTGAACTCTGACCCCTGACCCCAAGTAAAGTCCCCAAACACTGAACCCTGAACTCTGATCCCAAGTACATTCCTCCAACGCTGAACCCTGACCCCGAGTACATTCCCCCAACGCAGAACCCTGAAGTCTGACACCAAGTACAGTCCCCCAAACCTGAACCCTGACCCCAAGTACAGGCGCCCAACCCAGAACCCTGACCCCTGACACCAAGTACAGTCCTCCAACACTGAACTCCGGACCCTGACCCCAAGTACAGTCCCCCAACCCTGAACCCTGACCCCTGACCCCAAGTACGGTCCCCAAACCCTGAACTCTGACCCTAAGTACAGTCCCCCAACACTGAACCATGAACTCTGACCTGATATACAGTCCCACAATCCTGAACCCTGACCCCTGACCCAAATGACAGTCCCCCAACCCTGAACCCTGACCCCAATTACAGTCAACAAACCCTGAAACCTGAACCCTGACCCCAAGTACAGTTCCCCTACCCTGAACCCTGACCCTAAGTACACTCCCTCAACCCTGACCCCAAGTACATTCCCCCAAACCAGAACGCTGAACCCAGACCCCAAGTACAGTCTCGCAATCCTGCACCCTGTCCCCTGACCCCAAGTACAGTCCCCCAACACGGAACGCCGAATTCTAACCCCAAGTACAGTCCTCCAACCCAGAACCCTGACTCCTGACCCCAAGTACAGAACCCCAACGCGGAACTCTGACCCCAAGTATAGTCCCCCAACCCAGAAACCTGATCTCTGACCCCAAGTACAGTCCCCCAACCCTGAACCCTGACCCCTGACCCCAAGTACGGACCCCAAACCCTGAACTCTGACCCCAAGTACAGTCCCCCAACACTGAACCATGAACTCTGACCTGATGTACAGTCCCACAATCCTGAACCCTGACCCCTGACCCAATTGACAGTCCCCCAACCCTGAACCCTGACCCCATTTACAGTCAACAAACCCTGAAACCTGAACCCTGACCCCAAGTACAGTCCCCCAACCCGGAACCCTGACCCTAAGTACACTCCCTCACCCCGACCCCAAGTACATTCCCCCAAACCAGAACGCTGAACCCAGACCCCAAGTACAGTCTCGCAATCCTGCACCCTGTCCCCTGACCCCAAGTACAGTCCCCCAACACGGAACGCCGAATTCTAACCCCAAGTACATTCCCCCAAACCAGAACGCTGAACCCAGACCCCAAGTACAGTCTCGCAATCCTGCACCCTGTCCCCTAACCCCAAGTACAGTCCCCCCAATCCAGAACCCTGACTCCTGACCCCAAGTACAGAACCCCAACGCGGAACACTGACCCCAAGTATAGTCCCCCAACCCAGAAACCTGATCTCTGACCCCAAGTACAGTCCCGCAACCCTGAACCCTGATCTCTGACCCCAAGTACAGTCCCCCAACCCTGAACCCTGACCCCTGACCCCAAGTATAGTCCCCCAACACTAATCCCCAAACCCTGACCTCAAGTATAGTCCTCCAACCGAGAACCCTGACCCCAAGTACAGTCAACAAACCCTGAACCCTGAACCCTGACCCCAGTACAGTCCCCAAAACCTGAAACCTGAACCCTGACCCCACGTAATGTTCCCAAGCCTGATTCCTGACCCCTGACCCCAAGTACAGTTCCCCAACCCAGCACCCTGAACTCTGACCTCAAGTACAGACCCCCAACCCTGAACCCTGACCCCAAGGACAGTCCCCCAACTCTGAATCACTAAACCTGACCCCAACTACAGTCCCCCAACCCTGAACCCTGAACTTTGACCCCAAGAACAGTCCCCCAATACTGAACACTGACCCCAAGTACAGTCCCCCAATCCTGAACCCTGACCCCAAGTACAGATCCCCAACCCTGAATTCTGACCCCAAGTACAGTCCTCCAACCTGACCCCAAGTACAGTCCTCCAACCCCGAACCCTGACTCCAAGTACTGTCCCCCAGCATGAACCCTGAACTCTGACTTCAAGTACAATCTCCCAACCCTGAAATCTGACCCCTGACCCCAAGTACAGTCCCCAAACACTGAACCCTGAACTCTGATCCCAAGTACAGTCCTCCAAACCTGAACCCTGACGCCTGACCGCAAGTACAGTCCCCCAACCCAGAACCCTGAACTCTGATCCCAAGTACAGTCCCCCAATCCTGAACAACTGAACCCTGACCCCAAGTACAGTCCCCCAACACTGAACCCTGACCCCGAGTACAGTCCCCCAACCCTGAACCCCGAACCCAGATCCCAAGTACAGTCCCCCCAACCCTGAAGTCTGACACCAAGTACAGTCAACCAACACTGAACTCTGACCCCTAGTACAGTCAACCAACACTGAACCATGAAATCTGACCTTATGTACAGTCCCCACAATCCTGAACCCTGACCCCTGACCCCAAATTACAATGCCCCAACCCGGTACCCCCGAACCCTGACCCCAAGTACAGTCCTCCAACCGTGAACCCTGACCCCAAGTACAGTCCCTCACCCCTGACCCCAAGTACAGTCCCCCAACACTGAACTCCGGACCCTGACCCCAAGTACAGACCACCAACACTGAACCATGAACTCTGACCTGATGTACAGTCCCACAATCCTGAACCCTGACCCCAATTACAGTCCCCCAACCCTGAACCCCGAACCCTGACCCCAAGTACAGTCCCCCAACCCTGAACCCTGACCCTAAGTACACTCCCTCACCCCTGACCCCAAGTACAGTCCCCCAAACCAGAACCCTGAACCCAGACCCCAAGTACAGTCTCGCAATCCTGCACCCTGTCCCCTGACCCCAAGTACAGTCCCCCAACACAGAACGCCGAATTCTAACCCCAAGTACAGTCCGCCAACCCAGAACCCTGACCCCAAGGATGTCTCCCAACTCTGAATCACTAAACCTGACCCCAACTACAGTCCCCCAACCCTGAACCCTGAACTTTGACCCCAAGTAAAGTCCCCCAATCCTGAACCCTGACCCCAAGTACAGTCCCCCAACATGAACCCTGACGACAAGTACCATCCCCAACAGTGAACCCCGAACCCTGACCCCAAGTACCATCCCCAACAGTGAACCCCGAACCCTGATCCCAAGTACAGTCCCCCAACCCTGAATTCTGGCCCCAAGTGCAATCCTCCAACCCTGACCCCAAGTACAGACCCCCAACCCCGAACCCTGACTCCAAGTACAGTCCCCCAGCATGAACCCTGAACTCTGAATCCAAGTGCAATCCCCCAACCCTGAACTCTGACCCCTGACCCCAAGTAAAGTCCCCAAACACTGAACCCTGAACTCTGATCCCAAGTACATTCCTCCAACGCTGAACCCTGACCCCGAGTACATTCCCCCAACGCAGAACCCTGAAGTCTGACACCAAGTACAGTCCCCCAAACCTGAACCCTGACCCCAAGTACAGGCGCCCAACCCAGAACCCTGACCCCTGACACCAAGTACAGTCCTCCAACACTGAACTCCGGACCCTGACCCCAAGTACAGTCCCCCAACCCTGAACCCTGACCCCTGACCCCAAGTACGGTCCCCAAACCCTGAACTCTGACCCTAAGTACAGTCCCCCAACACTGAACCATGAACTCTGACCTGATATACAGTCCCACAATCCTGAACCCTGACCCCTGACCCAAATGACAGTCCCCCAACCCTGAACCCTGACCCCAATTACAGTCAACAAACCCTGAAACCTGAACCCTGACCCCAAGTACAGTTCCCCTACCCTGAACCCTGACCCTAAGTACACTCCCTCAACCCTGACCCCAAGTACATTCCCCCAAACCAGAACGCTGAACCCAGACCCCAAGTACAGTCTCGCAATCCTGCACCCTGTCCCCTGACCCCAAGTACAGTCCCCCAACACGGAACGCCGAATTCTAACCCCAAGTACAGTCCTCCAACCCAGAACCCTGACTCCTGACCCCAAGTACAGAACCCCAACGCGGAACTCTGACCCCAAGTATAGTCCCCCAACCCAGAAACCTGATCTCTGACCCCAAGTACAGTCCCCCAACCCTGAACCCTGACCCCTGACCCCAAGTACGGACCCCAAACCCTGAACTCTGACCCCAAGTACAGTCCCCCAACACTGAACCATGAACTCTGACCTGATGTACAGTCCCACAATCCTGAACCCTGACCCCTGACCCAATTGACAGTCCCCCAACCCTGAACCCTGACCCCATTTACAGTCAACAAACCCTGAAACCTGAACCCTGACCCCAAGTACAGTCCCCCAACCCGGAACCCTGACCCTAAGTACACTCCCTCACCCCGACCCCAAGTACATTCCCCCAAACCAGAACGCTGAACCCAGACCCCAAGTACAGTCTCGCAATCCTGCACCCTGTCCCCTGACCCCAAGTACAGTCCCCCAACACGGAACGCCGAATTCTAACCCCAAGTACATTCCCCCAAACCAGAACGCTGAACCCAGACCCCAAGTACAGTCTCGCAATCCTGCACCCTGTCCCCTAACCCCAAGTACAGTCCCCCAATCCAGAACCCTGACTCCTGACCCCAAGTACAGAACCCCAACGCGGAACACTGACCCCAAGTATAGTCCCCCAACCCAGAAACCTGATCTCTGACCCCAAGTACAGTCCCGCAACCCTGAACCCTGATCTCTGACCCCAAGTACAGTCCCCCAACCCTGAACCCTGACCCCTGACCCCAAGTATAGTCCCCCAACACTAATCCCCAAACCCTGACCTCAAGTATAGTCCTCCAACCGAGAACCCTGACCCCAAGTACAGTCAACAAACCCTGAACCCTGAACCCTGACCCCAGTACAGTCCCCAAAACCTGAAACCTGAACCCTGACCCCACGTAATGTTCCCAAGCCTGATTCCTGACCCCTGACCCCAAGTACAGTTCCCCAACCCAGCACCCTGAACTCTGACCTCAAGTGCAGACCCCCAACCCTGAACCCTGACCCCAAGGACAGTCCCCCAACTCTGAATCACTAAACCTGACCCCAACTACAGTCCCCCAACCCTGAACCCTGAACTTTGACCCCAAGAACAGTCCCCCAATACTGAACACTGACCCCAAGTACAGTCCCCCAATCCTGAACCCTGACCCCAAGTACAGATCCCCAACCCTGAATTCTGACCCCAAGTACAGTCCTCCAACCTGACCCCAAGTACAGTCCTCCAACCCCGAACCCTGACTCCAAGTACTGTCCCCCAGCATGAACCCTGAACTCTGACTTCAAGTACAATCTCCCAACCCTGAAATCTGACCCCTGACCCCAAGTACAGTCCCCAAACACTGAACCCTGAACTCTGATCCCAAGTACAGTCCTCCAAACCTGAACCCTGACGCCTGACCGCAAGTACAGTCCCCCAACCCAGAACCCTGAACTCTGATCCCAAGTACAGTCCCCCAATCCTGAACAACTGAACCCTGACCCCAAGTACAGTCCCCCAACACTGAACCCTGACCCCGAGTACAGTCCCCCAACCCTGAACCCCGAACCCAGATCCCAAGTACAGTCCCCCAACCCTGAAGTCTGACACCAAGTACAGTCAACCAACACTGAACTCTGACCCCTAGTACAGTCAACCAACACTGAACCATGAAATCTGACCTTATGTACAGTCCCACAATCCTGAACCCTGACCCCTGACCCCAAATTACAATGCCCCAACCCGGTACCCCGAACCCTGACCCCAAGTACAGTCCTCCAACCGTGAACCCTGACCCCAAGTACAGTCCCTCACCCCTGACCCCAAGTACAGTCCCCCAACACTGAACTCCGGACCCTGACCCCAAGTACAGACCACCAACACTGAACCATGAACTCTGACCTGATGTACAGTCCCACAATCCTGAACCCTGACCCCAATTACAGTCCCCCCAACCCTGAACCCCGAACCCTGACCCCAAGTACAGTCCCCCAACCCTGAACCCTGACCCTAAGTACACTCCCTCACCCCTGACCCCAAGTACAGTCCCCCAAACCAGAACCCTGAACCCAGACCCCAAGTACAGTCTCGCAATCCTGCACCCTGTCCCCTGACCCCAAGTACAGTCCCCCAACACAGAACGCCGAATTCTAACCCCAAGTACAGTCCGCCAACCCAGAACCCTGACCCCAAGGATGTCTCCCAACTCTGAATCACTAAACCTGACCCCAACTACAGTCCCCCAACCCTGAACCCTGAACTTTGACCCCAAGTAAATTCCCCCAATCCTGAACCCTGACCCCAAGTACAGTCCCCCAACATGAACCCTGACCACAAGTACCATCCCCAACAGTGAACCCCGAACCCTGATCCCAAGTACAGTCCCCCAACCCTGAATTCTGGCCCCAAGTGCAATCCTCCAACCCTGACCCCAAGTACAGACCCCCAACCCCGAACCCTGACTCCAAGTACAGTCCCCAGCATGAACCCTGAACTCTGAATACAAGTGCAATCCCCCAACCCTGAACTCTGACCCCTGACCCCAAGTAAAGTCCCCAAACACTGAACCCTGAACTCTGATCCCAAGTACATTCCTCCAACGCTGAACCCTGAAGTCTGACACCAAGTACAGTCCCCCAAACCTGAACCCTGACCCCAAGTACAGGCGCCCAACCCAGAACCCTGACCCCTGACACCAAGTACAGTCCTCCAACACTGAACTCCGGACCCTGACCCCAAGTACAGTCCCCCAACCCTGAACCCTGACCCCTGACCCCAAGTACGGTCCCCAAACCCTGAACTCTGACCCTAAGTACAGTCCCCCAACACTGAACCATGAACTCTGACCTGATATACAGTCCCACAATCCTGAACCCTGACCCCTGACCCAAATGACAGTCCCCCAACCCTGAACCCTGACCCCAATTACAGTCAACAAACCCTGAAACCTGAACCCTGACCCCAAGTACAGTTCCCCTACCCTGAACCCTGACCCTAAGTACACTACCTCAACCCTGACCCCAAGTACATTCCCCCAAACCAGAACGCTGAACCCAGACCCCAAGTACAGTCTCGCAATCCTGCACCCTGTCCCCTGACCCCAAGTACAGTCCCCCAACACGGAACGCCGAATTCTAACCCCAAGTACAGTCCTCCAACCCAGAACCCTGACTCCTGACCCCAAGTACAGAACCCCAACGCGGAACTCTGACCCCAAGTATAGTCCCCCAACCCAGAAACCTGATCTCTGACCCCAAGTACAGTCCCCCAACCCTGAACCCTGACCCCTGACCCCAAGTACGGACCCCAAACCCTGAACTCTGACCCCAAGTACAGTCCCCCAACACTGAACCATGAACTCTGACCTGATATACAGTCCCACAATCCTGAACCCTGACCCCTGACCCAATTGACAGTCCCCCAACCCTGAACCCTGACCCCATTTACAGTCAACAAACCCTGAAACCTGAACCCTGACCCCAAGTACAGTCCCCCAACCCGGAACCCCTGACCCTAAGTACACTCCCTCACCCCGACCCCAAGTACATTCCCCCAAACCAGAACGCTGAACCCAGACCCCAAGTACAGTCTCGCAATCCTGCACCCTGTCCCCTGACCCCAAGTACAGTCCCCCAACACGGAACGCCGAATTCTAACCCCAAGTACATTCCCCCAAACCAGAACGCTGAACCCAGACCCCAAGTACAGTCTCGCAATCCTGCACCCTGTCCCCTAACCCCAAGTACAGTCCCCCAATCCAGAACCCTGACTCCTGACCCCAAGTACAGAACCCCAACGCGGAACACTGACCCCAAGTATAGTCCCCCAACCCAGAAACCTGATCTCTGACCCCAAGTACAGTCCCGCAACCCTGAACCCTGATCTCTGACCCCAAGTACAGTCCCCCAACCCTGAACCCTGACCCCTGACCCCAAGTATAGTCCCCCAACACTAATCCCCAAACCCTGACCTCAAGTATAGTCCTCCAACCGAGAACCCTGACCCCAAGTACAGTCAACAAACCCTGAACCCTGAACCCTGACCCCAGTACAGTCCCCAAAACCTGAAACCTGAACCCTGACCCCACGTAATGTTCCCAAGCCTGATTCCTGACCCCTGACCCCAAGTACAGTTCCCCAACCCAGCACCCTGAACTCTGACCTCAAGTACAGACCCCCAACCCTGAACCCTGACCCCAAGGACAGTCCCCCAACTCTGAATCACTAAACCTGACCCCAACTACAGTCCCCCAACCCTGAAACCTGAACTTTGACCCCAAGAACAGTCCCCCAATACTGAACCCTGACCCCAAGTACAGATCCCCAACCCTGAATTCTGACCCCAAGTACAGTCCTCCAACCTGACCCCAAGTACAGTCCTCCAACCCCGAACCCTGACTCCAAGTACTGTCCCCCAGCATGAACCCTGAACTCTGACTTCAAGTACAATCTCCCAACCCTGAAATCTGACCCCTGACCCCAAGTACAATCCCCAAACACTGAACCCTGAACTCTGATCCCAAGTACAGTCCTCCAAACCTGAACCCTGACGCCTGACCGCAAGTACAGTCCCCCAACCCAGAACCCTGAACTCTGATCCCAAGTACAGTCCCCCAATCCTGAACAACTGAACCCTGACCCCAAGTACAGTCCCCCAACACTGAACCCTGACCCCGAGTACAGTCCCCCAACCCTGAACCCCGAACCCAGATCCCAAGTACAGTCCCCCAACCCTGAAGTCTGACACCAAGTACAGTCAACCAACACTGAACTCTGACCCCTAGTACAGTCAACCAACACTGAACCATGAAATCTGACCTTATGTACAGTCCCACAATCCTGACCCCTGACCCCAAATTACAATGCCCCAACCCGGTACCCCCGAACCCTGACCCCAAGTACAGTCCTCCAACCGTGAACCCTGACCCCAAGTACAGTCCCTCACCCCTGACCCCAAGTACAGTCCCCCAACACTGAACTCCGGACCCTGACCCCAAGTACAGACCACCAACACTGAACCATGAACTCTGACCTGATGTACAGTCCCACAATCCTGAACCCTGACCCCAATTACAGTCCCCCAACCCTGAACCCCGAACCCTGACCCCAAGTACAGTCCCCCAACCCTGAACCCTGACCCTAAGTACACTCCTCACCCCTGACCCCAAGTACAGTCCCCCAAACCAGAACCCTGAACCCAGACCCCAAGTACAGTCTCGCAATCCTGCACCCTGTCCCCTGACCCCAAGTACAGTCCCCCAACACAGAACGCCGAATTCTAACCCCAAGTACAGTCCGCCAACCCAGAACCCTGACCCCAAGGATGTCTCCCAACTCTGAATCACTAAACCTGACCCCAACTACAGTCCCCCAACCCTGAACCCTGAACTTTGACCCCAAGTAAAGTCCCCCAATCCTGAACCCTGACCCCAAGTACAGTCCCCCAACATGAACCCTGACCACAAGTACCATCCCCAACAGTGAACCCCGAACCCTGATCCCAAGTACAGTCCCCCAACCCTGAATTCTGGCCCCAAGTGCAATCCTCCAACCCTGACCCCAAGTACAGACCCCCAACCCCGAACCCTGACTCCAAGTACAGTCCCCCAGCATGAACCCTGAACTCTGAATACAAGTGCAATCCCCCAACCCTGAACTCTGACCCCTGACCCCAAGTAAAGTCCCCAAACACTGAACCCTGAACTCTGATCCCAAGTACATTCCTCCAACGCTGAACCCTGACCCCGAGTACATTCCCCCAACGCAGAACCCTGAAGTCTGACACCAAGTACAGTCCCCCAAACCTGAACCCTGACCCCAAGTACAGGCGCCCAACCCAGAACCCTGACCCCTGACACCAAGTACAGTCCTCCAACACTGAACTCCGGACCCTGACCCCAAGTACAGTCCCCCAACCCTGAACCCTGACCCCTGACCCCAAGTACGGTCCCCAAACCCTGAACTCTGACCCTAAGTACAGTCCCCCAACACTGAACCATGAACTCTGACCTGATATACAGTCCCACAATCCTGAACCCTGACCCCTGACCCAAATGACAGTCCCCCAACCCTGAACCCTGACCCCAATTACAGTCAACAAACCCTGAAACCTGAACCCTGACCCCAAGTACAGTTCCCCTACCCTGAACCCTGACCCTAAGTACACTCCCTCAACCCTGACCCCAAGTACATTCCCCCAAACCAGAACGCTGAACCCAGACCCCAAGTACAGTCTCGCAATCCTGCACCCTGTCCCCCTGACCCCAAGTACAGTCCCCCAACACGGAACGCCGAATTCTAACCCCAAGTACAGTCCTCCAACCCAGAACCCTGACTCCTGACCCCAAGTACAGAACCCCAACGCGGAACTCTGACCCCAAGTATAGTCCCCCAACCCAGAAACCTGATCTCTGACCCCAAGTACAGTCCCCCAACCCTGAACCCTGACCCCTGACCCCAAGTACGGACCCCAAACCCTGAACTCTGACCCCAAGTACAGTCCCCCAACACTGAACCATGAACTCTGACCTGATGTACAGTCCCACAATCCTGAACCCTGACCCCTGACCCAATTGACAGTCCCCCAACCCTGAACCCTGACCCCATTTACAGTCAACAAACCCTGAAACCTGAACCCTGACCCCAAGTACAGTCCCCCAACCCGGAACCCTGACCCTAAGTACACTCCCTCACCCCGACCCCAAGTACATTCCCCCAAACCAGAACGCTGAACCCAGACCCCAAGTACAGTCTCGCAATCCTGCACCCTGTCCCCTGACCCCAAGTACAGTCCCCCAACACGGAACGCCGAATTCTAACCCCAAGTACATTCCCCCAAACCAGAACGCTGAACCCAGACCCCAAGTACAGTCTCGCAATCCTGCACCCTGTCCCCTAACCCCAAGTACAGTCCCCCAATCCAGAACCCTGACTCCTGACCCCAAGTACAGAACCCCAACGCGGAACACTGACCCCAAGTATAGTCCCCCAACCCAGAAACCTGATCTCTGACCCCAAGTACAGTCCCGCAACCCTGAACCCTGATCTCTGACCCCAAGTACAGTCCCCCAACCCTGAACCCTGACCCCTGACCCCAAGTATAGTCCCCCAACACTAATCCCCAAACCCTGACCTCAAGTATAGTCCTCCAACCGAGAACCCTGACCCCAAGTACAGTCAACAAACCCTGAACCCTGAACCCTGACCCCAGTACAGTCCCCAAAACCTGAAACCTGAACCCTGACCCCACGTAATGTTCCCAAGCCTGATTCCTGACCCCTGACCCCAAGTACAGTTCCCCAACCCAGCACCCTGAACTCTGACCTCAAGTACAGACCCCCAACCCTGAACCCTGACCCCAAGGACAGTCCCCCAACTCTGAATCACTAAACCTGACCCCAACTACAGTCCCCCAACCCTGAACCCTGAACTTTGACCCCAAGAACAGTCCCCCAATACTGAACACTGACCCCAAGTACAGTCCCCCAATCCTGAACCCTGACCCCAAGTACAGATCCCCAACCCTGAATTCTGACCCCAAGTACAGTCCTCCAACCTGACCCCAAGTACAGTCCTCCAACCCCGAACCCTGACTCCAAGTACTGTCCCCCAGCATGAACCCTGAACTCTGACTTCAAGTACAATCTCCCAACCCTGAAATCTGACCCCTGACCCCAAGTACAGTCCCCAAACACTGAACCCTGAACTCTGATCCCAAGTACAGTCCTCCAAACCTGAACCCTGACGCCTGACCGCAAGTACAGTCCCCCAACCCAGAACCCTGAACTCTGATCCCAAGTACAGTCCCCCAATCCTGAACAACTGAACCCTGACCCCAAGTACAGTCCCCCAACACTGAACCCTGACCCCGAGTACAGTCCCCCAACCCTGAACCCCGAACCCAGATCCCAAGTACAGTCCCCCAACCCTGAAGTCTGACACCAAGTACAGTCAACCAACACTGAACTCTGACCCCTAGTACAGTCAACCAACACTGAACCATGAAATCTGACCTTATGTACAGTCCCACAATCCTGAACCCTGACCCCTGACCCCAAATTACAATGCCCCAACCCGGTACCCCGAACCCTGACCCCAAGTACAGTCCTCCAACCGTGAACCCTGACCCCAAGTACAGTCCCTCACCCCTGACCCCAAGTACAGTCCCCCAACACTGAACTCCGGACCCTGACCCCAAGTACAGACCACCAACACTGAACCATGAACTCTGACCTGATGTACAGTCCCACAATCCTGAACCCTGACCCCAATTACAGTCCCCCAACCCTGAACTCCGAACCCTGACCCCAAGTACAGTCCCCCAACCCTGAACCCTGACCCTAAGTACACTCCCTCACCCCTGACCCCAAGTACAGTCCCCCAAACCAGAACCCTGAACCCAGACCCCAAGTACAGTCTCGCAATCCTGCACCCTGTCCCCTGACCCCAAGTACAGTCCCCCAACACAGAACGCCGAATTCTAACCCCAAGTACAGTCCGCCAACCCAGAACCCTGACCCCAAGGATGTCTCCCAACTCTGAATCACTAAACCTGACCCCAACTACAGTCCCCCAACCCTGAACCCTGAACTTTGACCCCAAGTAAAGTCCCCCAATCCTGAACCCTGACCCCAAGTACAGTCCCCCAACATGAACCCTGACCACAAGTACCATCCCCAACAGTGAACCCCGAACCCTGATCCCAAGTACAGTCCCCCAACCCTGAATTCTGGCCCCAAGTGCAATCCTCCAACCCTGACCCCAAGTACAGACCCCCAACCCCGAACCCTGACTCCAAGTACAGTCCCCCAGCATGAACCCTGAACTCTGAATACAAGTGCAATCCCCCAACCCTGAACTCTGACCCCTGACCCCAAGTAAAGTCCCCAAACACTGAACCCTGAACTCTGATCCCAAGTACATTCCTCCAACGCTGAACCCTGACCCCGAGTACATTCCCCCAACGCAGAACCCTGAAGTCTGACACCAAGTACAGTCCCCCAAACCTGAACCCTGACCCCAAGTACAGGCGCCCAACCCAGAACCCTGACCCCTGACACCAAGTACAGTCCTCCAACACTGAACTCCGGACCCTGACCCCAAGTACAGTCCCCCAACCCTGAACCCTGACCCCTGACCCCAAGTACGGTCCCCAAACCCTGAACTCTGACCCTAAGTACAGTCCCCCAACACTGAACCATGAACTCTGACCTGATATACAGTCCCACAATCCTGAACCCTGACCCCTGACCCAAATGACAGTCCCCCAACCCTGAACCCTGACCCCAATTACAGTCAACAAACCCTGAAACCTGAACCCTGACCCCAAGTACAGTTCCCCTACCCTGAACCCTGACCCTAAGTACACTCCCTCAACCCTGACCCCAAGTACATTCCCCCAAACCAGAACGCTGAACCCAGACCCCAAGTACAGTCTCGCAATCCTGCACCCTGTCCCCTGACCCCAAGTACAGTCCCCCAACACGGAACGCCGAATTCTAACCCCAAGTACAGTCCTCCAACCCAGAACCCTGACTCCTGACCCCAAGTACAGAACCCCAACGCGGAACTCTGACCCCAAGTATAGTCCCCCAACCCAGAAACCTGATCTCTGACCCCAAGTACAGTCCCCCAACCCTGAACCCTGACCCCTGACCCCAAGTACGGACCCCAAACCCTGAACTCTGACCCCAAGTACAGTCCCCCAACACTGAACCATGAACTCTGACCTGATGTACAGTCCCACAATCCTGAACCCTGACCCCTGACCCAATTGACAGTCCCCCAACCCTGAACCCTGACCCCATTTACAGTCAACAAACCCTGAAACCTGAACCCTGACCCCAAGTACAGTCCCCCAACCCGGAACCCTGACCCTAAGTACACTCCCTCACCCCGACCCCAAGTACATTCCCCCAAACCAGAACGCTGAACCCAGACCCCAAGTACAGTCTCGCAATCCTGCACCCTGTCCCCTGACCCCAAGTACAGTCCCCCAACACGGAACGCCGAATTCTAACCCCAAGTACATTCCCCCAAACCAGAACGCTGAACCCAGACCCCAAGTACAGTCTCGCAATCCTGCACCCTGTCCCCTAACCCCAAGTACAGTCCCCCAATCCAGAACCCTGACTCCTGACCCCAAGTACAGAACCCCAACGCGGAACACTGACCCCAAGTATAGTCCCCCAACCCAGAAACCTGATCTCTGACCCCAAGTACAGTCCCGCAACCCTGAACCCTGATCTCTGACCCCAAGTACAGTCCCCCAACCCTGAACCCTGACCCCTGACCCCAAGTATAGTCCCCCAACACTAATCCCCAAACCCTGACCTCAAGTATAGTCCTCCAACCGAGAACCCTGACCCCAAGTACAGTCAACAAACCCTGAACCCTGAACCCTGACCCCAGTACAGTCCCCAAAACCTGAAACCTGAACCCTGACCCCACGTAATGTTCCCAAGCCTGATTCCTGACCCCTGACCCCAAGTACAGTTCCCCAACCCAGCACCCTGAACTCTGACCTCAAGTACAGACCCCCAACTCTGAATCACTAAACCTGACCCCAACTACAGTCCCCCAACCCTGAACCCTGAACTTTGACCCCAAGAACAGTCCCCCAATACTGAACACTGACCCCAAGTACAGTCCCCCAATCCTGAACCCTGACCCCAAGTACAGATCCCCAACCCTGAATTCTGACCCCAAGTACAGTCCTCCAACCTGACCCCAAGTACAGTCCTCCAACCCCGAACCCTGACTCCAAGTACTGGCATGAACCCTGAACTCTGACTTCAAGTACAATCTCCCAACCCTGAAATCTGACCCCTGACCCCAAGTACAGTCCCCAAACACTGAACCCTGAACTCTGATCCCAAGTACAGTCCTCCAAACCTGAACCCTGACGCCTGACCGCAAGTACAGTCCCCCAACCCAGAACCCTGAACTCTGATCCCAAGTACAGTCCCCCAATCCTGAACAACTGAACCCTGACCCCAAGTACAGTCCCCCAACACTGAACCCTGACCCCGAGTACAGTCCCCCAACCCTGAACCCCGAACCCAGATCCCAAGTACAGTCCCCCAACCCTGAAGTCTGACACCAAGTACAGTCAACCAACACTGAACTCTGACCCCTAGTACAGTCAACCAACACTGAACCATGAAATCTGACCTTATGTACAGTCCCACAATCCTGAACCCTGACCCCTGACCCCAAATTACAATGCCCCAACCCAGTACCCCGAACCCTGACCCCAAGTACAGTCCTCCAACCGTGAACCCTGACCCCAAGTACAGTCCCTCACCCCTGACCCCAAGTACAGTCCCCCAACACTGAACTCCGGACCCTGACCCCAAGTACAGACCACCAACACTGAACCATGAACTCTGACCTGATGTACAGTCCCACAATCCTGAACCCTGACCCCAATTACAGTCCCCCAACCCTGAACCCCGAACCCTGACCCCAAGTACAGTCCCCCAACCCTGAACCCTGACCCTAAGTACACTCCCTCACCCCTGACCCCAAGTACAGTCCCCCAAACCAGAACCCTGAACCCAGACCCCAAGTACAGTCTCGCAATCCTGCACCCTGTCCCCTGACCCCAAGTACAGTCCCCCAACACAGAACGCCGAATTCTAACCCCAAGTACAGTCCGCCAACCCAGAACCCTGACCCCAAGGATGTCTCCCAACTCTGAATCACTAAACCTGACCCCAACTACAGTCCCCCAACCCTGAACCCTGAACTTTGACCCCAAGTAAAGTCCCCCAATCCTGAACCCTGACCCCAAGTACAGTCCCCCAACATGAACCCTGACCACAAGTACCATCCCCAACAGTGAACCCCGAACCCTGATCCCAAGTACAGTCCCCCAACCCTGAATTCTGGCCCCAAGTGCAATCCTCCAACCCTGACCCCAAGTACAGACCCCCAACCCCGAACCCTGACTCCAAGTACAGTCCCCCAGCATGAACCCTGAACTCTGAATACAAGTGCAATCCCCCAACCCTGAACTCTGACCCCTGACCCCAAGTAAAGTCCCCAAACACTGAACCCTGAACTCTGATCCCAAGTACATTCCCCCAACGCAGAACCCTGAAGTCTGACACCAAGTACAGTCCCCCAAACCTGAACCCTGACCCCAAGTACAGGCGCCCAACCCAGAACCCTGACCCCTGACACCAAGTACAGTCCTCCAACACTGAACTCCGGACCCTGACCCCAAGTACAGTCCCCCAACCCTGAACCCTGACCCCTGACCCCAAGTACGGTCCCCAAACCCTGAACTCTGACCCTAAGTACAGTCCCCCAACACTGAACCATGAACTCTGACCTGATATACAGTCCCACAATCCTGAACCCTGACCCCTGACCCAAATGACAGTCCCCCAACCCTGAACCCTGACCCCAATTACAGTCAACAAACCCTGAAACCTGAACCCTGACCCCAAGTACAGTTCCCCTACCCTGAACCCTGACCCTAAGTACACTACCTCAACCCTGACCCCAAGTACATTCCCCCAAACCAGAACGCTGAACCCAGACCCCAAGTACAGTCTCGCAATCCTGCACCCTGTCCCCTGACCCCAAGTACAGTCCCCCAACACGGAACGCCGAATTCTAACCCCAAGTACAGTCCTCCAACCCAGAACCCTGACTCCTGACCCCAAGTACAGAACCCCAACGCGGAACTCTGACCCCAAGTATAGTCCCCCAACCCAGAAACCTGATCTCTGACCCCAAGTACAGTCCCCCAACCCTGAACCCTGACCCCTGACCCCAAGTACGGACCCCAAACCCTGAACTCTGACCCCAAGTACAGTCCCCCAACACTGAACCATGAACTCTGACCTGATATACAGTCCCACAATCCTGAACCCTGACCCCTGACCCAATTGACAGTCCCCCAACCCTGAACCCTGACCCCATTTACAGTCAACAAACCCTGAAACCTGAACCCTGACCCCAAGTACAGTCCCCCAACCCGGAACCCTGACCCTAAGTACACTCCCTCACCCCGACCCCAAGTACATTCCCCCAAACCAGAACGCTGAACCCAGACCCCAAGTACAGTCTCGCAATCCTGCACCCTGTCCCCTGACCCCAAGTACAGTCCCCCAACACGGAACGCCGAATTCTAACCCCAAGTACATTCCCCCAAACCAGAACGCTGAACCCAGACCCCAAGTACAGTCTCGCAATCCTGCACCCTGTCCCCTGACCCCAAGTACAGTCCCCCAACACGGAACGCCGAATTCTAACCCCAAGTACATTCCCCCAAACCAGAACGCTGAACCCAGACCCCAAGTACAGTCTCGCAATCCTGCACCCTGTCCCCTAACCCCAAGTACAGTCCCCCAATCCAGAACCCTGACTCCTGACCCCAAGTACAGAACCCCAACGCGGAACACTGACCCCAAGTATAGTCCCCCAACCCAGAAACCTGATCTCTGACCCCAAGTACAGTCCCGCAACCCTGAACCCTGATCTCTGACCCCAAGTACAGTCCCCCAACCCTGAACCCTGACCCCTGACCCCAAGTATAGTCCCCCAACACTAATCCCCAAACCCTGACTTCAAGTATAGTCCTCCAACCGAGAACCCTGACCCCAAGTACAGTCAACAAACCCTGAACCCTGACCCCAGTACAGTCCCCAAAACCTGAAACCTGAACCCTGACCCCACGTAATGTTCCCAAGCCTGATTCCTGACCCCTGACCCCAAGTACAGTTCCCCAACCCAGCACCCTGAACTCTGACCTCAAGTACAGACCCCCAACCCTGAACCCTGACCCCAAGGACAGTCCCCCAACTCTGAATCACTAAACCTGACCCCAACTACAGTCCCCCAACCCTGAAACCTGAACTTTGACCCCAAGAACAGTCCCCCAATACTGAACCCTGACCCCAAGTACAGATCCCCAACCCTGAATTCTGACCCCAAGTACAGTCCTGCAACCTGACCCCAAGTACAGTCCTCCAACCCCGAACCCTGACTCCAAGTACTGTCCCCCAGCATGAACCCTGAACTCTGACTTCAAGTACAATCTCCCAACCCTGAAATCTGACCCCTGACCCCAAGTACAATCCCCAAACACTGAACCCTGAACTCTGATCCCAAGTACAGTCCTCCAAACCTGAACCCTGACGCCTGACCGCAAGTACAGTCCCCCAACCCAGAACCCTGAACTCTGATCCCAAGTACAGTCCCCCAATCCTGAACAACTGAACCCTGACCCCAAGTACAGTCCCCCAACACTGAACCCTGACCCCGAGTACAGTCCCCCAACCCTGAACCCCGAACCCAGATCCCAAGTACAGTCCCCCAACCCTGAAGTCTGACACCAAGTACAGTCAACCAACACTGAACTCTGACCCCTAGTACAGTCAACCAACACTGAACCATGAAATCTGACCTTATGTACAGTCCCACAATCCTGAACCCTGACCCCAAATTACAATGCCCCAACCCGGTACCCCGAACCCTGACCCCAAGTACAGTCCTCCAACCGTGAACCCTGACCCCAAGTACAGTCCCTCACCCCTGACCCCAAGTACAGTCCCCCAACACTGAACTCCGGACCCTGACCCCAAGTACAGACCACCAACACTGAACCATGAACTCTGACCTGATGTACAGTCCCACAATCCTGAACCCTGACCCCAATTACAGTCCCCCAACCCTGAACCCCGAACCCTGACCCCAAGTACAGTCCCCCAACCCTGAACCCTGACCCTAAGTACACTCCCTCACCCCTGACCCCAAGTACAGTCCCCCAAACCAGAACCCTGAACCCAGACCCCAAGTACAGTCTCGCAATCCTGCACCCTGTCCCCTGACCCCAAGTACAGTCCCCCAACACAGAACGCCGAATTCTAACCCCAAGTACAGTCCGCCAACCCAGAACCCTGACCCCAAGGATGTCTCCCAACTCTGAATCACTAAACCTGACCCCAACTACAGTCCCCCAACCCTGAACCCTGAACTTTGACCCCAAGTAAAGTCCCCCAATCCTGAACCCTGACCCCAAGTACAGTCCCCCAACATGAACCCTGACCACAAGTACCATCCCCAACAGTGAACCCCGAACCCTGATCCCAAGTACAGTCCCCCAACCCTGAATTCTGGCCCCAAGTGCAATCCTCCAACCCTGACCCCAAGTACAGACCCCCAACCCCGAACCCTGACTCCAAGTACAGTCCCCCAGCATGAACCCTGAACTCTGAATCCAAGTGCAATCCCCCAACCCTGAACTCTGACCCCTGACCCCAAGTAAAGTCCCCAAACACTGAACCCTGAACTCTGATCCCAAGTACATTCCTCCAACGCTGAACCCTGACCCCAAGTACATTCCCCCAACGCAGAACCCTGAAGTCTGACACCAAGTACAGTCCCCCAAACCTGAACCCTGACCCCAAGTACAGGCGCCCAACCCAGAACCCTGACCCCTGACACCAAGTACAGTCCTCCAACACTGAACTCCGGACCCTGACCCCAAGTACAGTCCCCCAACCCTGAACCCTGACCCCTGACCCCAAGTACGGTCCCCAAACCCTGAACTCTGACCCTAAGTACAGTCCCCCAACACTGAACCATGAACTCTGACCTGATATACAGTCCCACAATCCTGAACCCTGACCCCTGACCCAAATGACAGTCCCCCAACCCTGAACCCTGACCCCAATTACAGTCAACAAACCCTGAAACCTGAACCCTGACCCCAAGTACAGTTCCCCTACCCTGAACCCTGACCCTAAGTACACTACCTCAACCCTGACCCCAAGTACATTCCCCCAAACCAGAACGCTGAACCCAGACCCCAAGTACAGTCTCGCAATCCTGCACCCTGTCCCCTGACCCCAAGTACAGTCCCCCAACACGGAACGCCGAATTCTAACCCCAAGTACAGTCCTCCAACCCAGAACCCTGACTCCTGACCCCAAGTACAGAACCACAACGCGGAACTCTGACCCCAAGTATAGTCCCCCAACCCAGAAACCTGATCTCTGACCCCAAGTACAGTCCCCCAACCCTGAACCCTGACCCCTGACCCCAAGTACGGACCCCAAACCCTGAACTCTGACCCCAAGTACAGTCCCCCAACACTGAACCATGAACTCTGACCTGATGTACAGTCCCACAATCCTGAACCCTGACCCCTGACCCAATTGACAGTCCCCCAACCCTGAACCCTGACCCCATTTACAGTCAACAAACCCTGAAACCTGAACCCTGACCCCAAGTACAGTCCCCCAACACGGAACGCCGAATTCTAACCCCAAGTACATTCCCCCAAACCAGAACGCTGAACCCAGACCCCAAGTACAGTCTCGCAATCCTGCACCCTGTCCCCTAACCCCAAGTACAGTCCCCCAATCCAGAACCCTGACTCCTGACCCCAAGTACAGAACCCCAACGCGGAACACTGACCCCAAGTATAGTCCCCCAACCCAGAAACCTGATCTCTGACCCCAAGTACAGTCCCGCAACCCTGAACCCTGATCTCTGACCCCAAGTACAGTCCCCCAACCCTGAACCCTGACCCCTGACCCCAAGTATAGTCCCCCAACACTAATCCCCAAACCCTGACCTCAAGTATAGTCCTCCAACCGAGAACCCTGACCCCAAGTACAGTCAACAAACCCTGAACCCTGAACCCTGACCCCAGTACAGTCCCCAAAACCTGAAACCTGAACCCTGACCCCACGTAATGTTCCCAAGCCTGATTCCTGACCCCTGACCCCAAGTACAGTTCCCCAACCCAGCACCCTGAACTCTGACCTCAAGTACAGACCCCCAACCCTGAACCCTGACCCCAAGGACAGTCCCCCAACTCTGAATCACTAAACCTGACCCCAACTACAGTCCCCCAACCCTGAACCCTGAACTTTGACCCCAAGAACAGTCCCCCAATACTGAACACTGACCCCAAGTACAGTCCCCCAATCCTGAACCCTGACCCCAAGTACAGATCCCCAACCCTGAATTCTGACCCCAAGTACAGTCCTCCAACCTGACCCCAAGTACAGTCCTCCAACCCCGAACCCTGACTCCAAGTACTGTCCCCCAGCATGAACCCTGAACTCTGACTTCAAGTACAATCTCCCAACCCTGAAATCTGACCCCTGACCCCAAGTACAGTCCCCAAACACTGAACCCTGAACTCTGATCCCAAGTACAGTCCTCCAAACCTGAACCCTGACGCCTGACCGCAAGTACAGTCCCCCAACCCAGAACCCTGAACTCTGATCCCAAGTACAGTCCCCCAATCCTGAACAACTGAACCCTGACC
Organism: Prionace glauca; assembly: GCA_037974335.1. NCBI lineage: Eukaryota > Metazoa > Chordata > Chondrichthyes > Carcharhiniformes > Carcharhinidae > Prionace > Prionace glauca. The sequence goes on along the minus strand of JBBMRE010000162.1, from coordinate 53,125 downwards.
CCAAGTACAGTCCCCCAACACTGAACCCTGACCCCGAGTACAGTCCCCCAACCCTGAACCCCGAACCCAGATCCCAAGTACAGTCCCCCAACCCTGAAGTCTGACACCAAGTACAGTCAACCAACACTGAACTCTGACCCCTAGTACAGTCAACCAACACTGAACCATGAAATCTGACCTTATGTACAGTCCCACAATCCTGAACCCTGACCCCTGACCCCAAATTACAATGCCCCAACCCAGTACCCCGAACCCTGACCCCAAGTACAGTCCTCCAACCGTGAACCCTGACCCCAAGTACAGTCCCTCACCCCTGACCCCAAGTACAGTCCCCCAACACTGAACTCCGGACCCTGACCCCAAGTACAGACCACCAACACTGAACCATGAACTCTGACCTGATGTACAGTCCCACAATCCTGAACCCTGACCCCAATTACAGTCCCCCAACCCTGAACCCCGAACCCTGACCCCAAGTACAGTCCCCCAACCCTGAACCCTGACCCTAAGTACACTCCCTCACCCCTGACCCCAAGTACAGTCCCCCAAACCAGAACCCTGAACCCAGACCCCAAGTACAGTCTCGCAATCCTGCACCCTGTCCCCTGACCCCAAGTACAGTCCCCCAACCCAGAACCCTGAACTCTGATCCCAAGTACAGTCCCCCAATCCTGAACAACTGAACCCTGACCCCAAGTACAGTCCCCCAACACTGAACCCTGACCCCGAGTACAGTCCCCCAACCCTGAACCCCGAACCCAGATCCCAAATACAGTCCCCCAACCCTGAAGTCTGACACCAAGTACAGTCAACCAACACTGAACTCTGACCCCTAGTACAGTCAACCAACACTGAACCATGAAATCTGACCTTATGTACAGTCCCACAATCCTGAACCCTGACCCCTGACCCCAAATTACAATGCCCCAACCCAGTACCCCGAACCCTGACCCCAAGTACAGTCCTCCAACCGTGAACCCTGACCCCAAGTACAGTCCCTCACCCCTGACCCCAAGTACAGTCCCCCAACACTGAACTCCGGACCCTGACCCCAAGTACAGACCACCAACACTGAACCATGAACTCTGACCTGATGTACAGTCCCACAATCCTGAACCCTGACCCCAATTACAGTCCCCCAACCCTGAACCCCGAACCCTGACCCCAAGTACAGTCCCCCAACCCTGAACCCTGACCCTAAGTACACTCCCTCACCCCTGACCCCAAGTACAGTCCCCCAAACCAGAACCCTGAACCCAGACCCCAAGTACAGTCTCGCAATCCTGCACCCTGTCCCCTGACCCCAAGTACAGTCCCCCAACACAGAACGCCGAATTCTAACCCCAAGTACAGTCCGCCAACCCAGAACCCTGACCCCAAGGATGTCTCCCAACTCTGAATCACTAAACCTGACCCCAACTACAGTCCCCCAACCCTGAACCCTGAACTTTGACCCCAAGTAAAGTCCCCCAATCCTGAACCCTGACCCCAAGTACAGTCCCCCAACATGAACCCTGACCACAAGTACCATCCCCAACAGTGAACCCCGAACCCTGATCCCAAGTACAGTCCCCCAACCCTGAATTCTGGCCCCAAGTGCAATCCTCCAACCCTGACCCCAAGTACAGACCCCCAACCCCGAACCCTGACTCCAAGTACAGTCCCCCAGCATGAACCCTGAACTCTGAATACAAGTGCAATCCCCCAACCCTGAACTCTGACCCCTGACCCCAAGTAAAGTCCCCAAACACTGAACCCTGAACTCTGATCCCAAGTACATTCCCCCAACGCAGAACCCTGAAGTCTGACACCAAGTACAGTCCCCCAAACCTGAACCCTGACCCCAAGTACAGGCGCCCAACCCAGAACCCTGACCCCTGACACCAAGTACAGTCCTCCAACACTGAACTCCGGACCCTGACCCCAAGTACAGTCCCCCAACCCTGAACCCTGACCCCTGACCCCAAGTACGGTCCCCAAACCCTGAACTCTGACCCTAAGTACAGTCCCCCAACACTGAACCATGAACTCTGACCTGATATACAGTCCCACAATCCTGAACCCTGACCCCTGACCCAAATGACAGTCCCCCAACCCTGAACCCTGACCCCAATTACAGTCAACAAACCCTGAAACCTGAACCCTGACCCCAAGTACAGTTCCCCTACCCTGAACCCTGACCCTAAGTACACTACCTCAACCCTGACCCCAAGTACATTCCCCCAAACCAGAACGCTGAACCCAGACCCCAAGTACAGTCTCGCAATCCTGCACCCTGTCCCCTGACCCCAAGTACAGTCCCCCAACACGGAACGCCGAATTCTAACCCCAAGTACAGTCCTCCAACCCAGAACCCTGACTCCTGACCCCAAGTACAGAACCCCAACGCGGAACTCTGACCCCAAGTATAGTCCCCCAACCCAGAAACCTGATCTCTGACCCCAAGTACAGTCCCCCAACCCTGAACCCTGACCCCTGACCCCAAGTACGGACCCCAAACCCTGAACTCTGACCCCAAGTACAGTCCCCCAACACTGAACCATGAACTCTGACCTGATATACAGTCCCACAATCCTGAACCCTGACCCCTGACCCAATTGACAGTCCCCCAACCCTGAACCCTGACCCCATTTACAGTCAACAAACCCTGAAACCTGAACCCTGACCCCAAGTACAGTCCCCCAACCCGGAACCCTGACCCTAAGTACACTCCCTCACCCCGACCCCAAGTACATTCCCCCAAACCAGAACGCTGAACCCAGACCCCAAGTACAGTCTCGCAATCCTGCACCCTGTCCCCTGACCCCAAGTACAGTCCCCCAACACGGAACGCCGAATTCTAACCCCAAGTACATTCCCCCAAACCAGAACGCTGAACCCAGACCCCAAGTACAGTCTCGCAATCCTGCACCCTGTCCCCTAACCCCAAGTACAGTCCCCCAATCCAGAACCCTGACTCCTGACCCCAAGTACAGAACCCCAACGCGGAACACTGACCCCAAGTATAGTCCCCCAACCCAGAAACCTGATCTCTGACCCCAAGTACAGTCCCGCAACCCTGAACCCTGATCTCTGACCCCAAGTACAGTCCCCCAACCCTGAACCCTGACCCCTGACCCCAAGTATAGTCCCCCAACACTAATCCCCAAACCCTGACTTCAAGTATAGTCCTCCAACCGAGAACCCTGACCCCAAGTACAGTCAACAAACCCTGAACCCTGAACCCTGACCCCAGTACAGTCCCCAAAACCTGAAACCTGAACCCTGACCCCACGTAATGTTCCCAAGCCTGATTCCTGACCCCTGACCCCAAGTACAGTTCCCCAACCCAGCACCCTGAACTCTGACCTCAAGTACAGACCCCCAACCCTGAACCCTGACCCCAAGGACAGTCCCCCAACTCTGAATCACTAAACCTGACCCCAACTACAGTCCCCCAACCCTGAAACCTGAACTTTGACCCCAAGAACAGTCCCCCAATACTGAACCCTGACCCCAAGTACAGATCCCCAACCCTGAATTCTGACCCCAAGTACAGTCCTGCAACCTGACCCCAAGTACAGTCCTCCAACCCCGAACCCTGACTCCAAGTACTGTCCCCCAGCATGAACCCTGAACTCTGACTTCAAGTACAATCTCCCAACCCTGAAATCTGACCCCTGACCCCAAGTACAATCCCCAAACACTGAACCCTGAACTCTGATCCCAAGTACAGTCCTCCAAACCTGAACCCTGACGCCTGACCGCAAGTACAGTCCCCCAACCCAGAACCCTGAACTCTGATCCCAAGTACAGTCCCCCAATCCTGAACAACTGAACCCTGACCCCAAGTACAGTCCCCCAACACTGAACCCTGACCCCGAGTACAGTCCCCCAACCCTGAACCCCGAACCCAGATCCCAAGTACAGTCCCCCAACCCTGAAGTCTGACACCAAGTACAGTCAACCAACACTGAACTCTGACCCCTAGTACAGTCAACCAACACTGAACCATGAAATCTGACCTTATGTACAGTCCCACAATCCTGAACCCTGACCCCAAATTACAATGCCCCAACCCGGTACCCCGAACCCTGACCCCAAGTACAGTCCTCCAACCGTGAACCCTGACCCCAAGTACAGTCCCTCACCCCTGACCCCAAGTACAGTCCCCCAACACTGAACTCCGGACCCTGACCCCAAGTACAGACCACCAACACTGAACCATGAACTCTGACCTGATGTACAGTCCCACAATCCTGAACCCTGACCCCAATTACAGTCCCCCAACCCTGAACCCCGAACCCTGACCCCAAGTACAGTCCCCCAACCCTGAACCCTGACCCTAAGTACACTCCCTCACCCCTGACCCCAAGTACAGTCCCCCAAACCAGAACCCTGAACCCAGACCCCAAGTACAGTCTCGCAATCCTGCACCCTGTCCCCTGACCCCAAGTACAGTCCCCCAACACAGAACGCCGAATTCTAACCCCAAGTACAGTCCGCCAACCCAGAACCCTGACCCCAAGGATGTCTCCCAACTCTGAATCACTAAACCTGACCCCAACTACAGTCCCCCAACCCTGAACCCTGAACTTTGACCCCAAGTAAAGTCCCCCAATCCTGAACCCTGACCCCAAGTACAGTCCCCCAACATGAACCCTGACCACAAGTACCATCCCCAACAGTGAACCCCGAACCCTGATCCCAAGTACAGTCCCCCAACCCTGAATTCTGGCCCCAAGTGCAATCCTCCAACCCTGACCCCAAGTACAGACCCCCAACCCCGAACCCTGACTCCAAGTACAGTCCCCCAGCATGAACCCTGAACTCTGAATCCAAGTGCAATCCCCCAACCCTGAACTCTGACCCCTGACCCCAAGTAAAGTCCCCAAACACTGAACCCTGAACTCTGATCCCAAGTACATTCCTCCAACGCTGAACCCTGACCCCAAGTACATTCCCCCAACGCAGAACCCTGAAGTCTGACACCAAGTACAGTCCCCCAAACCTGAACCCTGACCCCAAGTACAGGCGCCCAACCCAGAACCCTGACCCCTGACACCAAGTACAGTCCTCCAACACTGAACTCCGGACCCTGACCCCAAGTACAGTCCCCCAACCCTGAACCCTGACCCCTGACCCCAAGTACGGTCCCCAAACCCTGAACTCTGACCCTAAGTACAGTCCCCCAACACTGAACCATGAACTCTGACCTGATATACAGTCCCACAATCCTGAACCCTGACCCCTGACCCAAATGACAGTCCCCCAACCCTGAACCCTGACCCCAATTACAGTCAACAAACCCTGAAACCTGAACCCTGACCCCAAGTACAGTTCCCCTACCCTGAACCCTGACCCTAAGTACACTACCTCAACCCTGACCCCAAGTACATTCCCCCAAACCAGAACGCTGAACCCAGACCCCAAGTACAGTCTCGCAATCCTGCACCCTGTCCCCTGACCCCAAGTACAGTCCCCCAACACGGAACGCCGAATTCTAACCCCAAGTACAGTCCTCCAACCCAGAACCCTGACTCCTGACCCCAAGTACAGAACCACAACGCGGAACTCTGACCCCAAGTATAGTCCCCCAACCCAGAAACCTGATCTCTGACCCCAAGTACAGTCCCCCAACCCTGAACCCTGACCCCTGACCCCAAGTACGGACCCCAAACCCTGAACTCTGACCCCAAGTACAGTCCCCCAACACTGAACCATGAACTCTGACCTGATGTACAGTCCCACAATCCTGAACCCTGACCCCTGACCCAATTGACAGTCCCCCAACCCTGAACCCTGACCCCATTTACAGTCAACAAACCCTGAAACCTGAACCCTGACCCCAAGTACAGTCCCCCAACACGGAACGCCGAATTCTAACCCCAAGTACATTCCCCCAAACCAGAACGCTGAACCCAGACCCCAAGTACAGTCTCGCAATCCTGCACCCTGTCCCCTAACCCCAAGTACAGTCCCCCAATCCAGAACCCTGACTCCTGACCCCAAGTACAGAACCCCAACGCGGAACACTGACCCCAAGTATAGTCCCCCAACCCAGAAACCTGATCTCTGACCCCAAGTACAGTCCCGCAACCCTGAACCCTGATCTCTGACCCCAAGTACAGTCCCCCAACCCTGAACCCTGACCCCTGACCCCAAGTATAGTCCCCCAACACTAATCCCCAAACCCTGACCTCAAGTATAGTCCTCCAACCGAGAACCCTGACCCCAAGTACAGTCAACAAACCCTGAACCCTGAACCCTGACCCCAGTACAGTCCCCAAAACCTGAAACCTGAACCCTGACCCCACGTAATGTTCCCAAGCCTGATTCCTGACCCCTGACCCCAAGTACAGTTCCCCAACCCAGCACCCTGAACTCTGACCTCAAGTACAGACCCCCAACCCTGAACCCTGACCCCAAGGACAGTCCCCCAACTCTGAATCACTAAACCTGACCCCAACTACAGTCCCCCAACCCTGAACCCTGAACTTTGACCCCAAGAACAGTCCCCCAATACTGAACACTGACCCCAAGTACAGTCCCCCAATCCTGAACCCTGACCCCAAGTACAGATCCCCAACCCTGAATTCTGACCCCAAGTACAGTCCTCCAACCTGACCCCAAGTACAGTCCTCCAACCCCGAACCCTGACTCCAAGTACTGTCCCCCAGCATGAACCCTGAACTCTGACTTCAAGTACAATCTCCCAACCCTGAAATCTGACCCCTGACCCCAAGTACAGTCCCCAAACACTGAACCCTGAACTCTGATCCCAAGTACAGTCCTCCAAACCTGAACCCTGACGCCTGACCGCAAGTACAGTCCCCCAACCCAGAACCCTGAACTCTGATCCCAAGTACAGTCCCCCAATCCTGAACAACTGAACCCTGACCCCAAGTACAGTCCCCCAACACTGAACCCTGACCCCGAGTACAGTCCCCCAACCCTGAACCCCGAACCCAGATCCCAAGTACAGTCCCCCAACCCTGAAGTCTGACACCAAGTACAGTCAACCAACACTGAACTCTGACCCCTAGTACAGTCAACCAACACTGAACCATGAAATCTGACCTTATGTACAGTCCCACAATCCTGAACCCTGACCCCTGACCCCAAATTACAATGCCCCAACCCAGTACCCCGAACCCTGACCCCAAGTACAGTCCTCCAACCGTGAACCCTGACCCCAAGTACAGTCCCTCACCCCTGACCCCAAGTACAGTCCCCCAACACTGAACTCCGGACCCTGACCCCAAGTACAGACCACCAACACTGAACCATGAACTCTGACCTGATGTACAGTCCCACAATCCTGAACCCTGACCCCAATTACAGTCCCCCAACCCTGAACCCCGAACCCTGACCCCAAGTACAGTCCCCCAACCCTGAACCCTGACCCTAAGTACACTCCCTCACCCCTGACCCCAAGTACAGTCCCCCAAACCAGAACCCTGAACCCAGACCCCAAGTACAGTCTCGCAATCCTGCACCCTGTCCCCTGACCCCAAGTACAGTCCCCCAACACAGAACGCCGAATTCTAACCCCAAGTACAGTCCGCCAACCCAGAACCCTGACCCCAAGGATGTCTCCCAACTCTGAATCACTAAACCTGACCCCAACTACAGTCCCCCAACCCTGAACCCTGAACTTTGACCCCAAGTAAAGTCCCCCAATCCTGAACCCTGACCCCAAGTACAGTCCCCCAACATGAACCCTGACCACAAGTACCATCCCCAACAGTGAACCCCGAACCCTGATCCCAAGTACAGTCCCCCAACCCTGAATTCTGGCCCCAAGTGCAATCCTCCAACCCTGACCCCAAGTACAGACCCCCAACCCCGAACCCTGACTCCAAGTACAGTCCCCCAGCATGAACCCTGAACTCTGAATCCAAGTGCAATCCCCCAACCCTGAACTCTGACCCCTGACCCCAAGTAAAGTCCCCAAACACTGAACCCTGAACTCTGATCCCAAGTACATTCCTCCAACGCTGAACCCTGACCCCGAGTACATTCCCCCAACGCAGAACCCTGAAGTCTGACACCAAGTACAGTCCCCCAAACCTGAACCCTGACCCCAAGTACAGGCGCCCAACCCAGAACCCTGACCCCTGACACCAAGTACAGTCCTCCAACACTGAACTCCGGACCCTGACCCCAAGTACAGTCCCCCAACCCTGAACCCTGACCCCAAGTACGGTCCCCAAACCCTGAACTCTGACCCTAAGTACAGTCCCCCAACACTGAACCATGAACTCTGACCTGATATACAGTCCCACAATCCTGAACCCTGACCCCTGACCCAAATGACAGTCCCCCAACCCTGAACCCTGACCCCAATTACAGTCAACAAACCCTGAAACCTGAACCCTGACCCCAAGTACAGTTCCCCTACCCTGAACCCTGACCCTAAGTACACTCCCTCAACCCTGACCCCAAGTACATTCCCCCAAACCAGAACGCTGAACCCAGACCCCAAGTACAGTCTCGCAATCCTGCACCCTGTCTCCTGACCCCAAGTACAGTCCCCCAATCCAGAACCCTGACTCCTGACCCCAAGTACAGAACCCCAACGCGGAACACTGACCCCAAGTATAGTCCCCCAACCCAGAAACCTGATCTCTGACCCCAAGTACAGTCCCGCAACCCTGAACCCTGATCTCTGACCCCAAGTACAGTCCCCCAACCCTGAACCCTGACCCCTGACCCCAAGTATAGTCCCCCAACACTAATCCCCAAACCCTGACCTCAAGTATAGTCCTCCAACCGAGAACCCTGACCCCAAGTACAGTCAACAAACCCTGAACCCTGAACCCTGACCCCAGTACAGTCCCCAAAACCTGAAACCTGAACCCTGACCCCACGTAATGTTCCCAAGCCTGATTCCTGACCCCTGACCCCAAGTACAGTTCCCCAACCCAGCACCCTGAACTCTGACCTCAAGTACAGACCCCCAACCCTGAACCCTGACCCCAAGGACAGTCCCCCAACTCTGAATCACTAAACCTGACCCCAACTACAGTCCCCCAACCCTGAACCCTGAACTTTGACCCCAAGAACAGTCCCCCAATACTGAACACTGACCCCAAGTACAGTCCCCCAATCCTGAACCCTGACCCCAAGTACAGATCCCCAACCCTGAATTCTGACCCCAAGTACAGTCCTCCAACCTGACCCCAAGTACAGTCCTCCAACCCCGAACCCTGACTCCAAGTACTGTCCCCCAGCATGAACCCTGAACTCTGACTTCAAGTACAATCTCCCAACCCTGAAATCTGACCCCTGACCCCAAGTACAGTCCCCAAACACTGAACCCTGAACTCTGATCCCAAGTACAGTCCTCCAAACCTGAACCCTGACGCCTGACCGCAAGTACAGTCCCCCAACCCAGAACCCTGAACTCTGATCCCAAGTACAGTCCCCCAATCCTGAACAACTGAACCCTGACCCCAAGTACAGTCCCCCAACACTGAACCCTGACCCCGAGTACAGTCCCCCAACCCTGAACCCCGAACCCAGATCCCAAGTACAGTCCCCCAACCCTGAAGTCTGACACCAAGTACAGTCAACCAACACTGAACTCTGACCCCTAGTACAGTCAACCAACACTGAACCATGAAATCTGACCTTATGTACAGTCCCACAATCCTGAACCCTGACCCCTGACCCCAAATTACAATGCCCCAACCCGGTACCCCGAACCCTGACCCCAAGTACAGTCCTCCAACCGTGAACCCTGACCCCAAGTACAGTCCCTCACCCCTGACCCCAAGTACAGTCCCCCAACACTGAACTCCGGACCCTGACCCCAAGTACAGACCACCAACACTGAACCATGAACTCTGACCTGATGTACAGTCCCACAATCCTGAACCCTGACCCCAATTACAGTCCCCCAACCCTGAACCCCGAACCCTGACCCCAAGTACAGTCCCCCAACCCTGAACCCTGACCCTAAGTACACTCCCTCACCCCTGACCCCAAGTACAGTCCCCCAAACCAGAACCCTGAACCCAGACCCCAAGTACAGTCTCGCAATCCTGCACCCTGTCCCCTGACCCCAAGTACAGTCCCCCAACACAGAACGCCGAATTCTAACCCCAAGTACAGTCCGCCAACCCAGAACCCTGACCCCAAGGATGTCTCCCAACTCTGAATCACTAAACCTGACCCCAACTACAGTCCCCCAACCCTGAACCCTGAACTTTGACCCCAAGTAAAGTCCCCCAATCCTGAACCCTGACCCCAAGTACAGTCCCCCAACATGAACCCTGACCACAAGTACCATCCCCAACAGTGAACCCCGAACCCTGATCCCAAGTACAGTCCCCCAACCCTGAATTCTGGCCCCAAGTGCAATCCTCCAACCCTGACCCCAAGTACAGACCCCCAACCCCGAACCCTGACTCCAAGTACAGTCCCCCAGCATGAACCCTGAACTCTGAATACAAGTGCAATCCCCCAACCCTGAACTCTGACCCCTGACCCCAAGTAAAGTCCCCAAACACTGAACCCTGAACTCTGATCCCAAGTACATTCCTCCAACGCTGAACCCTGACCCCAAGTACATTCCCCCAACGCAGAACCCTGAAGTCTGACACCAAGTACAGTCCCCCAACCCTGAACCCTGACCCCAAGTACGGTCCCCAAACCCTGAACTCTGACCCTAAGTACAGTCCCCCAACACTGAACCATGAACTCTGACCTGATATACAGTCCCACAATCCTGAACCCTGACCCCTGACCCAAATGACAGTCCCCCAACCCTGAACCCTGACCCCAATTACAGTCAACAAACCCTGAAACCTGAACCCTGACCCCAAGTACAGTTCCCCTACCCTGAACCCTGACCCTAAGTACACTCCCTCACCCCTGACCCCAAGTACATTCCCCCAAACCAGAACGCTGAACCCAGACCCCAAGTACAGTCTCGCAATCCTGCACCCTGTCCCCTGACCCCAAGTACAGTCCCCCAACACGGAACGCCGAATTCTAACCCCAAGTACATTCCCCCAAACCAGAACGCTGAACCCAGACCCCAAGTACAGTCTCGCAATCCTGCACCCTGTCCCCTGACCCCAAGTACAGTCCCCCAATCCAGAACCCTGACTCCTGACCCCAAGTACAGAACCCCAACGCGGAACACTGACCCCAAGTATAGTCCCCCAACCCAGAAACCTGATCTCTGACCCCAAGTACAGTCCCGCAACCCTGAACCCTGATCTCTGACCCCAAGTACAGTCCCCCAACCCTGAACCCTGACCCCTGACCCCAAGTATAGTCCCCCAACACTAATCCCCAAACCCTGACCTCAAGTATAGTCCTCCAACCGAGAACCCTGACCCCAAGTACAGTCAACAAACCCTGAACCCTGAACCCTGACCCCAGTACAGTCCCCAAAACCTGAAACCTGAACCCTGACCCCACGTAATGTTCCCAAGCCTGATTCCTGACCCCTGACCCCAAGTACAGTTCCCCAACCCAGCACCCTGAACTCTGACCTCAAGTACAGACCCCCAACCCTGAACCCTGACCCCAAGGACAGTCCCCCAACTCTGAATCACTAAACCTGACCCCAACTACAGTCCCCCAACCCTGAACCCTGAACTTTGACCCCAAGAACAGTCCCCCAATACTGAACACTGACCCCAAGTACAGTCCCCCAATCCTGAACCCTGACCCCAAGTACAGATCCCCAACCCTGAATTCTGACCCCAAGTACAGTCCTCCAACCTGACCCCAAGTACAGTCCTCCAACCCCGAACCCTGACTCCAAGTACTGTCCCCCAGCATGAACCCTGAACTCTGACTTCAAGTACAATCTCCCAACCCTGAAATCTGACCCCTGACCCCAAGTACAGTCCCCAAACACTGAACCCTGAACTCTGATCCCAAGTACAGTCCTCCAAACCTGAACCCTGACGCCTGACCGCAAGTACAGTCCCCCAACCCAGAACCCTGAACTCTGATCCCAAGTACAGTCCCCCAATCCTGAACAACTGAACCCTGACCCCAAGTACAGTCCCCCAACACTGAACCCTGACCCCGAGTACAGTCCCCCAACCCTGAACCCCGAACCCAGATCCCAAGTACAGTCCCCCAACCCTGAAGTCTGACACCAAGTACAGTCAACCAACACTGAACTCTGACCCCTAGTACAGTCAACCAACACTGAACCATGAAATCTGTCCTTATGTACAGTCCCACAATCCTGAACCCTGACCCCTGACCCCAAATTACAATGCCCCAACCCGGTACCCCGAACCCTGACCCCAAGTACAGTCCTCCAACCGTGAACCCTGACCCCAAGTACAGTCCCTCACCCCTGACCCCAAGTACAGTCCCCCAACACTGAACTCCGGACCCTGACCCCAAGTACAGACCACCAACACTGAACCATGAACTCTGACCTGATGTACAGTCCCACAATCCTGAACCCTGACCCCAATTACAGTCCCCCAACCCTGAACCCCGAACCCTGACCCCAAGTACAGTCCCCCAACCCTGAACCCTGACCCTAAGTACACTCCCTCACCCCTGACCCCAAGTACAGTCCCCCAAACCAGAACCCTGAACCCAGACCCCAAGTACAGTCTCGCAATCCTGCACCCTGTCCCCTGACCCCAAGTACAGTCCCCCAACACAGAACGCCGAATTCTAACCCCAAGTACAGTCCGCCAACCCAGAACCCTGACCCCAAGGATGTCTCCCAACTCTGAATCACTAAACCTGACCCCAACTACAGTCCCCCAACCCTGAACCCTGAACTTTGACCCCAAGTAAAGTCCCCCAATCCTGAACCCTGACCCCAAGTACAGTCCCCCAACATGAACCCTGACCACAAGTACCATCCCCAACAGTGAACCCCGAACCCTGATCCCAAGTACAGTCCCCCAACCCTGAATTCTGGCCCCAAGTGCAATCCTCCAACCCTGACCCCAAGTACAGACCCCCAACCCCGAACCCTGACTCCAAGTACAGTCCCCCAGCATGAACCCTGAACTCTGAATACAAGTGCAATCCCCCAACCCTGAACTCTGACCCCTGACCCCAAGTAAAGTCCCCAAACACTGAACCCTGAACTCTGATCCCAAGTACATTCCTCCAACGCTGAACCCTGACCCCAAGTACATTCCCCCAACGCAGAACCCTGAAGTCTGACACCAAGTACAGTCCCCCAAACCTGAACCCTGACCCCAAGTACAGGCGCCCAACCCAGAACCCTGACCCCTGACACCAAGTACAGTCCTCCAACACTGAACTCCGGACCCTGACCCCAAGTACAGTCCCCCAACCCTGAACCCTGACCCCTGACCCCAAGTACGGTCCCCAAACCCTGAACTCTGACCCTAAGTACAGTCCCCCAACACTGAACCATGAACTCTGACCTGATATACAGTCCCACAATCCTGAACCCTGACCCCTGACCCAAATGACAGTCCCCCAACCCTGAACCCTGACCCCAATTACAGTCAACAAACCCTGAAACCTGAACCCTGACCCCAAGTACAGTTCCCCTACCCTGAACCCTGACCCTAAGTACACTCCCTCAACCCTGACCCCAAGTACATTCCCCCAAACCAGAACGCTGAACCCAGACCCCAAGTACAGTCTCGCAATCCTGCACCCTGTCCCCTGACCCCAAGTACAGTCCCCCAACACGGAACGCCGAATTCTAACCCCAAGTACAGTCCTCCAACCCAGAACCCTGACTCCTGACCCCAAGTACAGAACCCCAACGCGGAACTCTGACACCAAGTATAGTCCCCCAACCCAGAAACCTGATCTCTGACCCCAAGTACAGTCCCGCAACCCTGAACCCTGACCCCTGACCCCAAGTATAGTCCCCCAACACTAATCCCCAAACCCTGACCTCAAGTATCGTCCTCCAACCGAGAACCCTGACCCCACGTACAGTCAACAAACCCTGAACCCTGACCCCAAGTACAGTCCCCCAAACCTGAAACCTGAACCCTGACCCCACGTAATGTCCCCAAGCCTGATTCCTGACCCCGGACCCCAAGTACAGTTCCCCAACCCAGCACCCTGAACTCTGACCTCAAGTGCAGACCCCGAACCCTGAACCCTGACCCCAAGGACAGTCCCCCAACTCTGAATCACTAAACCTGACCCCAACTACAGTCCCCCAACCCTGAGCTTTGACCCCAAGAACAGTCCCCCAATACTGAACCCTGACCCCAAGTACAGTCCCCCAATCTTGAACCCTGACCACAAGTACCATCCCCAACCCTGAATTCTGACCCCAAGTACAGTCCTCCAACCTGACCCCAAGTACAGTCCTCCAACCCCGTACCCTGACCCCAAGTACAGTCCCCCAACCCTGAACCCTGACCCCAAGTACAGATCCCCAACCCTGAATTCTGACCCCAAGTACAGTCCTCCAACCTGACCCCAAGTACAGTCCTCCAACCCCGAACCCTGACTCCAAGTACAGTCCCCCAACATGAACCCTGAACTCTGACTTCAAGTACAATCTCCCAACCCTGAACTCTGACACCTGACCCCAAGTACAGTCCCCAAACACTGAACCCTGAACTCTGATCCCAAGTACAGTCCTCCAAACCTGAACCCTGACGCCTGACCGCAAGTACAGTCCCCCAACCCAGAACCCTGAACTCTGATCCCAAGTACAGTCCCCCAATCCTGAACAACTGAACCCTGACCCCAAGTACAGTCCCCCAACACTGAACCCTGACCCCGAGTACAGTCCCCCAACCCTGAACCCCGAACCCAGATCCCAAGTACAGTCCCCCAACCCTGAAGTCTGACACCAAGTACAGTCAACCAACACTGAACTCTGACCCCTAGTACAGTCAACCAACACTGAACCATGAAATCTGACCTTATGTACAGTCCCACAATCCTGAACCCTGACCCCTGACCCCAAATTACAATGCCCCAACCCGGTACCCCGAACCCTGACCCCAAGTACAGTCCTCCAACCGTGAACCCTGACCCCAAGTACAGTCCCTCACCCCTGACCCCAAGTACAGTCCCCCAACACTGAACTCCGGACCCTGACCCCAAGTACAGACCACCAACACTGAACCATGAACTCTGACCTGATGTACAGTCCCACAATCCTGAACCCTGACCCCAATTACAGTCCCCCAACCCTGAACCCCGAACCCTGACCCCAAGTACAGTCCCCCAACCCTGAACCCTGACCCTAAGTACACTCCCTCACCCCTGACCCCAAGTACAGTCCCCCAAACCAGAACCCTGAACCCAGACCCCAAGTACAGTCTCGCAATCCTGCACCCTGTCCCCTGACCCCAAGTACAGTCCCCCAACACAGAACGCCGAATTCTAACCCCAAGTACAGTCCGCCAACCCAGAACCCTGACCCCAAGGATGTCTCCCAACTCTGAATCACTAAACCTGACCCCAACTACAGTCCCCCAACCCTGAACCCTGAACTTTGACCCCAAGTAAAGTCCCCCAATCCTGAACCCTGACCCCAAGTACAGTCCCCCAACATGAACCCTGACCACAAGTACCATCCCCAACAGTGAACCCCGAACCCTGATCCCAAGTACAGACCCCCAACCCCGAACCCTGACTCCAAGTACAGTCCCCCAGCATGAACCCTGAAGTCTGACACCAAGTACAGTCCCCCAAACCTGAACCCTGACCCCAAGTACAGTCCCCCAACCCTGAACCCTGACCCCTGACCCCAAGTACGGTCCCCAAACCCTGAACTCTGACCCTAAGTACAGTCCCCCAACACTGAACCATGAACTCTGACCTGATATACAGTCCCACAAACCTGAACCCTGACCCCTGACCCAAATGACAGTCCCCCAACCCTGAACCCTGACCCCAATTACAGTCAACAAACCCTGAAACCTGAACCCTGACCCCAAGTACAGTTCCCCTACCCTGAACCCTGACCCTAAGTACACTCCCTCAACCCTGACCCCAAGTACATTCCCCCAAACCAGAACGCTGAACCCAGACCCCAAGTACAGTCTAACAATCCTGCACCCTGTCCCCTGACCCCAAGTACAGTCCCCCAACACGGAACGCCGAATTCTAACCCCAAGGACAGTCCCCCAACTCTGAATCACTAAACCTGACCCCAACTACAGTCCCCCAACCCTGAATTCTGACCCCAAGTACAGTCCTCCAACCTGACCCCAAGTACAGTCCTCCAACCCCGAACCCTGACTCCAAGTATAGTCCCCCAACATGAACCCTGAACTCTGACTTCAAGTACAATCTCCCAACCCTGAACTCTGACCCCTGACCCCAAGTACAGTCCCCAAACACTGAACCCTGAACTCTGATCCCAAGTTCAGTCCCCCAATCCTGAACAACTGAACCCTGACCCCGAGTACAGTCCCCCAACCCTGAACCCCGAACCCAGATCCCAAGTACAGTCCCACAACCCTGAAGTCTGACACCAAGTACAGTCCCCCAACCCTGAACTCTGACCCCTAGTACAATCAACCAACACTGAACCATGAACTCTGACCTTATGTACAGTCCCACAATCCTGAACCCTGACCCCAAATTACAATGCCTCAACCCGGTACCCCGAACCCTGACCCCAAGTACAGTCCCTCACCCCTGACCCCAAGTACAGTCCCCCAAACTAGAACCCTGATCTCTGACCCCAAGTACAGTCCCCCAACAGGGAACGCCGAATTCTAACCCCAAGTACAGTCCCCCAACCCAGAACCCTGACCCCTGACCCCAAGTATAGTCCCCCAACACTAATCCCCGAACTCTGACCTCAAGTATAGTCCCCCAACCGAGAACCCTGACCCCAAGTACAGTCAACAAACCCTGAACCCTGACCCCAAGTACAGTCCCACAACCCTGAAACCTCAACCCTGACCCCATGTAATGTCCCCAAGCCTGATTCCTGACCCCTGACCCCAAGTACAGTTTCCCAACCCTGCACCCTGAACTCTGACCCCAAGTACAGACCCCCAACCCTGAACCCTGACCCCAAGGATGTCTCCCAACTCTGAATCACTAAACCTGACCCCAACTACAGTCCCCCAACCCTGAACCCTGAACTTTGACCCCAAATAAAGTCCCCCAATCCTGAACCCTGACCCCAAGTACAGTCCCCCAATCCTGAACCCTGACCACAAGTACCATCCCCAACAGTGAACCCCGAACCCTGATCCCAAGTACAGTCCCCCAACCCTGTATCCTGACCCCAAGTACAGTCCCCCAACCCTGAACCCTGACCCCTGAACCCAAGTATAGTCCCCCAACCCTGACCCCAAGTGCAGTTCCCCAACCCTGAACCCTGAACCCTGACCCCAAGTACAGTCCCCCAACACTGAACACTGAACCCTGACCCCAAGTACAGTCCCCCAACCCTGAACCCTGACCCTAAGTACAGTCCCCCAATCCTGAACAACTGAGCCCTGACCCCAAGTACAGTCCCCCAACAATGAACCCTGAACTCTGATCCCAAGTACAGTTTCCCAACCCTGAACCCTGACCCCTGAACACAAGTACAGTCCCCCAAACCTGAACCCTGAACTCTGACCCCAAGTAAAGTGATCCAACACTGAACCCTGACCCCTGACCCCAAGTATAGTCCCCCAACCCAGAACCCTGAACCCTGACCCCAAGTACAGATCCCCAACCCTGAATTCTGACACCAAGTACAATCCTCCAACCCTGACCCCAAGTACAGACCCCCAACCCCGAACCCTGACTCCAAGTACAGTCCCCCAAACTCTGAACCCTGAACTCTGATCCCAAGTACAGTCCTCCAACGCTGAACCCTGACCCCTGACCCCAAGTACATTCCCCCAACCCAGAACCCTGAACTCTGATCCCAAGTACAATCCCCCCAATCCTGAACAACTGAACTGTGACCCCAAGTACAGTACCCCAACACTGAACCCTGACCCAGAGTACAGTCCCCCAACCCTGAACCCTGACCCCAAGTACAGGCGCCCAACCCAGAACCCTGACCCCTGACACCAAGTACAGTCCTCCAACACTGAACTCCGGACCCTGACCCCAAGTGCAGTCCCCCAACCCTGAACCCTGACCCCAAGTACAGTCCCCCAACACTGAACCATGAACTCTGACATGATGTACAGTCCCACAATCCTGAACCCTGACCCCTGACCCAAATGACAGTCCCCCAACCCTGAACCCTGAACCCTGACCCCAAGTACAGTCCCTCACCCCTGACCCCAAGTACAGTCCCCCAACACGGAACACCAAATTCTAACCCCAAGTACAGTCCCCCAACCCTGAACTCTGACCCCAAGTACAGTCCCCCAACCCTGAACCCTGACCCCAAGTACAGTCCCCCAACACTAATCCCCGAACCCTGACCTCAAGTATAGTCCCCCAACCGAGAACCCTGACCCCAAGTACAGTCAACAAACCCTGAACCCTGAACCCTGACACCAAGTACAGTCCCCCAACCCTGAAACCTGAACCCTGACCCCACGTAATGTCCACAAGCCTGATTCCTGACCCCTGACCCCAAGTACAGTTCCCCAACCCTGCACCCTGAACTCTGACCCCAGGTACAGACTCCCAACCCTGAACCCTGACCCCAAGGACTGTCCCCCAACTCTGAATCACTAAACCTGACCCCAACTACAGTCCCCCAACCCTGAACCCTGAACTTTGACCCCAAGTACAGTCCCCCAATCCTGAACCCTGACCCCAAGTACAGTCCCCCAATCCTGAACCCTGACCACAAGTACCGTCCCCCAACCCTGAACCCCGAACCCTGATCCCAAGTACAGTCCCCCAACCCTGTACCCTGACCCCAAGTATAGTCCCCCAACCCTGAACCCTGACCCCTGAACCCAAGTATAGTCCCCCAACCCTGACCCCAAGTAAAGGTCCCCCAACCCTGAACCCTGAACTCTGACACCAAATACAGTGCCTCAACCCTGAACCCAGAACCCTGACCCCAAGTACAGTCCCCCAACACTGAACCCTGAACTCTGATCCCAAGTACAGTTGCCCAACCCTGAACCCTGACCCCTGAACACAAGTACAGTCCCCCAAACCTGAATCCTGAACCCTGACCCCAAGTACAGTCAACAAACCCTGAACCCTGAACCCTGACACCAAGTACAGTCCCCCAACCCTGAAACCTGAACCCTGACCCCACGTAATGTCCACAAGCCTGATTCCTGACCCCTGACCCCAAGTACAGTTCCCCAACCCTGCACCCTGAACTCTGACCCCAGGTACAGACTCCCAACCCTGAACCCTGACCCCAAGGACTGTCCCCCAACTCTGAATCACTAAACCTGACCCCAACTACAGTCCCCCAACCCTGAACCCTGAACTTTGACCCCAAGTACAGTCCCCCAATCCTGAACCCTGACCCCAAGTACAGTCCCCCAATCCTGAACCCTGACCACAAGTACCGTCCCCCAACCCTGAACCCCGAACCCTGATCCCAAGTACAGTCCCCCAACCCTGTACCCTGACCCCAAGTATAGTCCCCCAACCCTGAACCCTGACCCCTGAACCCAAGTATAGTCCCCCAACCCTGACCCCAAGTAAAGGTCCCCCAACCCTGAACCCTGAACTCTGACACCAAATACAGTGCCTCAACCCTGAACCCAGAACCCTGACCCCAAGTACAGTCCCCCAACACTGAACCCTGAACTCTGATCCCAAGTACAGATCCCCAACCCTGAATTCTGACACCAAGTACAGTCCCCCAACATGAACCCTGAACTCTGACTCCAAGTGCAATCCCCCAACCCTAAACTCTGACCCCTGACCCCAAGTACAGTCCCCAAACACTGAACCCTGAACTCTAATCCCAAGTACAGTCCCCCAACACTGAACCCTGACCCCAATACAGTCCCCCAACACTCATCCCCGACCCCTGACCTCAAGTATAGTCCCCCAACCGTGAACCCTGACCCCAAGTACAGTCAACAAACCCTGAACCCTGAACTCTGACCCCATGTAAAGACCCCCAACCCTGAACCCTGACCCCAAGGACAGTCCCCCAACTCTGAATCACTAAACCTGACCCCAACTACAGTCCCCCAACCCTGAACCCTGAACTTTGACCCCAAGAACAGTCCCGCAATACTGAACCCTGACCCCAAGTACAGTCCCCCAATCCTGAACCCTGACAACAAGTACCATCCCCAACACTGAACCCCGAACCCTGATCCCAAGTACAGTCCCCCAACCCTTTTCCCTGACCCTAAGTACATTCACCCAACCTTGAACCCTGACCCCAAGTACAGAACCCCAACCCTGAATTCTGACCCCAAGTACAGTCCCCAACCCAGAACTTTGACCCCTGACCCCAAGTACAGTCCCCCAACACTGAACAACTGAACCCTGACCCCAAGTACAGTCCCCTGACACTGAAACCTGAACTCTGATCCCAAGTACAGTTGCCCAACCCTGAACCCTGAACTCTGAACCCAAGTGTAGTCATCCAACCCTGAACACTGACCCCTGACCCCAAGTACAGTCCCCCAACGCTAATCCCCGAACCCTGACCCCAAGTATAAACACCCAACCAGAACCCTGAACCCTGACCCCAAGAACAGACCCGCAACCCTAAACTCTGACCCCAAATACAGTCGTCCAACGCTGACCCCAAGTACAGTCCCCCAAACCTGAACCCCGAACCCTGACCCCAAGTACAGTCCCCCAAACCTGAACCCTGACCCCTGACCACACGTACAGTCCCCAAACACTGAATGCCGAACCCTGACCCCAAGTACAGTCTCCTAACCCCGAACCCTGACTCCAAGTCCAGATCCCCAACATGAACCCTGAACTCTGACGCCAAGTACAATCCCCCAACCCTGAACCCCGAACGCTGACCCCAAGTACAGTCCCCCAAACCTGAACCCCGAACCCTGACCCCAAGTACAGTCTCCCAACATGAACCCTGAACTCTGACGCCAAGTACAATCCCCCAACCCTGACCCCTGACCCCAAGTACAGTCCCCCAAACCAGAACCCTGGCCCGTGACCCCAAGTACAGTCTCCCAACCCTGAATCCTGAACCCAAGTACAGTCCCTCAACACTTAACCCTGAACTCTGAACCCAAGTGCAGTCATCCAACCCTGAACACTGACCCCTGACCCCAAAAACAGTCCCCCAACCCAGAATCCTGAGCTCTGACCCGAAGTATAGTCCCCCAAACTTGAACCCTGACCCCTGACCCAAAGTACAGTCCCCCAACATTAATCCCCGAACCCTGACCCCAAGTACAGACCCCCAACCCTAAACTCTGACCCCAAATACCGTCCTCCAACGCTGAATCCAAGTACAGTCCCCCAAACCAGAACCCTGAACCCTGACCCCAAGTAAAGTCTCCCAACCCTGAACCCTGACCCCAAATACAGTCCCCCAACCCTGAACCCTGACCCCAAGTACAGTTCACCAACCCAGAACATTGACCCCTGACCCCAATTACAGTCCCACAATCCTGAAACCTGACCCCAATTACAGTCCCCCAACCCTGAACCGCGAACCCTAACCCCAAGTACAGTCCCTCACCCCTGACCCCAACTACAGTCCCCCAAACCATAACCCTGAACCCAGACCCCAAGTACAGTCTCGCAAACCTGTACCCTGACCCCTGACCACAAGTACTGCCCCCCAACACGGAACGCCGAATTTTAACCCCAAGTAAAGTCACCCAACCCAGAACCCTGACCCCTGACCCCAACTACAGAACCCCACCCTGAACTCTGACCCCAAGTACAGTCCTCCAACAATGAACCCTGACCTCTGAACCCAAGTACAGTTCCCCAATCCTGAACCCCGAAACCTGACCCAAATTACAGTTCCCCAACAGTAACCCTGAACTCTGACCCCAAGTACAATCCCCCAACCCTGAACCCCGAACTCTGACCACAAGTACAGTCCTCCAACCCTGAACCCTGACCCCTGACCCCAAGTACAGTCCCATAAACCTGATCCCCAAACCCAGACCCCAATTACATTCTCCCAAACCTGCACACTGACCCCAAGTACAGTCCCACAACACTGAACCCCGGACCCTGACCCCAAGTTTCCCAGGGTTGGGGGATTTTACTTGAAGTCGGAGTTCCCCAACCCAGAACCCTGAACTCTGACAACAAGTACAGTCCCTCAACACTGAACCCTGACCCCGAGTACAGTCCCCCAACCCTGACCCCTGACCTCATGTACAGTCCCCCAACTCTGAACTCTGACCCCAAGTACAGTCCCCCAACACTGAACCATGAACTCTGACCTTAAGTACAGTCCCAACATCCTAAACCCTGACCCCAATTACAGTCCCCAAACCCTGAACCCCGAACCCTGACCCCAAGTATAGTACCCCAACCCTGAATCCTGACCCCAAGTACAGTCCCCCAACCCTGAACACTGAACCCAGACCCCAGGTACAGTCTCGCAAACCTGCACCCTGACCCCAAGTACAGTTCCCCAACACGGAACACTGAACTCTGATCCCAAGTACAGTTGCCCCAACCTGAACCCTGACCCCTGACCCCTGAACCCAAATTCAATCCCCCAATCCTGAACCCTGACCCCAAGTACAGTACCCCAAACCTGAACCCTGAACTCTGACACCAACTACAGTCCCCCAACCCTGAACCCTGACCCCAAGTACAGACCCCCAACCCTGAACTCTGACCCCATCACAGTCCTCCAACCCTGAACCCTGACCCCTGAAGCCAAGTACAGTCCCCCAAAACTGAACCCCGAACCCTGACCCCAAGTACAGTTCCCCAACACTGAACCCTGACCCCAAATACAGTCCCCCAATACTGAACGCTGACCCCTGACCCCAAGAATAGTCCCCCAACACTGAACCCTGACCCCACGTACATTCCCCCAACCCTGAACCCTGACCCCAAGTACAGAACCCAACCCTGAACTCTGACCCCATTCCAGTCATCCAACAATGAACCCTGACCCCTGAACCCAAGTACAGTCCCCCAAACCTGAACCCCGCACCCTGACCCCCAAGTACAGTTCCCCAACATGAACACTGAACTCTGACCCCAAGTAAAATCCCCCAGCCCTGAACCCTGACCCCTGAACCAAAGTACAGTCCCCAAACACTGAACGCCGAACCCTGACCCGAAGTACAGTCCCCCAACCCTGATCCATGACCCCAACTACAGTCCCCCAACCTGAACCCTGACCTCTGAACCCAAGTACAGTCACCCAACCCTGACCCCTTACCCCTGACCCTAAGTATAGTCCCCCAACACTGAACACTGACCCCAAGTACAGTCCCCAAACACGGAACGCCGAACCCTGACCCCAAGTACAGTCCCCCAACCTGAGCCCTGACCCCTGAACCCAAGTATCGTCCCCCAACCTTGAACCCTGACCCCAAGTACAGTCCCTCAATCCTGAACCTTGACCCCAAGTACAATCCCCCAACCCTGAACCCTGAACCCTGACCCCAATTACAGTCCCGCAATCCTGAACAACTGAACCCTGACCCCAAGTACAGTCCCATAACACTGAACCCTGACCCCAAGTACAGTCCCCCAAAAATGAACCCTGAACTCTGATCCCAAGTACAGTTGCCCCACCCTGAACCCTGACCCCTGAACCCAAGTACATTCCTCCAAACCTGAACTCTGAACTCTATCCCCAATTACAGGCATCCAACACTGAACCCTGACCACTGACCCTAAGTACAGTCCCTCAATAATGAAATCCGGGCCCTGACCCCAAGTACAGTCTTCCAACCCTGAACCCTGACCCCTGACCCCAAGTACAGTCCCCCAATCCTGAACTCTGACCCCAAGTACAGTCCCCCAACCCTGAACCATGAACTCTGACCTTAAGTACAGTCCCCCAATCCTGAACCCTGACTCCTGACCCCAATTACAGTCCCCCAACCCTGAACCCTGACCCCTGACCCCAAGTACAGTCCCCCAACACTGAACCCCGGACCCTGACCCCAAGTACAGTCCCCCAACCCTGACCTCTGACCCCTGACCCCAAGTACAGTCCCCCAACACTGAACCCTGAATCCTGACCCCAACTGCAGTCCCCCAACCATGAACCCTGAACTTTGACCCCAAGTACACTCCCCCAACCCTGAACCCTGACTCCAAGTACAGTCCCCCAACTCTGAACGCTGAACCCTGACCCCAAGTAAAGTCCCCAGCCCTCATCCCTGAACCCTGACCCCGAGTACAGTCCCCCAAACTTGAACCCTGAACTCTGACCCCAGGTGCAGTACCCCAACCCTGAACCCTACCGCGAGTACAGACCCCAACCCTGAACCCTGACCCCAAGAACAGTCCCCCAAACCTGAACTCTGACCCCAAGTACAGTCCCCCAACCCTGAACCCTGACCCCAGCTGCAGTCCCCCAACCATGAACCCTGAACTTTGACCCCAAGTACACTCCCCCAAATCTGAAACCTGACCCCTGACCCCAAGTACAGTTCCACAACCCTGAACCCTAACCCAAAGTATAGTCCCTCAAACCTGAACCCTGACACCGAGTACAGTCCCCCAACCATGAACCCTGACCTCTGACACCAAGTACAGTCCCCCAACCCTGAACCCTGAACCCAGACCCCAAGTACAGTCCCACAATCCTGAACCCTGAACTCTGACCCCAAATACAGTTCCCCAACCCTGAACCCAGACCCCAAGTACAATCCCCCAACCCTGAATCCTGATCCCAAGTACAGTCCCCCAACTCAGAACTCTGACCTCAAGTACAGTCCCCCAACCCTGAATCATGAACCCCGACCCCAACTGCAGTCCCCCAACACTGAACCCTGAACTTTGATCCCAAGTACAGTCTCCCAACCCTGAACCTTGAACCCTGACCCCAAGTAATGTCCCCAACCATGATCCCTTACCCCTGACCCCAAGTACAGTCCCCCAACACTGAACCCTGACCCAAAGTAAAGTCCCCAACCCTGAACCCTGAACCCTGACCCCAAGTACAGTTCCTCAAACCTGAAGCCTGACCCCAAGTACAGTCCCCCAACCCTGAACCCTGACCCCAAGTAAAGTCCCCAACCCTGAACCCTGACCCCAAGTACAGTCCCCCAACCCTGAACACTGAACCCTGACTCAAGTACAGTCCCTCAAACCTAAACCCTGAAAGTTCATGGTTCAGGGTTCCCTGAAAGTTGGGAATCAAGTAGATAAAGTTGTTAAGAAGGCATACGGAGTCTTGGCGTTTATTGGTAGGGGGATTGAATTTAGGAGTCGCAGCGTCATGATGCAACTGTACACATCTCTGGTGCGGCCGCACTTGGAGTTTTGTGTGCAGTTCTGGTCCCCACATTACAGGAAGGATATAGAGGCTTTGGAGAGGGTGCAGAGGAGGTTTACCAGGATGTTGCCTGGTATGGAGGGGAGATCCTATGAGGAGAGACTGAGAGATTTGGGGTTGTTTTCGCTGGAAAGAAGGCGGCTAAGAGGGGATCTCATTGAAACATATAAGATGATTAGAGGTTTAGACAGGGTAGATAGTGATAGCCTTTTTCCTAGGATGGAGAAAGCTAGCACGAGGGGGCACGATTTTAAATTAAGGGGGGGTAGTTACAGGACTGATGTCAGGGGTAGGTTCTTTACCCAGAGGGTGGTGAGGGACTGGAATGCCCTGCCAGCTGCAGTTGTAAATGCACCTAGTTTGGGGGCGTTTAAAAGATCTGTGGATAGGTTTATGGATGAAAAGGGATTGGTTTAGGCTAGTGGGTCATTGTTTTGTAACTGGTCGGTGCAACATCGTGGGCCGAAGGGCCTGTTCTGCGCTGTAATGTTCTATGTTCTAATGTTCTATAAACCCTGAACTCTGACCCCAAGTACAGTCCCCCCAACCCTGAACCCTGAACTCTGACCCCAAGTACGGTCCCCCAACCCTGAACCCTGACCCCAACTACAGTATCCTGGCCATGAACCCTGAACTCTGATCCCAAGTACCATCCCACAACCCTAGACCCTGACCCCTGACCCCAAGTACAGTCCCCCAACTCTGAACCCTGACCCCTAACCCCAAGTACAGACCCCCAAATCTGAATCCCGAGCCCTGACCCCAAGTACAGTCCCCCAATCCTGAACCCTGACCCCTGACCCCAAATACAGTCCCCCAACCCTGAACCCTGACCCAGAGTAAAGTCCCCTAACCATGAACCCTGACCCCTGACCCCAAGTACAGTCTCCCAACCCTGCACCCCGAACCTTGACCCCACGTTCAGTCCCCCAACCCTGAACCCTGAACTCTGACACCAAGTAGTCCCCCAACCCTGAACCTTGACCCCGAGTACAGTCCCCCAACTCTGAAACCTCACCCCTGACCCCAAGTGCAGTCCCCCAACACTGAACCCTGATCTCTGACCCCAAGTACAGTCCCCCAACCCTGACCCCCTGACCCTAAGTACAGTCGCCCAACACTGAACGCTGAACCTTTACCCACAGTACAGTCCCCCAACCCTGAACCCTGACCCCAAGTAATGTCCCCCAACCTTGAACCCTGAACCCAGACCCCAAGCACAGTCCCCCAATGCTGAACCTTGAACTCTGACCCCAAGTACAATCCCCCAACCCTGAACCCTGACCGCAAGTACAGTCTCCCAACCCTGAACTCTGACCCCAAGTACAATCCCCCAATCCTGAACCCTGACCCCAAGTACACTCCCCCAACCCTGAACCCTGATCTCTGACCCCATGTGCAGTCCCCCAACCCTGAACCCTGACCCCAAATACAGTCCCCCAACCCTGAACCCTGACCCCAAGTGCAGTCCCCCAACACTGAACAATGACCCCAAGTACAGTCTCCCAACCCAGAACCCTGACCCCTGACCCCAAGAACAGTCCCCCAACCCTGAACTCTGACCCCAAGTACAGACCCCCAATCCTGAACCCTGACCCCAAGTACACTCCCCCAACCCTGAACCCTGATCTCTGACCCCATGTACAGTCCCCCAACCCTGAACCCTGACCCCAAATACAGTCCCCCAAGCCTGAACCCTGAACTCTGACCCCAAGTACATTTCACCAAACCTGAACCCTGACCCCTGACCACTAGTACAGTCCCCCAACCCTGAACTCTGACCCCAAGTACAGTCCCCCAATCCTGAACCCTGAACCCTGACCTGAAGTACAGTCCCCCAACCCAGAACCCTGACCCCAAGAACAGTCCCACAACCCTGAACTCTGACCCCAAGTACAGTCCCCCAACACTGAACCCTCAACTCTGACCTCAAGTACAGTCCCCCATCCCTGAACCCTGACCCCAAGTACCGTCCCCCAACCCTGATCCCCAGCTCTAACCCCCAGCCCTCACCCCAACCATAACTCTAACCCTAATCGCTAACCTAACAGTAAAACTAACCCTAACCCTAACCCTAACCCTAACCCTTATCCCTAACCCAAACCTTAACAACTAACGCTAACCCTAACCTCAATCCTAACTCCAACCCTCACACCGAACCTGAACCCTCCCGCTCAAAAAGGACAGTAGGACTAGGGGGCACAGCCTCAAGATAAAGGGGGGGCGGTTTAGAACAGAGTTGAGGAGGAACTTCTTCACTCAAAGGGTGGTGAATCTCTGGAATTCTCTGCCCGTTGAAGTGGTGGAGGCTGCCTCGCTAAATATTTTTAAGAAACGGGTTGATGGGTTTTTGATAAGAGAAGAGATTAAGGGTTATGGGGAGAGGGCGGGAAGGTGGAGCTGAGTCACGACAGATCAGCCATGATCTTATTGAATGGCGGGGCAGGCTCGAAGGGCCAGATGGCCTACTCCTGCTCCTATTTCTTATGTTCTTATGTTCTTATGTTCTAATCCTAACCCTAACCCTCACCATAATCCAAACACCTAACCCTAACAACTATCCCGAACACGAACCCTAGCCCGAACATTAACCCTGACAATAATCCAAATATCAAATCCTAAACCTAACCCTCACCCTAACTTTAATCCTTACCCTAAATCGAACCATAATCCAAACACCTAAACCTACACCTGACCCTAACACTAACCCTCACCTGAACTCTAATCCAAACCCGAACCCTAACATAACCCTAAATCTCAACCTAACCATAACTGTAACACGATCCAAAAACTCAAAACTTAACCCGAATCTGAACCCTAACTCCAACCCTAACCCTAACCCTAACCCATGCACTAGCCCAAACCCGAGCCCTAACACTAAATCTAATGCTAACCCGAGCCCTAAACCTAACCCGAACTCAAACCCTAATCTAAACCCTAACCCTAACTCGAACTCAAACGCTAATCCTAACACAAAGACTAACGCAAACCCGAACTCTAATTCAAACCCGAACACTAACTCTAATTGTAAACTTAACCCTAACCATAACCTTACCCATAATTCTAACACTAAACCGAAACCAAACGTTGACTCTAATGCTAACCCTAACCTAACCCTCACCCTAACCCTATCCCAAACCCGAAACCGATCCCTATCGCTATCCTGAACCCGAATGCTAACTCTAATGCTAAACATAACCCTAACCCTAACCCTAACCCTAACCCTAACCCTAACCCTAACCCTAACCCTAACCATAACCCTAACTCCAACCCTAACCCAAACCCAAACCCTAACCCTAACCCTAACTCTAATCCGAACCCTAACCCTAACCCTAACTCTAATCCTAACTCTAACCCTAACTCTAACCCTAACCCGAACCCTAACCCTAACCCTAACTCTAATCCTAACCCTAACCCTAACCCTAACCCTAACTCTAACCCTAACTCTAAACCTAACTCTAACCCTAATCCCAACCCTAACCCTAAGCACTAACCATAAACCTAACCCTAACTCGAATGCTAACCCGAACCTGACCCTATCCCTAACCTGAACCCTAACCCGAACCCGAACCCTATCCCTATCCTTAAACCTAACGCTAAATCTAACAGTAACCCTAAACCTATCCTAACCTTAACCCTAACTGTAATCCTAACCCTAACGCTACCTATCTCTAACACTAATCCTAATCCTATCCCGAACTCAAACCCTAATCCTAACTCGAACCCTAATCTAAACCCGAACCCAAACTCGAATCCAAACCCTAATCCTAACACTAAGACTAACCCTAACTCTAATCCCAAACCAAACCAAACCCTAACTCTAACGCTAACCCGAACTCTAGCCCTAACCCTGTCACTAACCCAAAACATAACCCTATCCCTATCCCAAAACCTAATCCTATCCCGATCCCAAAACCTAACCCTATCCCTATCCCAAAACCTAACCCTATCCCTATCCCAAAACCTAACCCTATCCCTATCCCAAAACCTAACCCTATCCCTATCCCAAAACCTAACCCTATCCCTATCCCAAAACCTAACCCTATCCCTATCCCAAAACCTAACCCTATCCCTATCCCAAAACCTAACCCTATCCCTATCCCAAAACCTAACCCTATCCCTATCCCAAAACCTAACCCTATCCCTATCCCAAAACCTAACCCTATCCCTATCCCAAAACCTAACCCTATCCCTATCCCAAAACCTAACCCTATCCCTATCCCAAAACCTAACCCTATCCCTATCCCAAAACCTAATCCTATCCCGATCCCAAAACCTAACCCTATCCCTATCCCAAAACCTAACCCTATCCCTATCCCAAAACCTAACCCTATCCCTATCCCAAAACCTAACCCTATCCCTATCCCAAAACCTAACCCTATCCCTATCCCAAAACCTAACCCTATCCCTATCCCAAAACCTAACCCTATCCTTATCCCAAAACCTAACCCTATCCCTATCCCAAAACCTAACCCTATCCTTATCCCAAAACCTAACCCTATCCCTATCCCAAAACCTAACCCTATCCCTATCCCAAAACCTAACCCTATCCCTATCCCAAAACCGAACCCTATCCCTATCCCAAAACCTAACCCTATGGCGAACCATAACGCTAACTCTAACGCAAAGCCGAACTCTAAAGTAACTCTAACCCAAAATGTAATCCTAACCCTAACCCTAACTCTCACCCTAACCCTATCCCTAACTCTAATCCAAATCCTATCCCTAACTCTAATCCAAACCCTAACTCCACACCCTCACCCAAACCATAATCCTAATACTCACCCGAACCCTAACTCAAACCCCAACCCTAAACCTAACTCTATCCCTAACCCTAACTCTAACCCTAATCCTAATGATAACCTGAGCCCTAAACCTAAGCCTAACTCGAACCCTAATCTAAAACCGAACCCAATATCGAACCCTCGCTCTAATTCTAATCCTAACCCGAACCCTAAATCTAACACTAACCCTAAACCTAACCCTAAACCTAACTTTAATCTGAACCCTCTCCGTAACTCTAACCCTAACCCTAAACCTAATGCTAACTCGAATGCAAAGCCAAATCTAAACCTAACACTAACCTGAACCCGAACCCTCACTCTAAACCAAACTCTAATCTTAATCCTAACCCTAACCTAATCCTAACTCTAACCCTAACTCGAAACATAACTCTAACCCTAACCCTAATCCGAACACTAACCCAACTCTAGCACTAACCCTAGCCCTGAACTTAACCCTAACTCTAACCCTAATATAACCCGAACCCAAACTTGAACCCAAACCCTAATCCGAACACTAAGACGAAATCTAACCCCAACTCTAATGCTAACCCTAACCCTAACCCGAACCCTTCTCCCGAAACCAAACCATAATCCTAATGCTAACCCGAACCCTAACCCTAAATCTAACCATAACCCAAACACTAACCCTAGCCCTAAACGTAACCCTAATCGAAACCATAACCCAAACTCGAACCCAAACCCAAATCCGAACACTAAGTCCAACCCTAACCCTATCTATAACTCTAAACCTAACCCTAAACCTAACCCTAATTCTAATGCTAACAACTAACCTAACCCTAAACCTTACCCTAGCCCTAACCATAACCCTAACTCTAATTCTAACCCTAACGCTAACTCTAACTCTAACTCTAACCTTAACCCTAAACCTACCCTAACCCTAAACCTAACACTAAATCTAACGCTAAGCCTAACCCTAACCTAACTGTAACCCTAACTGTAATCCTAACCCGTACCCTAACTCTAACCCTAACACTAAACATAACCCTGAAACTAACCCAAAACCTAAACCTAATGCTAACTCTAACGCGAAGCCTAACCCTAACCTAACCCGAACATAACTGTAATCCGAACCCTAACCCTAATCCGAACCCGAACTCTAATACTAACCCTAACTAACCCTAACTCTAACTGTAACCCTAACCCTAAGCCTATCCCTAACCCTATCCCTATCCCGAAACCCTAACCCGATGCCAAAATCGAATGCTAATTCAAATGTTAACTCGAACCAAACTCTAACCCTAATTGTAATCCTAACACTAACTCTAACCCGAACCCTACCCATAATCTAATCCTAATCCTATCCCTCACTCAAACCATAACCCTAACTCTAACCCGAACTCGAACCCAAACCCTTACCCTAACGCTAACTCGAATCCTAACCCTAACCTGAACAAAACTCTAACCTGAACTCTAACCCAAAGTCTAACCTTAACCCGAACCCAAACCCTAATCCTAATACAAACCCTAACCCAAACCCTAATCGGAATACAAACACTAACCCTAAAAGTAACCCTAACCCGAAACCTAACTCTAACCCTAACCCTAAACCTAAGTCTAACCCTAACCCTAAATCTAACCCTAACCCTAACACTAACCCTAGCCCCAAATCTAACCCTAATCTAAACCCTAACCCAAACTCAAACACTAATCCTAACACTAAGGCTAACTCTAACCCTAATTCTATCCTAACCCTAACATTAAATCTAACCCTAACAGTAACAGTAACCCTATCCGTAACTCTAACCCTAACCCTACACCTAACCGTAACTCTAATGCGAACCCGAATCTAGCCCTAACCCTATTCGTATCCCTAAACCTATCCCTAACTCTAACCCTAAGCGTAATCCTAACCCTAAGCCTATCCCTAACTCTAATCCTAACCCTATCCCAAACTCTAATCCTAACCCCAACCCTAACCCGAAATCTAACCCCAACTCTAACCCAAACCTGAACCCTATCCCTAAACCTACCTCTAATTTTAACCCTCATTCGAATGCTCATCCTAACCTAACCCGAACCCTATCCCTAATCCGAACTCTAATCCGAACCCTCACTCGAATGCTAACCCTAACCTAACCCGAACCCTATCCCTAACCATAACTCTAATCCTAACCCTCACTCGAATGCTAACCCTAACCTAACCCGAACCCTAACGCTAACTCTAATGTTAACCAAAACTCGAACCTAACTCTAACTGTAACTGTTATCGTAACACTAACCATATCCCTAACTCTAAACCGAAACCTATCCCGAACTAACCCTAACCCGTAACCCTAACCCAAACCCAGACCGTAACCCTAACCCTAACACCAAACCTTAACCCAAACACCAAAGCTTAACCCTAATCCTAACCCTATAACTAACCCTGAACTCGAACCCTGAACCCCGACCCCAACCATATCCCTAACCCTAATCCCAACCCTAACCCTAACCCTAAACCCAATCCTAATCCGAACCATAACCCTAACCCAAACCCAAACCCTAACGCTAAACCCGAACGCTATCAAAACCCTAAACCTGACCTTAACCCTAATCCAAGCCCCGAACACTAATTCGAACCCGAATCGCTAATCAGTAAAACTAACCCTAACCCTCACCCTAATCCCCAACTCTAACCCGAACCCTAACTCTAACCCTAACACGAAACCCTCACTCTAATCCCCAACCCTAATCCGAACACCAAAAGCTAACCCTAACACCGAACTCTAACCCGAACACTAACTCTAACTCTAACACGAAACCCTCACCCTAATCCTAATCCTAACCCTAACCCTAATCCCCAACTCTAACCCGAACACTAACCCAAACCCTAACGCTAACCCTCACCCTAATCCTAATCCTAACCCTAACCCTAACCATAATCCAAACACTTATCTCTAACACGAACACTAACACCTAATACTAACACAAAGCCCTAACCCTAACCATAATCAAAATACCTAATCCTAAACGCAACCCAAACCCAAACTCTAATCTTAACATGAACCCTAACCATAATCCAAACACGTAACCCTAAACCTAACCCTAACGCTAACCCACACCCTATCTCTAATCCTAACCCTAACCCTAACCATAATCCAAACACCTAACCCAAAATCAAACCCAAACCCTAAAACTAACCCTAACTCTAACCTTAACCCTAATCCTGACCCTAATTCCAACCCCACCCGAACCCTAATACTAAATCTAACACTAACTAACCCTAAACCTAACCTGAACTCTAACCCTAATCTAAACCTGAACCCTAACTCAAACCCAAACCCAAATCCTAACACGAAGATGAACCCTAACTCTAATTCTAACTCATCCCTAACTCTAATTCTATCCCTAACCCAAACTCTAATTCTAACCCTAACCCTAACTCTAATTCTAACCCTAACCCTAACTCTAATTCTAACCCTAACCCTAACTCTAATTCTAACCCTAACCCTAACTCTAATTCTAACCCTAACCCTAACTCTAACCCTAATTCTAACCCTAACCCTAACTCTAATTCTAACCCTAACCCTAACTCTAATTCTAACTCTAACTCTAACCCTAACCCGAACTCTAACCCTAACCCTAACCCAATCCCTAACTCTAACCCGAGCCCTGGACCAAACACGAACTCGAATGCAAACCCTAAACTAACACTAACCCTAACCCTAACCCAAACCCTTACACTAAACAGAGATTTTAAACAGTGCCCTACAATAAAGAAAGATTTTAAACATTGCCCTAGACTAAACAGAGATTTTATACAGTGCCCTACAATAAACAGAGATTTTAAACAGTGCCCTACACTAAACAGAGATTTTATACAGTGCCCTACAATAAACAGAGATTTTAAACAGTGCCCTACACTAAACAGAGATTTTAAACAGTGCCCTAGACTAAACAGAGATTTTAAACAGTGCCCTACACTTAAACAGAGATTTTAAACATTGCCCTACACTAAACAGAGATTTGAAACAGTGTCCTACACTAAACAGAGATTTTAAACAGTGCCCTACACTAAACAGAGATTTGAAACAGTGCCCTACACTAAAAAGAGATTTTAAACAGTACCCTACACTAAACAGAGATTTTAAACAGTGCCCTACACTAAACAGAGATTTTAAACAGTGCCCTACACTAAACAAAGATTTTAAACAGTGCCCTACACTAAACAGAGATTTTAAACAGTGCCCTACACTAAACAAAGATTTTAAACAGTGCCCTACACTAAACAGAGATTTTAAACAGTGCCCTACACTAAACAGAGATTTGAAACAGTACCCTACACTAAACAGAGAATTTAAACACTGCCCGACACTAAACAGATTTTAAACAGTGCCCTACACTAAACAGAGATTTTAAACAGTGCCCTACACTAAACAGAGATTTTAAACAGTACCCTACACTAACCAGAGATTTTAAACAGTGCCCTACACTAAACAGAGATTTTAAACAGTGCCCTACACTAAACAGAGATTTTAAACAGTGCCCTACACTAAACAGAGATTTTAAACAGTACCCTACACTAAACAGAGATTTTAAACAGTGCCCTACACTAAACAGAGATTTTAAACAGTACCCTACACGAAACAGAGATTTTAAACAGTGCACTATTAAACAGAGATTTTAAACAGTGCCCTACACTAAACAGAGATTTTAAACAGTACCCTTACACTAAACAGAGATTTTAAACAGTGCCCTACAATAAACAGAGATTTTAAACAGTGCCCTACACTAAACAGAGATTTTAAACAGTGCCCTACAATAAACAGAGATTTTAAACAGTGCCCTACACTAAACACAGATTTTATACAGTGCCCTACACTAAACAGAGATTTTAAACAGTGCCCTACACTAAACAGAGATTTTAAACAGTACCCTACACTAAACAGAGGTTTTAAACAGTGCCCTACACTAAACAGAGATTTTAAACAGTGCCCGACACTAAACAGAGATTTTAAACAGTGCCCTACATTAAACAGAGATTTTAAACAGTGCCCTACACTAAAGAGCGATTTTAAACAGTGCCCTACACTAAACAGAGATTTTAAACAGTACCCTACACTAAACAGAGATTTTAAACAGTGCCCTACATTAAACAGAGATTTTAAACAGTGCCCTACATTAAACAGAGATTTTAAACAGTACCCTACACTAAACAGAGATTTTAAACAGTACCCTACAGTAAACAGAGATTTTAAACAGTGCCCTACACTAAACAGAGATTTTAAACAGTACCCTACACTAAACAGAGATTTTAAACAGTGCCCTACACTAAACAGAGATTTTAAACAGTAGCCTACAATAAACAGAGGTATTAAACAGTGCCCTACACTACACAGAGATTTTAAACAGTGCTTTACACGAAACAAAGATTTCTAAACAGTGCCCTACACTTAACAGAGATTTTAAACAGTGCCCTACACTAAACACAGATATTAAACAGTGCCCGACACTAAACAGAGATTTTAAACAGTGCCCTACACTAAACAGAGATTTTAAACAGTGCCCTACACTAAACAGAGATTTTAAACAGTACCCTACAGTAAAGAGCGATTTTAAACAGTGCCCTACACTAAACAGAGATTTTAAACAGTACCCTATACTAAACAGAGACTTTAAACAGTACCCTACACTAAAGAGCGATTTTAAACAGTGCCCTACACTAAACAGAGATTTTAAACAGTACCCGACACTAAACAGAGATTTTAAACAGTACCCTACACTAAACAGAGGTATTAAACAGTGCCCTACACTACACAGAGATTTTAAACAGTGCTTTACACGAAACAGAGATTTTTAAACAGTGCCCTACACTTAACAGAGATTTTAAACAGTGTCCTACACTAAACAGAGATTTTAAACAGTGCCCTACACTAAACACAGATTTTAAACAGTGCCCGACACTAAACAGAGATTTTAAACAGTACCCTACACTACACAGAGATTTTAAACAGTGCTTTACACGAAACAGAGATTTTTAAACAGTGCCCTACACTTAACAGAGATTTTAAACAGTGCCCTACACTAAACAGAGATTTTAAACAGTACCCTACACTAAACAGAGGTATTAAACAGTGCCCTACACTACACAGAGATTTTAAACAGTGCTTTACACGAAACAGAGATTTTTAAACAGTGCCCTACACTTAACAGAGATTTTAAACAGTGTCCTACACCAAACAGAGATTTTAAACAGTGCCCTACACTAAACACAGATTTTAAACAGTGCCCGACACTAAACAGAGATTTTAAACAGTGCCCTACACTAAACACAGATTTTAAACAGTGCCCTACACTAACCAGAGATTTTAAACAGTACCCTACACTAAACAGAGGTTTTAAACAGTGCCCTACACTAAACAAAGATTTTAAACAGTGCCCTACACTAAACAGATATTTTAAACAGTGCCTTACACTAAACAGAGATTTTAAACAGTGCCCTACACTAAACAGAGAGTTTAAACTGTGCCCTACACTAAACAGAGATTTTAAACAGTGCCCTACAATAAACAGAGATTTTAAAGAGTACCCTACACTAAACAGAGATTTTAAACAGTGCCCGACACTAAACAGAGATTTTAAACAGTACCCTACACTAAACAGAGATTTTAAACAGTATCCTACACTAAACAGAGATTTTAAACAGTGCCCTACACTAAACAGAGATTTTAAACAGTGCCCTACACTAAACAGAGATTTTAAACAGTGCCCTACACTAAACAGAGATTTTAAACAGTGCCCTACACTAAACAGATATTTTAAACAGTGCCTTACACTAAACAGAGATTTTAAACAGTGCCCTACACTAAACAGAGAGTTTAAACTGTGCCCTACACTAAACAGAGATTTTAAACAGTGCCCTACAATAAACAGAGATTTTAAAGAGTACCCTACACTAAACAGAGATTTTAAACAGTGTCCTACACTAAACAGAGATTTTAAACAGTGCCCTACACTAAACAGAGATTTTAAACAGTACCCTACACTAAACAGAGATTTTAAACAGTATACTATAAGGTAATTTAGCATGGCCAATCCTCCTCTTGTATACAGTCTGGGACAGTAAGGGACAATTTAGCATGGCCAATCGACCTAATATGCACATCTTGGGATACTAAGGGGCCACTTATCACGGCCAATCCACGTATCCTACACATCCTTTTACACCCATGGGAAATTTAGCATGACTAATCCACCTCTTGTACAATGTGTACACCCATGGGAAATTTAGCATGGCTAATCCACCTCTTGTACACATCTTGGGACACTAATGTGCGATTTACCATGGCCAATCCACCTAAACTACACAGCTTCAGAAACTCAGGGGAATTTAGCAATAAGGGATAATTTAGCATGGCCAATCCACCTCTTGTACACAGCTTGGGACACAAACGGGATTTTAACATGTCCAATTGTCTCATCCACATTTTTAGCATCTAAGGATCGCAATCCAGCTCTGGTACACATCTTGGGACACTAAGGAACAATTTCGCAAGGCAAATACACCTCTTGTACACATTGTGGAACACTAAAGTGAATTTAGCGCGGTCAATCCATATCTTGTACACTGCTTGGGAGACAAAGTGGCAATTTAACAAGATCATTCACACCTCGTATACACCTTGGAATACTAAGGGGAATTTAGCAGAGCCAATCCATCTCTCATACACGGCTTGGGACACTAAGGAGCAATTTAGCATGACCAATCCAAACAACCTACACATCTTAGGCTATGTCAGGGATTTTAACATGTCCAATTCTCATCCACATCTTGGGACACTAAGGAACAATTTAGCCTGGCCAATCTACTAAAACTACACCTTTTTGGGCACTAAGGGGCCATTTATCATGGCCAATCCACCGCTCGTACACATCTTGGGACACTGAGGGGAATTTAGCCTGGCCAATCCACCTAATCTACATTAGCCTTCAGCCAGAGTGCTGAGCCGATGACCCTCCTGGCCTCCTCCAGTGGGCCCCAGCAACCCAGATATCAGTCCTCAGCCACTTTGATTCACTCCATGTCATCTCAAGAAATGGCAGAACAACAGCAAGATGCACTATTCTTTCAATGGGAAAAAATCCCAGCTGTGCAGAGGGATCTGGGCGTCCTTGTGCAGGAATCTCAAGGAGTTGGTTTGCAGCAGGGGATGGAGAAGGAAACTGGAATTTTGTCCTTTGTTGCTGGAGGGATGGAGTTTAAAAGCAGCGAGCATCTATACTCACAACTGACCATCTATACTCACACCTGACCATCTATACTCACCCCTGACCATCTATACTCAAACCTGACCATCTATACTCACACCTGACCGTCCATACTCACATCTGACCATCTATACTCACCCCCGACCATCTACATTCACACCCGACCATCTATATTCACACTTGACCATCTATACTCACACCTGACCATCTATATTCACACCTGACCATCTATACTCACCCCCGCCCATCTATACTCACACCTGAGCATCTATAGTCACACCTGACCATCTATATTCCCACCTGACATCTCGAACTCACACCTGACCATCTATACTCATCTCCGACCATCGATATTCAGACCTGACCATCTATACTCACACCTGACCATCTATACTCACATCTGACCATCTATATTCACACCTGACCATCTATACTCACACCTGACCATCTATACTCACACCTGACCATCTATACTCACACCTGACCATCTATATTCACACCTGACCATCTATATTCACACCTGACCATCTATACTCACACCTGACCATCTATATTCACACCTGACCATCTATATTCACACCTGACCATCTATATTCTCACTTGACCATCTATATTCATATCTGACCATCTATATTCACACCTGACTACGTCCATTCACACCTGACCATCTATGCTCACACCTGACCATCTATATTCAGACCTGACCATCTATACTCACACCTGACCATCTATATTCACACCTGACCATCTATACTCACACCTGACCATCTATACTCACACCTGACCATCTATACTCACACCTGACCATCTATACTCACACCTGACCATCTATACTCACACCTGACCATCTATATTCACACCAGACCATCTATACTCACACCTGACCATCTATATTCACACCTGACCATCTATACTCACCCCTGACCATCTATATTCACACCTGACCATCTATACTCACCCCTGACCATCTATATTCACACCTGACCATCTATACTCACACCTGACCATCTATACTCACACCTGACCATCTATATTCACACCTGACCATCTATATTCACACCTGACCATCTATACTCACACCTGACCATCTATATTCACACCTGACAATCTATATTCACATCTGACCATCTATACTCACACTTGACCATCTATATTCACACCTGACCATCTATATTCACACCTGACCATCTATACTCACCCCTGACCATCTATACTCACACCTGACCATCTATACTTACACCTGACCATCTAAACTCATACCTGACCATCTATACTCACACCTGAACATCTATATTCACACGTGACCATCTATAATCACACCTGACCATCTATACTCACACCTGACCATCTAAACTCAGACCTGACCATCTATACTCACACCTGACCATGTATATTCTCACCTGTTCATCTATACTCACCCCTGACCATCTATACTCACACCTGACCATCTATATTCACACCTGACCATCTATATTCTCACCTGTTCATCTATACTCACCCCTGACCATCTATACTCACACCTGACCATCTATACTCACACCTGACCATCTATACTCACACCTGACCATCTATACTCACACCTGACCATCTATATTCACACCTGACCATCTATACTCACACCTGACCATCTATACTCACACCTGACCATCTATACTCACCCCTGACCATCTATATTCACACCTGACCATCTATATTCACACCTGACCATCTATATTCACACCTGACCATCTATACTCACCCCTGACCATCTATATTCACACCTGACCATCTATATTCACACCTGACCATCTATATTCACACCTGACCATCTATATTCACACCTGACCATCTATACTCACACCTGACCATCTATACTCACACCTGACCATCTATATTCACACCTGACCATCTATATTCACACCTGACCATCTATATTCACACCTGACCATCTATACTCAAACCTGACCATCTATATTAACACCTGACCATCTATACTC
This sequence comes from Prionace glauca, assembly GCA_037974335.1. Classification (NCBI taxonomy): domain Eukaryota; kingdom Metazoa; phylum Chordata; class Chondrichthyes; order Carcharhiniformes; family Carcharhinidae; genus Prionace; species Prionace glauca. The sequence goes on along the minus strand of JBBMRE010000162.1, from coordinate 12,902 downwards.
ACACCTGACCATCTATACTCACACCTGACCATCTATATTCACACCTGAACATCTATACTCACACCTGACCATCTATATTCACACCTGACCATCTATATTCACACCTGACCATCTATACTCACACCTGACAATCTATATTCACATCTGACCATCTATATTCACACCTGACCATGTATATTCACACCTGACCGTCTATACTCACCCCTGACCATCTATATTCACACCCGATCATCTATATTCACACCCGACCATCTATACTCACACCTGACCATCTATATTCACACCCGATCATCTATACTCACACCTGACCATCTATATTCACACCTGACCATCTATACTCACACCTGACCATCTATATTCAACCCTGACCATCTATATTCACACCGGACCATCTATATTCACACCTGACTTTCTATATTCACACCTGACCATCTATACTCACCCCTGAACAACTGTATTCACACCTGACCATCTATACTCACACCTGACCACTATATTCACACCTGACCATCTATACTCGCACCTGACCATCTATATTCAAACCTGACCATCTATATTCACATCTGACCATCTATATTCACACCGGACCATCTATATTCACACCTGACCTTCTATATTCAGACCTGACCATCTATACTCACACCTGACCATCTATACTCACATCTGACCATCGATAGTCACATCTGACCATCAATATTCACACCTCACCATCTATAATCACACCTGAACATCTATACTCACACCTGACCATCTATATTCACACCTGACCATCTATATTCACGCCTGACCATCTATACTCACACCTGACCATCTATATTCACGCCTGACCATCTATACTCACTCCTGACCATCTATACTCACACCTGACCATCTATACTCACACCTGACCATCTATACTCACACCTGACCATCTATATTCACGCCTGACCATCTATACTCACTCCTGACCATCTATACTCACACCTGACCATCTATACTCACACCTGACCATCTATATTCTCACTTGACCATCTATATTCACACCTGACCATCTATACTCACACCTGACCATGTATACTCACACCTGACCATCTATACTCACACCTGACCATCTATATTCACATCTGACCATCAATATACACACCTCACCATTTATACTCACACCTGACCATCTATACTCACACCTAACCATCTATACTCACACCTGACCATCTATATTAACACCAGAGCATCTATATTCACACCTGACCATCTATATTCACACGTGACCATCTATATTCTCAATTGACCATCTATATTCATATCTGACCATCTATATTCACACCTGACTACGTCCATTCACACCTGACCATCTATATTCACTCCTGACCATCTATACTCTCACCTGACCATCTATACTCACACCTGACCATCTATATTCACACCTGACCATCTATACTCACACCTGACCATCTATATTCACACCTGACCATCTATATTCACACCTGACCATCTATACTCACACCTGACCATCTATATTCACACCTGACCATCAGTATTCACACCTGACCATCAATACTCACACCTGACCATCTATATTCACACCTGACTATCTATATTCACACCTGACCATCTATACTCACACCTGACCATCTATATTCACACCTGACCATCTATATTCACACCTGACCATTAATATTCACCCCTGACCATCTATACTCACACCTGACCATCAATGCTCACATCTGACCATCTATATTCACACCTGACTATCTATGTTCACACCTGACCATCTGTACTCACACCTGACCATCTATATTCTCACCTGACCATCTGTACTCACACCTGACCATCTATATTCACACCTGACCATCTATATTCTCACCTGACCATCTATACTCACACCCGACCATCTATATTCACACCCGACCATCTATATTCACACCTGACCATCTATATTCACACCTGACCATCTGTACTCACACCTGACCATCTATACTCACACCTGACCATCTATATTCACACCTGACCATCTATACTCACACCTGACCATCTATACTCACACCTGACCATCTATACTCACACCTGACCATCTATACTCACACCTGACCATCTATATTCACACCTGACCATCTATACTCACACCTGACCATCTATACTCACTCCTGACAATCTATACTCACACCTGACCATCTATACTCGCACCTGACCATCTATACTCACACCTGACCATCTATACTCACACCTGACCATCTATATTCACACCTGACCATCTATACTCACACCTGACCATCTATACTCACACCTGACCATCTATACTCACACCTGACCATCTATACTCACACCTGACCATCTATACTCACACCTGACCATCTATACTCACACCTGACCATCTATATTCACACCTGACCATCTATACTCACACCTGACCATCTATACTCACTCCTGACAATCTATACTCACACCTGACCCTCGATACTCACACCCGACCATCTATATTCACACCTGACCATCTATATTCACAGCTGACCATCTGTACTCACACCTGACCATCTACATTCACACCTGACCATCTATACTCACCCCTGACCATCTATATTCACACCTGACAATCTATGTTCACACCTGACCATCTACATTCACACCTGACCATCTATACTCACACCTGACCATCTATATTCACCCCTGACCATCTATATTCACACCTGACCATCTATACTCACACCTGACCATCTATATTCACACCTGACCATCTATACTCACACCTGACCATCTATATTCACACCTGACCATCTATATTCACACCTGACCATCTAGACTCACACCTGACCATCTATATTCACACCTGACCATCTATATTCACACCTGACCATCTATACTCACACCTGACCATCTATATTCACACCTGACCATCTATATTCACACCTGACCATCTATATTCACACCTGACCATCTATACTCACACCTGACCATCTATACTCACACCTGACCATCTATATTCACACCTGACCATCTAGACTCACACCTGACCATCTATATTCACACCTGACCATCTATATTCACACCTGACCATCTATACTCACACCTGACCATCTATATTCACACCTGACCATCTATACTCACACCTGACCATCTATATTCACACCTGACCATCTATATTCACACCTGACCATCTAGACTCACACCTGACCATCTATACTCACACCCGACCATCTATATTCACACCTGACCATCTATAGTTACCGCTGACCATCTATATTCAGACTTGACCATCTATACTCACACCTGACCTTCTATAATCACAACTGACCATCTATATTCACACCTGACCATCTATACTCACACCTGACCATCTATATTCTCACTTGACCATCTATATTCACACCTGACCATCTATACTCACACCTGACCATGTATACTCACACCTGACCATCTATACTCACACCTGACCATCTATATTCACACCTGACCATCTATATTCACACCTGACCATCTATACTCACACCTGACCATCTATATTCACACCTGACCATCTATATTCACACGTGACCATCTATATTCTCACTTGACCATCTATATTCATATCTGACCATCTATATTCACACCTGACTACGTCCATTCACACCTGACCATCTATATTCACTCCTGACCATCTATACTCTCACCTGACCATCTATACTCACACCTGACCATCTATATTCACACCTGACCATCTATATTCACACCAGAGCATCTATATTCACACCTGACCACCTATACTCACACCTGACCATCTATACTCACACCTGACCATCAATACTCACACCTGACCATCTATATTCACACCTGACCATCTATACTCACATCTGACAATCTATATTCACACCAGACCATCTATACTCACACCTGACCATCTATATTCACACCTGACTATCTATATTCACACCTGACCATCTATACTCACCCCTGACCATCTATATTCACACCTGACCATCTATACTCACACCTGACCATCTATATTCACACCTGACCATCTATATTCACACCTGACCATCTATACTCACATCTGACAATCTATATTCATACCTGAGCATCAATATTCACTCCTGACAATCTATATTCACACCTGACCATCTATACTCACATCTGACAATCTATATTCACACCTGACCAGCTATATTCACACCTGACCATCTATATTCACACCTGACCAGCTATATTCACACCTGACCATCTATATTCACACCTGACCATCTGTACTCACACCTGACCATCTATACTCACACCTGACCATCTATATTCACACCTGACCATCTATACTCACACCTGACCATCTATATTCACACCTGACCATCTATATTCACACCTGACCATCTATATTCACACCTGACCATCTATATTCACCCCTGACCATCTCTCCTCACACTGACCATCTATATTCACACCTGACCATCTATATTCATACCTGACCATCTATATTCACCCCTGACCATCTCTCCTCACACCTGACCATCTATATTCACACCTGAAAATCTATATTCATACCTGACCATCAATATTCACTCCTGACCATCTATACTCACACCTGACCATCTACATTCACACCTGACCATCTATACTCACACCTGACCATCTATATTCACACCTGACCATCTACATTCACACCTGACCATCTATACTCACACCTGACCATCTATATTCACAGCTGACCTTCTATATTCACACCTGACCATCTAGACTCACACCTGACCATCTATATTCACCCCTGACCATCTATATTCACACCTGACCATCTATATTCACACCTGACCATCTGTACTCACACCTGACCATCTATATTCTCACTTGACCATCTATATTCACACCTGACCATCTATATTCACCCCTGACCATCTATACTCACACCTGACCATCTATATTCACACCTGAGCATCTATACTCACACCTGACCATCTATACTCACACCTGACCATCTATATTCACATCTGACCATCTATATTCTCACCTGACCATCTATATTCACACCTGACCATCTATACTCACACCTGACCATCTATACTCACACCTGACCATTTATATTCATACCTGACCATCTATACTCACACCTGACCATCTATACTCACACCTGACCATCTATACTCACCCCTGACCATCTATACTCACACCTGACCATCTATATTCACAGCTGACCATCTATATTCACATCTGACCATCTATACTCACACCTGACCTTCTATACTCACACCTGACAATCTATATTCAGAACTGACCATCTATATTCACACCTGACCATCTATACTCACACCTGACCATCTATACTCACACCCGACCATTTATATTCATACCTGACCATCTATACTCACACCTGACCGTCTATACTCACACCTGACCATCTATATTCACACCTGACCATCTATACTTACACCTGACCTTCTATACTCACACCTGACAATCTATATTCAGAACTGACCATCTATATTCACACCTGACCATCTATACTCACACCTGACCGTCTATACTCACACCTGACCATCTATATTCACACCTGACCATCTATATTCACACCCGATCATCTATATTCACACCCGACTATCTATACTCACACGTGACCATCTATACTCACACCTGACCATCTATATTCACACCTGACCATCTATATTCACACGTGACAATCTATACTCACACCTGACCATCTAAACTCATACCTGACCATCTATACTCACACCTGACAATCTATATTCACATCTTACCATCTATATTCACTCCTGACCATGTATATTCACACCTGATCATCTATATTCACATCTGACCATCTATACTCACCCCTGACCATCTATATTCACACCCGATCATCTATATGCACACCCGACCATCTATACTCACACCTGACCATCTATATTCACACCTGACCATCTATATTCTCACCTGTTCATCTATACTCACCCCTGACCATCTATACTCACACCTGACCATCTATACTCACACCTGACCATCTATATTCAACCCTGACCGTCTATATTCACACCTGACCATCCATATTCACACCTGACCTTCTATATTCACACCTGACCATCTATACTCACCCCTGGACATCTATATTCACACCTGACCATCTGTACTTACACCTGACCATCTGTACTCACACCCGACCATCTATATTCACACCCGACCATCTATATTCACACCTGACCATCTATATTCACCCCTGACCATCTATCCTCACACCTGACCATCTATATTCACACCTGACCATCTATACTCATACCTGACCATCAATAGTCACTCCTGACAATCTATATTCACACCTGACCATCTATATTCACACCTGACCATCTATATTCACACCTGACCATCTATATTCACACCTGACCATCTGTACTCACACCTGACCATCTATATTCTCACCTGACCATCTATATTCACACCTGACCATCTATACTCACCCCTGACCATCTATATTCACACCTGACCATCTATATTCACACCTGACCATCTGTACTCAACCTTGACCATCTATATTCTCACCTGACCATCGATATTCACCCCTGACCATCTATACTCACACCTGACCATCTATATTCACACCTGAGCATCTATATTCACACCTGACCATCTATACTCACACCTGACCATCTATACTCACACCTGACCATCTATACTCACACCTGACCATCTATATTCTCACCTGACCATCTATATTCACACCTGACCATCTATACTCACACCTGACCATCTATATTCACACCTGACCATCTATACTCACACCTGACCATCTATATTCACACCTGACCATCTATACTCACACCTGACCATCTATATTCACATCTGACCATCTATACTCACACCTGACCATTTATATTCATACCTGACCATCTATACTCACACCTGACCCATCTATACTCACACCTGACCGTCTATACTCACACCTGACCATCTATACTCACCCCTGACCATCTATACTCAATCCTGACCGTCTATATTCACAGCTGACCATCTATACTTACACCTGACCTTCTATACTCACACCTGACCATCTATATTCAGAACTGACCATCTATAATCACACCTGACCATCTATATTCACACCTGACCATCTATATTCACACCTGACCATCTATATTCACACCTGACCATCTATACTCACACCTGACCATCTGTATTCACACCTGACCATCTATATTCACTCCTGACCATCTATATTCACTCCTGACCATCTATATTCACACCTGAACATCTATACTCACACCTGACCATCTATAATCACACCTGACCATCTATATTCACATCTGACCATCTATACTCACACCTGACCATCTATATTCACACCTGACCATCTATATTCACACCTGACCATCTATACTCACTCCTGACCATCTATATTCACACCTGACCATCTATACTCACACCTGACCATCTATATTCACACCTGACCATCTATATTCACACCTGACCATCTATACTCACACCGGATCATCTATACTCACACCTGACCATCTATATTCACACCTGACCATCTATATTCACACGTGACCATCTATACTCACACCTGACCATCTATCCTCACACCTGACCGTCTATACTCACACCTGACCATCTATATTCACACCTGACCATCTATATTCACACGTGACCATCTATACTCACACCTGACCATCTATATTCACACGTGACCATCTAAACTCATACCTGACCATCTATACTCACACCTGACAATCTATATTCACATCTGACCATCTATATTCACACCTGACCATGTATATTCACACCTGACCGTCTATACTCACCCCTGACCATCTATACTCACACCTGACCATCTATACTCACAGCTGACCATTTATATTCAACCCTGACCATCTATATTCACACCTGACCATCCATATTCACACCTGACCTTCTATATTCACACCTGACCATCTATACTCACCCCTGAACATCTATATTCACACCTGACCATCTACACTCACACCTGACCACTATATTCACACCTGACCATCTATATTCACACCTCACCATCTATATTCACCCCCTGACCATTTGTATTCACACCTGACCATCTATATTCACCCCTGACCATCTATATTCACACCTCACCATCTATACGCACACGTGACCATCTATACTCACACCTGACCATCTATATTCACACATGACCATCTATATTCACACCTGACCATCTATACTCACACCTGACCATCTATATTCACACCTGACCATCTATGTTCACCCCTGACCATCTATATTCACACCTCACCATCTATACGCACACGTGACCATCTATACTCACACCTGACTATCTATATTCACACCTGACCATCTATACTCACACCTGAACATCTATATTCACACCTGACCATCTATATTCACACCTGACCATCTATACTCACACCTGACCATCTATATTCACACCTGACCATCTATACTCACACCCGACCATCTATATTCACACCTGACCATCTATACTCACACCTGACCATCTATACTCACACCTGACCATCTATATTCACACCTGACCATCTATATTCACACCTGACCATCTATACTCACACCTGACCATCTATATTCACACCTGACCATCTATACTCACACCTGACCATTAATATTCACGCCTGACAATCTATACTCACACCTGACCATCTATATTCATACCTGACCATCTATACTTTCACCTGACAATCTATATTCACACCTGACCATCTGTACTCACACCTGACCATCTATACTCACACCGGACCATCTATACTCACACCTGACCATCTATACTCACCCCTGACCATCTATATTCACACCCGACCATCTATATTCACACCTGACCATCTATACTCACACCTGACCATCTATATTCACATCTGACCATCTATACTCACACCTGACCATTTATATTCATACCTGACCATCTATACTCACACCTGACCATCTATACTCACACCTGACCGTCTATACTCACACCTGACCATCTATACTCACCCCTGACCATCTATACTCAATCCTGACCGTCTATATTCACAGCTGACCATCTATACTTACACCTGACCTTCTATACTCACACCTGACCATCTATATTCAGAACTGACCATCTATAATCACACCTGACCATCTATATTCACACCTGACCATCTATATTCACACCTGACCATCTATATTCACACCTGACCATCTATACTCACACCTGACCATCTGTATTCACACCTGACCATCTATATTCACTCCTGACCATCTATATTCACTCCTGACCATCTATATTCACACCTGAACATCTATACTCACACCTGACCATCTATAATCACACCTGACCATCTATATTCACATCTGACCATCTATACTCACACCTGACCATCTATATTCACACCTGACCATCTATATTCACACCTGACCATCTATACTCACTCCTGACCATCTATATTCACACCTGACCATCTATACTCACACCTGACCATCTATATTCACACCTGACCATCTATATTCACACCTGACCATCTATACTCACAACCGGATCATCTATACTCACACCTGACCATCTATATTCACACCTGACCATCTATATTCACACGTGACCATCTATACTCACACCTGACCATCTATACTCACACCTGACCGTCTATACTCACACCTGACCATCTATATTCACACCTGACCATCTATATTCACACGTGACCATCTATACTCACACCTGACCATCTATATTCACACGTGACCATCTAAACTCATACCTGACCATCTATACTCACACCTGACAATCTATATTCACATCTGACCATCTATATTCACACCTGACCATGTATATTCACACCTGACCGTCTATACTCACCCCTGACCATCTATACTCACACCTGACCATCTATACTCACAGCTGACCATTTATATTCAACCCTGACCATCTATATTCACACCTGACCATCCATATTCACACCTGACCTTCTATATTGACACCTGACCATCTATACTCACCCCTGAACATCTATATTCACACCTGACCATCTACACTCACACCTGACCACTATATTCACACCTGACCATCTATATTCACACCTCACCATCTATATTCACCCCTGACCATTTGTATTCACACCTGACCATCTATATTCACCCCTGACCATCTATATTCACACCTCACCATCTATACGCACACGTGACCATCTATACTCACACCTGACCATCTATATTCACACATGACCATCTATATTCACACCTGACCATCTATACTCACACCTGACCATCTATATTCACACCTGACCATCTATATTCACCCCTGACCATCTATATTCACACCTCACCATCTATACGCACACGTGACCATCTATACTCACACCTGACTATCTATATTCACACCTGACCATCTATACTCACACCTGAACATCTATATTCACACCTGACCATCTATATTCACACCTGACCATCTATACTCACACCTGACCATCTATATTCACACCTGACCATCTATACTCACACCCGACCATCTATATTCACACCTGACCATCTATACTCACACCTGACCATCTATACTCACACCTGACCATCTATATTCACACCTGACCATCTATATTCACACCTGACCATCTATACTCACACCTGACCATCTATATTCACACTGACCATCTATACTCACACCTGACCATTAATATTCACGCCTGACAATCTATACTCACACCTGACCATCTATACTCACACCTGACCATCTATATTCATACCTGACCATCTATACTTTCACCTGACAATCTATATTCACACCTGACCATCTGTACTCACACCTGACCATCTATACTCACACCGGACCATCTATACTCACACCTGACCATCTATACTCACCCCTGACCATCTATATTCACACCCGACCATCTATATTCACACCTGACCATCTATATTCACACCTGACCATCTATACTCACACCGGACCATCTATATTCACACCTGACCATCTATATTCACACCTGACCATCTATACTCACACCTGACCATCTGTACTCACACCTAACCATCTATATTTACACCTGACCATCTATACTCACCCCTGACCATCTATATTCACACCTGACCATCTATATTCACCCCTGACCATCTATACTCACACCTGACCATCTATATTCACACCTGACCATCTATACTCACACCTGACCATCTATATTCACACCTGACCGTCTATACTCACACCTCACCATCTATATTCACACCTGACCATCTATACTCACACCTGACCATCTATATTCACACCTGACCGTCTATAATCAAACCGGACCATCTATATTCACACCTGACCATCTATACTCACTCCTGACCATCTATATTCACACCTGACCATCTATACTCACACCTGACCATCTATACTCACACCTGACCATCTATACTCGCACCTGACCATCTATATTCAAACCTGACCATCTATACTCACCCCTGACCATCTATACTCACACCTGACCTTCTATACTCACACCTGACAATCTATATTCAGAACTGACCTCCTATATTCACACCTGACCATCTATATTCACACCTGACCATCTATACTCACACCTGACCATATATATTCACACCTGACCATCTATATTCACACCGGACCATCTACACTCACACCTGACCATCTATATTCAGACACTGACCATCTATACTCACACCTGACCGTCTATACTCACACCGACCATCTATACTCACACCTGACCATCTATACTCACACCTGACCATCTATACTCACACCTGACCATCTATACTCACACCTGACCATCTATATTCACACCTGACCATCTATATTCTCACCTGACCATCTATATTCACACCTGACCATCTATATTCACCCCTGACCATCTATACTCACACGTGACCATCTATACTCACACCTGACCATCCATTTTCACACCTGACAATCTATATTCACATCTGACCATCTATAATCACACCTGACCATCTATATTCACACCTGACCATCTATACTCACCCCTGACCATCTATATTCACACACGATCATCTATATTCACACCCGACCATCTATACTCACACCTGACCACATATATTCACACCTGACCATCGATATTCACACCTGACCATCTATATTCTCACCTGTTCATCTATACTCACCCCTGACCATCTATACTCACACCTGACCGTCTATACTCACACCTGACCATCTATATTCAACCCTGACCATCTATATTCATACCTGACCATCTATATTCACCCCTGACCATCTATACTCACACCTGACCACATATATTCACACCTGACCATCGATATTCACACCTGACCATCTATATTCTCACCTGTTCATCTATACTCACCCCTGACCATCTATATTCACACCTGACCATCTGTACTCACACCTAACCATCTATATTTACACCTGACCATCTATACTCACCCCTGACCATCTATATTCACACCTGACCATCTATATTCACCCCTGACCATCTGTACTCACACCTAACCATCTATATTTACACCTGACCATCTATACTCACCCCTGACCATCTATATTCACACCTGACCATCTATATTCACCCTGACCATCTATACTCACACCTGACCATCTGTACTCACACCTAACCATCTATATTTACACCTGACCATCTATACTCACCCCTGACCATCTATATTCACACCTGACCATCTATACTCACACCCGACCATCTGTACTCAAACCTGACCATCTATATTCACTCCGGACCATCTATACTCACCCCTGACCATCTGTATTCACACCTGACCATCTATACTCACACCTGACCATCTGTACTCACACCTAACCATCTATATTTACACCTGACCATCTATACTCACCCCTGACCATCTATATTCACACCTGACCATCTATATTCACCCCTGACCATCTATACTCACACCTGACCATCTATACTCACACCTCACCATCTATATTCACAACTGACCATCTATACTCACACCTGACCATCTATATTCACACCTGACCGTCTATAATCAAACCGGACCATCTATATTCACACCTGAACACAGTGAGCACGTGA